>JASDQU010101951.1:345342-362075 GCA_032191745.1 Picea mariana
AGTGGTACATCATCAATTTGTCATATCTTCCTTCTGAGGTAATGTATAATTGAATGCCTTTGAATAAATCTTGCCACTCTTCATCCAGATATGAAACGAGCATACCTTTTCTCCACGCTTTGTGCTTGTACCCATCGTTCAAATAGACCCTGAAATCCAGATTCTTAGGAGCGGTGGTTTTAAACCATTTTTGACCAGTTCTTGGCAATCCTGTAGCTGCGACAATGACAACCTCATCCACCTTGATTTCCACAGAGCCAATTCGAGCCTTGTTGCCATCAAATGTCTTGGTGAAGGCTTTAGCTGTGGCCTGGTGAGACCCAACTTGTAACCTTTATGCGAATTCCATGCACCCCGCATTTGAAAAATGCCTCTGGACCTCGGGATGCGATTCTAAAAAGGATAAGTTATCCAATTCTCGCTTGAGTAAAACGCCACTGCGTTTTCTCACCATTCTGCAGCTCAAGCACTTGACCACTGTAATCCCTGTAACCGCTTAGTCGAGCCGAGGTTCTACACTGTTGAAAACAGTCTGGGCTTCGGCTCTGTTTTGAATTAAATGAAAACTTCGACAGTGTTTTGGAAACAGTTTGTGATATGAAGCCTCTGTTTGATTTGATGGTGTCAGGCCAGCGGTACCTCCCCTGTACCTGCATCACCGAACACGAGCTTGCCATTCCGAAAGTGATGAGCACTGAGCGTGGGTTCTGGAATGAATTCAAATTACAGTCATATCTGACATGCATGATTTAGTTTCTATGATTGCCCACTCCTATCAGTGCATGCCTTAGATTTGCTCTGACGTGGGGTGATCACACCATCATTGCTTTCATACGTGGATATCACGTACGTGATTCCCGCTTCGTGCAACAACGGCCCGTGTAAAACGCTCCTTCCAAATGCTCGCTTGCCACTTTCACCAGCGCGCGACTCTGCGAAGAAACCCCTGTTAGCTGCTGAAAGTATGCACTTTCAACAACGCACCACTTTGTAGAAGACCCTCCTTAGCTGTGGAAAATAATTACTTTCAACAGCGTGCAATGTCAATTGAAAACGCTCCTTAGCGGTGGAAAGGATGTACTTTCCACAGCGCACCACCCGCGAACTTTGACTGTCAGACCTTTTGAGATTGACCACTTTCAACAGTGCACCCAGTAATGAAAAATGTCCCTTAGCTGTGGAAAGCGACAGCTTTCAACAACGCACATCCAACTTTTGAACATAGGTTAGCTGTTGAAAATGAATTAAGGAAATTTTGGAAAAGAAAACTTCATGGATCACCTTATTTTCTAAAACAAAACCAAGAACCTAAGCTTAACAATTGGAGAAACTTCAAAAATAATGACTTGAGGTTACAACCTATCACCTAGAATAACAAATAAACCTACTAGTTTATTAGAGGACTTAACACGTTGGAAGAAGGACACGTGTCGAGAAGATCATCCATATCGGGAATTCAGGCATTGGAGGCTAGAAGAGGAAGTCCTTTGACTTCATGAGTGACGAAGTCGCGAGAAGATCAGAGCCATTCATGTGAAAAGGATAGGTGGTAGAGATCTAGGGATCTCGCGAATTTGGAGGTTCACAAGGTGAAAGCCCAAGTTTTGGGTGCTCCAAGTCGTGAAGTCACGAGGAGCAGGGATAGTCATTGGATCCAGGTCCCGGGAGGACCGTTGGATTAGAGCCCCATCACATTTCGGCATTTTTGGGGTTCAGAGGTTGAGAAGACCTCGTCTCGACATCAGAAGTCGCGAAGTAGTGAATTGCGATAAGGAGTAGTGAGAAGCTCAGGATCTCGACACTTCGGGTGTCGGGGATAAAAAGGAGGTATCACTTAGGGAGCAGAGTCACGAAGTGTGAAGTTGAGCATGAGGGACACTCGGCAGAATCACGTTGTGGGCTGCGTAATAGACAGGCGGACACACGTCAGATTTTGGAAGGAGTCAACACCCCACTGACTTCTCGCATCTCAGAAATTCACGGGGTAAAGGAACGAGAGTTCAACCTTTGAACTCACAAAGTCACGAGTCACGAAAAATTCTAGAATTTAGTCTAGCCGATGGTCACGCGCGAGGAAGGTGCTAACAAAGGAGGATCTATACCCATTTCACGATCTCGAGTATCGCGAGATTGGAGAGGAAGAGTCGAGAGTCACGACTCGCGAACTCACAAGATTGCGAGTTGTGAAAAGGACCTGTGGATCGATAAATTGTAGATTCCAGTAGGGAATCGAAGGAGCCTCTTCAGCTTGAGGGAGATAAAGAATGATCCTGTGAGCGGATCTCAGCTTGAGGGCCGATAGGTCTGCATCATATTGACCCTCCTCAATGAATTCTTGCACAATTGGTCCCTAAACATGGAGGCTTGCAAGTTACTAGGGAAATGAGGATCAACCCTCTTGAGGTCATGTGAGAATGAATTCCACCTTCTTTAGTGGGAATAGGGAGCATATTTATGTTTGATCCAAGAAAGGAACATTGGATGGTTGTTAAAATAATATTATCGTATGTATAAGGAACCAACATCCATGTCTTAGTCATCAAGATCAAGGTAATGATAGTTTTGACTTACATGGGTTTGTCAATGAAGATTGGGTTGGAGATGTGGACAAGAAAATGTCCACAAGTGAAAATGTGTTTTATTTGTTCCAATGAGTAGTGAGGTTGACGAGTAAGAAACAAACCATCATTGCCTCTTCTAGGTCAAAGGCATGTTATGTTGTTGCAACAAAATTTATCAAAGATGCATTTTGGTTATTGAGATTATGAAACAATATTGCTATGAAATAGGCTAGTTTAGAAATCGAATGTGATAGACAAAGAACCATTGTGATATCCAAAGCACCATTGAAATTTCAATTTTTATAAATAGAGAAGTATAGGGTTTGGAAGGTATTGTCCCAGGTTTCAATTTTTTGTGGTTTTGGAGTGCTAGGATATCATTCAAAATAAATTTGGGAACCACATAGATCTATCAAACCCCCTTGGGAGGACGAGAACCACACTGACTCTTAAACAAAATGAAAATACCACTTAATGACATTCTCAACCATTTTATCATTTTTATCAGCAATTATAGGAGAGCCGTTACCATTTTTAGAGTTTGGACGGATGGGGCTCCTCTGCCTCCGTCGATGTCCAAATGGAAGTTGCGACTCGACCTTGAATATCTCCACTCCTACATGAGTTTGGATGGATAGGGCACATTTATTTGCCTCTGTCAATGTATCCACTCCTACACGTGGGATTTCACTGGATATGGCTGCTCTCGTGCACCTAGGGTTGCACTCTGGTTGTTGTCTCCACTCTTGCGTGGGGTTTGGCTTCTCTTTGTGGTTGCTGTCGTGAATGGAATGGGTGTGGGGCTTGGCTTCTCTCTGTGGTTGTTTTTGTGAATGGAATGGGCATGAGGTTTGGGGTTATTGTCATGAATGGAATGGGCACAGGGATTTAGCTGTGCTATGATTTTTAAATGGTGTTTTTTTTTTTTTAATAATGTTTTTTTATTATTTGTTTTTAATTTAATTAATATATAATTAGTATATATTATAAAATATATATTGTTTTTTGTTTTGTATTTTTTTTATTTTTTTATGTTTTGTTATTATTATTTAATTTAATTTAATTAATATATATTATATAATATAAATTATTACCCCAAGCCTATAGAATAACGGGGCTAGGTGCAAGTCCTATCAAAATTTGCAAAATAGATTATCGCAACTCATGGCGGCCTCCTAGGAAACAACGTTAATTAAGCACCATCGAAGGTAGGAGGAGAGCGTTGAGAGGAAGGAAATTTCATGGAAATGAAGGTGACTTTATAGCTATAGGCTACAGGATGAAACCGCCAAATATAACCTCTTAGGGAAGATAGAAAGGGAGTGGTGACTAGTCTCAACTAAGGAATGCCATATTAAGTTCATCCCTAATCAAGACAATGAACTAAAGGGAGATAATCAAAGATGAACGGATCGAGGAAATAGGTGGTTCATACAAGAGTGAATGAGGAAGATGGCAACCCCAAAAGATTTATCCTGCTAGCTGCAACAATCAAGTATACCTAGTCTTATACTCCTCCAAGCAACAAATAAGAGGAAACCACAATTGAAATTCTTTGGCCATAATATAGAGAAAATAGAAATCTTTGTTGTAGATTGGTGTTTTCCTAGTTGTGTGTGTCCAAATAATATTGAGGGTGTAACCCTTTTTTGTTACCCTCAAGTCACTATCATAGGAATAATATAATTCTAGTTGAGCCTAATTTAGAATTATTAAGATTCTCTGGCGCCAAGTAAGCCTCCTCTTTGATGTTGGTTTTTTTCGTTTGGTTTTCTACGGTAAATCCTCTATGTTCTATGGCACGTGATTGCATGAGTTTATTGTTTTTAATTGTTTGTTTGGATACATAGTAAAATGTGGAGATAGTAATAGCATAGTCACACGACAATTACATAATAATAATTGGTGAAAAATTACACATTAAGGTGAAATAAACTAGCACCATGATGAACATTTAATTCCCACATTTTAAAATCTAATAACATTCATACAGGTGAATAGACTTGGCCATAGACTAAGCAATTATGGATCATATTGGTATCTAAGTGGTATATCCTTGGGAGGTGAAAATTGAAGAGAAATAAACCATGGGAAAGGCTTTAAAAAGAGAAATGTTGGAAGAGTTGAATGTCATTGATGAGCATGGTCAAGAGGAGAATAAGAACCAAGGGAGAAGTTGTAATAATATGAGAAGAAGATTGGAGACTTGCAGTGTGAACTCCACACCTTATAAGATTTTATTTCAAATTCTACAAGGGGCTAGCTAGGGAGACATCGAGGGTACATATCCAATGCTACACAAGTTGGTATTTGTACAATGTTTGACTTATGAAACTAGTAGAGGAGGTGAATCAATTGGATGGTCAAAAAGAGGATAAGTGTACTTATATGATGGCATAGCTACAAAAAGAATCAAAAACCAAGGAAGAACTATTGTTAGAGCTTCAAGTATAATTCTAAGTGATAAATTAAGGGGGGAAACCTTTGGGTTCTACAATATGTTCTTGCACCATGACCAAGACAAATGTGGTAAGCACATCCTCCAAAAACCTTTCTCATTTTGATTAAGTAAAACAATCTTTTGGTAGCTTTGAATTGCATATCAGAGGTATAGACACTAAGTTGATGAAACAAATTAGCTACAATGGCTAAAGGATTAAATACCCCACTGTAGTGGAACCTAGTTTAAAGCATGAAGGAATAGGGTTTGGCTTAAAGAGGAAATTGATGAATGTTCCAAAGTTGTGGAAGATTATGAGCATATTTTGGTAAAAGAATGCAACCCATCTCTAAAACGTTTGGCTCTAAGAGAATATAAGACCACCAATATCACATTTGTTAAGATAGAGGAGAGTAAAGTAATGTACACTTCAAGAGAATAAAGTATAATAGAAAATGGAGTAGGAAGCACTCTGTTATTGAAGAAATCATGTCGATATTAAATAAGGGTAGTGGGAGATGACCTTGGCATCTAAAACTTCATTGTCATTTAGTAGATGAATCAAGTAAGCCTACAAGCACTATTTCTATTGATGAAAATGACAATATCACCCTAAATACCTCCCCACGATTCACACTATACAGAAACAAAACTAGATTTGGAAATAAGCAAACAATGACTCTCTAACTAATCGAAAAAATGAATACTGTAATAATCGAAAATCACTAAGGACAGGTGCAAAACTTCTTACCCCTATTTTTTTGTGCTCCATTTTGCCAACGTGCCCTAGATCCTGCACCTTGAGCTATCTCCTCACCTCAAGCTATATGCCGGCATGCCCTAGCTCCTGCACATCGATCTTTCTCTTCTACATCGGCCAGGCTAAACTATTCCATCACGTCGACTTTCTCTTCTAACTCGACGACTAGGCTCTATCTTCTACTCTCGGCATGGGCTTTCTCTTCTCATCCTCTCCTACCTCCATAGCCATGCTCTGTCTTCTCCTCCCTGATCGCGTGGGATTTTTTGTCTCCTCCTGTCATGGGCACAATTTCTAACAGGCTGCAAAGCTCTATATTTGCATGCGATATAGAATGAGGTAATGTTTTTGGTGAGTTTAATTGTTTATGTTTTAATGAATTTTTTTTGTTTTATTTTTATATTATATTTTTAATTTATATTTATGTTTATTTATATAATATATATATTATATTATATATAATTTATTATATTTTTTAATTACTATTACAACCCACCCATAGATTAACACCCACCCCTACCTTCCCACCATTGCTAACCTTCAAGGATAACACGAATCAAAGTCAAACATCTCTCAAAGGTCTTCGATAAGTCATGAATGAAAGTTAAATGTCTCTCACAAGAAGACAAAAGAGTCATCCTCTAATCTCATATTAGGGAGAGCAATGGAATACAAAATGGTCCTTAGTCTCAATCTATAAGAATTAGATCTGGAAAATACAATTCTCATGAGGAATATGATGATTTATCTCAATGTGAACCTCTTGGGAAGAAAATCTATGCTAGGCAAGAGGGACTCTTAGACTACAAGGTAACTATGACCTTTGAGTGGGATATGTATTCCATTAAGAGGTTTTGTGAAACAAGGATAGGTCTTGGCATTGAGAAAGGTGTTAGGAGGGAAAAAAGGATCTTGAGACATAATCGAATTGTCTATTTATCCCATGCCCATTAATGAGGTATTAAACCACCACATATATTCCCTATGAAGGGGGCCTTTGTCCTTTGAGTAGGTTATGGGTGTCATTTGTGAGGTTTTGTTCTCTAGGGATGGGTTTGAGGGCCTTAACCATGGTTGGGAGAGGACATAGAAGACCTTAGGAACTTAAGTGAAGCTTTTAGGTCTTTGTGCCATGAATGATACCTTGAACCACCACACAGGCCATCTAAAGGGAATCTTCGGCCTCTAATAGGGATATGGACACCCTTAGGATGCTTTCCAAACTAGGGATGGGTCTTAGGGCCTTGATCATAATTTGAGGAGGAAAGCAAGGTTCATAAGACCTAAATGAATCTTTTAGGGCTCATTGTCCATGAATAGGCCTCAAATCACTGCATGATTCCTATAATGGAGATATTTGGACTCTCATTAGGATATTGGCATCATTAAATATCGTTTACACCCACGAGATGGGTCCAGGGGCCTTGACCATGGTGAATAAAGGAAAACAATTACCTTAGCATATAAATGAAACTTCCACATCTCAGGGGCCATAAACAAGGCCTCAAACCACCACATAGTACCTTTAGAGGTGATATTTGGCGTCAAAGTGGCATATGGAGTACAATATTATAAGATTTTGTGCACTAAGGATGGGTCTCATGGATTTGACCAAGTTCATGGGAGAAAAATAAGTGACTTAGTCCTAAATGAATCTTATAGGGTTTGAGGGTCGTGAGCAAGTCCTTAAACCATCAAAAAGGGCCTCTACGAGGAATATTTTCTCTTTGAGTAAGATATTATAGCCATTAATTGCACAACAAGGGTGGGTCTTAAGGCAATGAATTTTCAAGGGAGGAAATTTAAATATTTAGACCATAAATGAAACTTATTTGGATCATGGACCATGAACAAGGCTTGAAACCATGAGACAATGCCTCTAAAGGATATCTTTGACCTTCAAGTGGAATATGGGAGTCAATATGATGTTTTGTGTAGTAGGGATAGATCTTAAGGCCTTAACCATTGTTAAGGGATGAAAATTAAGGCCTTGGGAGGTAAATGATGGTTGTAAGAACATGGGTTATGATGAGGATACAAATGAGGCCTCAAACCATTTGTGGGCCCTCTAGAGTGAATTTTTGTCCTCTAAGTGGGATATGGGTGTCATTATGATTTTTTTAGCACTAGGGATGGAATTGGACCATGGTAGGGGAGAAACAAAGGGCCTAAGGCCCTAAATTAATCTTATAGGGTTCATGGGCCATGATTGAGGATTTGAACCACCACACATGTCCTCTTGATGGAATATTTGACCTTTGAGTGGGATATTGGTGCCACGAGGAGGTTTTGAGCACTGGGAATGGGATTTTAGACCTTGATCATGAATGAGGGAGAAAAATAAGTGATTTATGCTCTAAATGGATCTAGTGGGGAAAATGGGCCATATATGAGACCTAGAACCACCACACAAACACTCTAGAGGGAATATATGCCCCCCATAGTGGGATATGCGATCCAACATGAACTTTTTTGTAGTACTCATGATGGGTCTTGGGGCATTAACCATGGTTAAAAGAGGAAATCAAAGGATGTTTTCCCTAAATTAAGCTTCTAGGGCTCTAATATATTACAAACATATCAAACCACCATAGGAGGCCTTCAAAGGAGACCTTTGGCCTACAAGTGGGATATGGGCATCATTGAGAGGTCTTATGCACTAGGAATGGATCTCATGGATTTGATCATTATTGAGGAAGTCTAAAAAGGGCATTATACCCAAAATTAAAGTCTCAAATGACCAAAAGACCCTCTACAAGGAGTATTTCGCCTTTGAATAACATATGGGTGCTTTAGGATGTTTTCTGCACCAAGGATGTGTCTTCAAGCTTTGATAATGTTTGGAGGAAGAATTTAAAGGTCTTGGACTCTAAATGATGCTTTTTGGTTCAAAGGACATGAATAAGGCCTTAAACCACCACAAAGGGCCTCTAAATGGATTTTTTTTTCTTTGAGTAGGATATGGTCGCTATCACAAGGTTTTGCACAATAAGAATAGATTTTAGGGCATTGTCCATGGTTAGGGGAGGAAAATAAGGGTCGTAGTCTCTAAATAAAATTCCTAAGGCTCATGGGATATAAATGAGGCCTTAGACCACTATACAAGTCCTCTAGAGAGGATATTTGGCCTCTAAGTGGATATGGATGCAATAAGAATGGGTCTCGGGTACTTTACCATTTTAAGATAGAAAATAAAGAGTCTTATTCTCTAAATGAAACTTTTAGGACTTATGAGACAAGCTTCAAACCCCCACATAAATCCTTTATATGAGATGTAGATATAAACACCATTAAATTTTCTTACCTAACAAAACTATATAAAAACTATTCATATAATTTAACAAAACTATATAAAAACTACTTAATATGATTTTTATAATGTGAAGCTTTAAATTCCATGTTAATTTAACATGGGAGATTCTCCTCTCAGTAAATTATGAACCTCTTCTCTGTATATTTTGACTTATTTGTTGGTTCATTTATCCACTTATTTTCCATAAAGAATAACTTTGTCATCAAATACTATACCATAACAACTAGTGGTGGTCAACAAGTTTCAACGAAATTTAATTTTAATTTGAGTAGGATTCCAATGTATCTTAATGGGAGATGCAGATTGCTATGTGTAATGATTCGATTTGATTTGATTGTACTCATACAATTCAGCCCACTCGGCCTCCTTGTACGATGCATTGTTTTATCCACTTGCCCCAAATATAATTGAAAGACCATTCACTTATTCATAGTGTCCAACATCATCACCGACATTGTACTTTGGGGGAACTTGAAGAGTCATGCGCAACGATTGAAACAATAAAAACAACCATATCCATGGCTTCTCAGGGTATTTTTTAAGTGGGCAATTGGAAATGTTAAAGTAATTTAAGGAAGGTTTACATACTAATTAAAATTATTTTATTTAATAATTGTTTCATCATCTTGATGATGACCTTCTATCATGATTTTCTAATTGGAAATATGCTTATATGTTTTGAAAAGAGAGGGAGTAAATCCTCATAGATTCAAGGACACGAAACATATATAAATTTTTAGAAAGTCTAATTGATATAGATATATGAAGAAAAAAACCTAAGAGTAAGTGTTTGTAGTAAAGAATGAATGATACAAGGAATTTTTACCATAGCCTTTATTTTAAGCATCTATAACATCATGGTATGACATCACAATGACCACTTTGATGTCATATCCTTATCAGAATCATATATGTTAGTTTCATGAAGTCACTTCATTCCCCCTAGAGGGGCATCCGGTACAATTGTCATATTTGAGAAGGAAAACCTTATGTTATTTCCTTAACCATGGGTGACATAACACTATCATTCAATAGTAAAATTGTTACATGTCATTGTCATGCATAATGTATTGTACTGAGGGCTTGAGCCACCACAAAGGAAACATACAAAGAATATTTGTCTTATGAACAAGATATGTTACTATCCATTTTGAGGTTATGCATAGAGATTGTTCATATAGATTATACTAAATTGCACCATAGTATAATCCCTAAACTCCTTGCAAACCATGTAACACCATTCAAAGACACATTCTTGGGACGAATTAGCTATACTATCGGTGAACTTTTTTCATCGATAGTATAGCTAATTCGTCGCAAGATTAGTTAAATTCGTCTCTCTTGCGACGATATCAAATGATGCTTGGATTCATTTCATATTTGGTTTATCAACTCGAAATGAAAATTTTATACTTTGCAATCTAGCTGGACGTTGAGTCAAATACAAATATGAAGTTTGGAATCATTAACATATCTACTAGAACATATAAAAAATAGGGTTTATGGTTTACATGATGATATGATGATGGAAGAAAGTGGGTGTGTGAGTTAAATTTGAGTCCAAAAACCCTCCCACGTCATTAAGGCATGTAGATAGTCTATCCATGTCAAATTTCAATGCATACATAAACAGTTTGAAAAAATTTCAACGTTGGCCCCATTCACATGTCATTGTTGCCCACCTCTAGTATTTTTATGGTGTTGATTAAGAACTCAACGAAAACGAGTGGTTTTTAATCACAAATATGAAACATATACATTTTATATACATTAATGTAGAAACTGAAAGAAAAATGAAGAAAGAGTGACAAAAACTTAAAACTTGGGTCAACCAAATTGTGTACTTTGAAAGAAAATTAGGGTTTATGGTTTACATGATGAATTGATGATGGAAGAAAGTGGGTGTGTGAGTAAAATTTGAGTCCAGAAAACATACCATATCATTAAGGCATGAAAATATTCTATCCATGACAAATTTCAGTGCATACAAAAACAATTTGAAAAAAGTTCAAGGTTGGCTCCATTCACGGGTCACTGTTGTAGGTGTCTAGTCCTAGTTCAATTTTCATTCCTTGTTCCTTGTTACTTGTTCCTTTTTCCCAATTCCTTAACCATGGTGTAGTCCCCAAGATCCATTATTTTTGTACAAAACATATTAATGGTATAAAATGTCCCACAGAAAGACCAAGTATCTTCTACATAAGTATTTTGTCTTTTTTCAAGGACCATGTAACGAATCTCAATTCTAAGAATATTCAAATAGGACATAAGAACTTTATGTTCTTTCCTTAACCATGGGTGACATAACGCTATCATTCAATAGTAAAATTGTTACATTTCATTGTCATGCATCATGTACTATACTGAGGGCTTGAGCCACCACAAAGGAAACATACAAATAATGTTTGTCTTATGAACAAGATATGGTACTATCCATTTTGAGGTTTGGAATAGATTTTGTTCATATAGAGTACACTACATTACACCATATTATAATCCCTACACTCTTTGCAAACCATGTAACACCATTCAAAGACACATTTTTGTGACAAATTAACTATACTATCAACGTACTTTTTTCGTCGATAGTATAGCTAATTCGTCGCAAGATTATTTACATTCATCTCTCTTGCGACGATATCAAATGATGCTTGGATTGATTTCATATTTTTTTTATCAACTTGAAATTAAAATTTGATACTTTGCAAGCTAGTTGGACCTTGATTCAAATACAAATATGAAATTTGGAATCATTAACATATCTACAAGAACATATGAAAAATAGGGTTTATGGTTTACATGATGATATAATGATGGAATAAAGTGGGTGTGTGAGTGAAATTTGAGTCCATAAACCCTACCACATCATTAAGGCATGTGAATAGTCTTTCCATGTCAAATTTCAATGCATACAGAAACAATTTGAAAAAATTTCAAGGTTGGCCCCATTCACATGTCACTGTTGCCTGCCTCTAGTATTTTTATGGTGTTGATTAATCAATCAACAAAAAACGAGGGATTTTTCATCACAAATATGACACAAATACATTTTATATACATTAATGTAGAACCTGAAAGAAAAATGAATAAATACTGACGAAAACGTAAAAATTGTGTCAACCAAATTGTGTACTTTGAAAGAAAATTAGGGTTTATGGTTTACATGATGAATTGATGATGGAAGAAAGTGGGTGAGTGAGTCAAATTTGAGTCCAAAAACTCTCCCATATATTTAGGGAATGAAAATAGTCTATCCATGACAATTTTCAGTGCATACAAAAACTGTTTGAAAAAATTTCAACGTTGGCCCCATTCACAGGTCACTCTTGCCGGTGTCTAGTCCTAGTTCAATTTCCGTTCCTTGTTCCTTGTTTCATGTTCCTCATTCCTTGTTCCTTGATATTTTTTCCTTGTTCCTCATTCCTTGACCATGGTGTAGTCCCCAAGATCCATTATTTTTGTACAAAAAATACTAATGGAATAAAATGTCCCACACAAAGACCAAATATCCACTACACAAGTCTTTTGTCTTTTTTCAAGGACTATGTAACGAATATGAATTCTAAGAAGATTCAAATAGGAACTAATAACCTTATGTTATTTCCTTAAACATGGGTGGAATAATACTATCATTCAATAGTCAAATTGTTACATTTCATTGTCATGCATCATGTACTGTACTGAGGGCTTGAGGCACCACAAAGGAAACATAAAAAGACTATTTGTCTTATGAACAGGATATGGTACTATCCATTTTGAGGTTTGACATAGAGATTTTTCATATAGAATATACTACATTTCACCATATTATAAGCCCTACACTCCTTGAAAACCATGTAACACCATTCAAAGACACATTCTTGCGACAAATTAGCTATACTATTGACGAACTTTTTTCGTCGATAGTATAGCTAATTCATTGCAAGATTATTTACATTCGTCTCTCTTACAACAATATCAAATTATGCTTGGATTAATTTGATATTTGGTTTATCAACTTGAAATTAAAATTTGATACTTTGCAAGCTAGCTAGACCTTGAGTCAAATACAAATATGAAATTTGGAATTATTAACATATCTACTAGAACATATGAAAAATAAGGTTTATGGTTTATGTGATGATATGATCATGGAATAAATTGGGTGTGTGAGTGAAATTTGAGTCCAGAAACCCTCCCATATTGTTAAGGCATGCAGATAGTCTATCCATGTCAAATTTCAACGTATACATAAATAGTTTGAAAAATTTGAACGTTGGCCCCATTCACATGTCACTCTTGCCTACCTCTAGTATTTTTATGGTGTTGATTAAGCAATCAACGAAAAAGAGAGATTTTTCATCAAAAATATGACGAATATACATTTTATATACATTAATGTAGGACCTAAAAGAAAAATGAAGAAATACTAACAAAAACTTAAAACTTGCGTCAACCAAATTGTGTACTTTGAAAGAAAATTAGGGTTTATGGTTTACATGATGAATTGATGATGGAAGAAAGTGGGGGTGTGAGTAAAATTTGAGTCCATAAACCCTCCCATATCGTTAGGGCATGTGAATAGTCTATCCACAACAAATTTTAGTGCATACATAAACTGTTTGAAAAATTTTCAACGTTGGCCCCATTAACAGGTCACTGTTGCCAGTGTCGAGTCTTAGTTCAATTTCCGTTCTTTGTTCCTTATTCCTTGTTCCGTGTTCCTTGTTCCTTTTTCCTTGTTCCTCGTTCCTTGACCATGGTGTATTCCCCAAGATCCATTATTTTTGTACAAAACGTACTAATGGCATAAAATGTCCCACACAAAGACCAAATATCCGCTACATAAGTCTTTTGTCTTTTTTCAAGGACTATGTAATGAATCTCAATTCTAAGAAGATTAAAATAGGGCCTAAGAACCTTATGTTCTTTCATTAACCATGGGTGGAATAACACTATCATTCAATAGTAAAATTGTTACATTTCATTATCATGCAGCATGTGCTGTACTGAGGGTTTGAGCAACCACAAAGGAAACATATAAAGAATATTTGTCTTATGAACAAGATATGGTACTATCCATTTTGAGGTTTGGCATAGAGATTGTTCATATAGAATACACTACATTGCACCATATTATAATCTCTACAGTCCTTGCAAACCATGTAGCTCTATTCAAAGACACATTCTTGCATTGAATTAGCTATAATATCGACACACGTTTTTCGTCGATAGTATAGCTAATTCGTCGCAAGATTATTTACATTTGTCTCTCTTGCGACGATATCAAATGATGTTGTGATTCATTTAATATTTGTTTTATCAACTTGAAATTAAAATTTGATACTTTTCCATCTAGTTAGACCTTGAGTCAAATACAAATATGAAATTTGGAATCATTAACATATCTACTAGAAGATATGAAAAATAGGGTTTATGGTTTACATGATGATATGATGATGGAATAAAGTGGATGTGTGAGTGAAATTTGAGTCCATAAACCCTCCCATATCATTAAGGAATGCGAATAGTCTATCCATGTCAAATTTCAATGCATACAGAAACAGTTTGAAAAAGTTTCAACGTTGGCCCCATTCACATGTCACTGTTGCTCGTCTCTAGTATTTTTATGGTGTTGATTAAGAAATTAACGAAAAAGAGGGATTTTTCATCACAAATATGACATAGATACATTTTATATACATTAATGTAGAACCTGAAAGAAAAATGAAAAAATATTGACGAAAACTTAAAACTTGCGTCAACCAAATTGTGTACTTTGAAAAAAAATTAGGGTTTATGGTTTACATGATGAATTGATGATGGAAGAAAGTGGGCGTGTGAGTAAAATTTGAGCTCTGAAACCCTCCCATATCGTTGAGGCATGAGAATAGTCTATCCATGACAAATTTCAGTGCGTACAAAAACTGCTTGAAAACATTTCAACGTTGGCCCCATTCACAGGTCACTGTTGCCGGTGTCTAGTCCTACTTCAATTTCCGTTCCTTGTTCTTTGTTACTATTTCCTTGACCATGGTGTAGTCCCCAAGATCCATTATTTTTGTACAAAACATACTAATGGCATAAAATGTCCCACACAAAGACCAAATATCTGCTACATAAGTCTTTTGTCTTTTTTCAAGGACTATGTAATGAATCTCAATTCTAAGAAGATTCAAATAGGACCTAAGAACCTTATGCTATTTAATTAACCATCGGTGACATAAAAATATCATTCAATAGTCAAATTGTTACATTTCATTGTCATGCATCATGTACTGTACAGAGGGCTTTAGCCACCACAAAGGAAACATACAAAGAATATTTGTCTTATGAACAAGATATGGTACTATCCATTTTGAGATTTGGCATAGAGATTGTTCATATGGAATACACTACATTGCACCATATTATAAGCCCTACACTCCTTGAAAACCATGTAACACCATTCAAAGAAATATTCTTGTGACGAATTAGCTATACTATCGACGAACGTTTTTTGTTAATAGTATAGCTAATTCGTTGCAAGATTATTTACATTCCTCTCTCTTGCGATGATATCAAATGATGATTGGATTCATTTCATATTTGGTTTATCAAAGTGAAATCAAAATTTGATACTTTTCAAGCTAGCGGGACCTTGATTCAAATACAAATATGAAATTTGGAATCATTAACATATTTACTAGATCATATGAAAATAGGGTTTATGGTTTACATGATGATATGATGATGGAAGAAAGTGGGTGTGTGAGTGAATTTTGAGTCCAGAAACCCTCCCATATCGTTAAGGCATGAGAATATTCTATCCATGTCAAATTTAATTGCATACATAAACAGTTTGAAAAAATTTCAACTTTGGCCCCATTCACATGTCACTGTTGCCCGCCTCTAGTATTTTTATGGTGTTGATTAAGAAATCAACGAAAAAGAGGGATTTTTAATCACAACTATGACATAGATACATTTTATATACATTAATGTATAACTTGAAATAAAAATGAAGAAAGATTGACGAAAAATTAAAACTTGCGTCAACCAAATTGTGTACTTTGAAAGAAAATTAGGTTTTATGGTTTACATGATGAATTGATGATGGAAGAAAGTGGGTGTGTGAGTAAAATTTGAGTGCAGAAACCCTCCCATATAATTAAGGCATGTGAATATTCTATCCATGACAAATTTTAGTGCATACAAAAACTATTTGAAAAAATTTCAATGTTGGCCTCATTCACAGGTCACTGTTTCCGGTGTCTAGTCCTAGTTCAATTTCTGTTCCTTGTTCCTTGTTCCTTGTTACTTTTTCCTTGTTCCTCGTTCCTTGTTCCATTTTCCTTATTCCTCATTCCTTTACCATGGTGTAATCCCCAAGATCCATTATTTTTGTACAAAACATACTAATGGCATAAAATGTTCCACACAAAGACCAAATATCTGCTACATAAGTCTTTTGTCTTTTTTCAAGGACTATGTAACAAATATCAATTATAAGAAGATTAAAATATGACCTAAGAACCTTATGTTATTCCCTTAACCATGGGTGACATAAAACTATCATTCAATAGTCAAATTGTTACATTTCATTGTCGTGCATCATGTACTATACTGAGGGCTTGAGCCACCACAAAGGAAACATACAAAGAATATTTGTCTTATGAACAAGATATGGTACTATCCATT
>JASDQU010101952.1:6813-22261 GCA_032191745.1 Picea mariana
GGAATCCTGAAACAAGATTTATCGAAACTATAAGCAAATAGAATAACAGAATCCAAGTATAAATTTCATGAGAAAAATGTTATAAGATTACTTGTTAAAATATTGCAAATAAACTTCATGTAGCTTGTTTCTCCAACATTTAAATCTGATGGGTACTCTCAAAAATTTAATCAAGGGATCATCATTCCGAAGAATAGCGCAAATAACTAGAATAGGAAAGTATGCCAGTATTATGAAATCTTTCCTTGACAACATTAAACCAGGAATTTTGCTCAGCCTGAAGGGTTTGTCAAGCAGGGAAAGGAGTATCTAGTTTGCAAGTTAAGGAAATCCTTATATGGTTTGAAACAGGAACCGAGATCATGGTATGTAAATATATATACCTTATTTTATCATAATGGGTTTGTGAAAAGAAAAAATGATCCTAACATGTACGTTAAGAAAGATGAGAGAAGAAAACTTGATGCAAATTTAGTCAATTGTGTTTTTATTGGGTATTGTACTGATAAAAAAGCACCGGAGGTCCATCTTGAAATCGAGTTGCTGCCAAATAGGTTACTATGTACCGGAAAACATGACAGAGATTGAGTTTGGCTACCTAATATAAATAAATGAACTACTCTTGTCGTAAGGAAGAGAAGGATCCGCGACAAGACAACCAACAATCCACACCCTTCATGCAGAGAGAGTTAAGCTGCTACTCCAATGATGGGAGTTATTTGAGACTCGTAATGGAAAAGATAATTCGAGAAGTTTGGCAGAATGTAGTTATCCATCAAGTACCTTGGTGGTAGAGTGCACTCATTCTTATAGCCATTACTATATCATGGTTTTACTTGTTAGGGACCTAACCTCTCACGTAGGTAGAATAATATATCCTGATGTAATAAAGTTCAATATTAATAAGGCCTAGCAATAAGGAAGAATAAGTCGAATGTAAGAAGACTTAAAGTAAGATTTTGCTTCTAGAAGAATATTCCTCTAGATGGCTATTTTCATACACATGTTTAATATAAATAGTAGTCGAGGGTATGAGAACTTTTGTCTTGGATATTATTTTAATAGAGCTCTTCTCTGCTGGAGGTTGCCCGCTCAAAGAGGCAAGCTCTTAGTAATCAAAGTGCTCTTTCTAGTGTTATTCTGGTATCATTTTGGAAATATTGTGGTGTTTCTCTAGTTATATTGTTGTTCATCTGCCATTTCTAGCATTTTATTTCAGTTCTACATACTTTTCATATCTGTAATATTACAAGTGGTATCAGAGCAATTTCCTAGGCAGAAAATTGTGGGTTGATTTTTTTTTCAGGGTAGAGACCTATTCCAGTGTCTTTAAGCTACCTAGATCTTTCATTATCGGCATAATCTCATGGTCGAGGATTCATACACGTAGGAAATACAAGTGGTAATTAAGCACACATTTGTTGGCCACCCTTTTAACACCTGTTGGTACTCCGTCGAGTGGTAGCGCATCAGACAACAGTTGTATACAGATCGACCTAGATTTCCTGAATCCCTTTTTGGATAAATCGATTGGGTGTCGGTTTTCTATATTTCCACTGAGAATAACACTTGGAAAGATACTCTCTAGTACTTGGGTAGTGAGGTAGTACAAATAAGGGCACAATCTAGCCTCCTTAATTGGTGCCGTGAGATATTAGGTCGAGTACTACTATTGGACCCCTCACGTATATCAAAGAGGTATAGTACATGAAAAACTTTTGTCTGTAGAACCCTTGAATACCTAACCTTTGGGCACGGAAACAAAAACACAAAATAGAAAAGATCTATTGGCACACAAATGTGTCTCCTACATTTGAGTTGCCAAATCACTACACGTTTCTTCCTAATTAAGCATTTGGGAATTTTATCACTGCAATATTATTTAGACCAAAGTGTATACAACTAGTCTTGGAAAAGAAACACAAGGTCTTTGAGGAACCCATAGATTTACACCCCTCTCGCAGTGAGTATGACCACAAGATCCTTCTCCTTCCAGGTAGTCATCCTTCCAATATACGCTCGTACCAGTATCCATTTTCTGAAAAAAATGAAATATAAAAAATAGTTCAGGAATTACTGGAGGCTGGTATAATTCTCCCAAGTACCATCCCATATTCAACCCATGTTGTGAAGGTTTTAAAAAAATAAGGTTCTTGGCGCATGTGTCCAGATCTTCACTCGCTTGATAAATTGACAATTAAGGATCTACATTTCTCATTCATGTCATTGATGATCTGTTGGATGAACTCAAGGGTGCCTATTTCTTGGTAATGCCTTTTGGATTTTTCAATGCCCCATCTACCTTTCAAAGTCTCATCAATAAAGTCTTGAAGCCATACCTTTGGAATTTTGTTTTGGTTTTCTTCGATGAAATCCTGATTTACATTCGCACTTGGGATTCCCATCTATACCATGTGGACAAAGTTCTCCAATTGTTACAGGAAAATCAATTGTTTGTCAAAAAGACCAAGTGTTCATTTGGAACAAGAGAGGTTTAATAATTATCACACTTTTAGGGACATGAGGAGGTAAGAGTGAACCCCAAAAATATTTGAGATTTTTAGGATTGGCTAAGACTTATAACCATTGAAATTCCTTTGGGGCTTCCTAGGCCTCACATGATATTACAGGAAATTTGTCCACCATTATGGAAAAATTTCCTAGCACTTGATGCTAGTTCCTTCTTAAGAAGAATGCATTTCATTGGAAAATAGAAGTAGAGGAGGCCTTCATAGATTGAAATCATGCCATGTGCAGTACCCTTGTCTTTGGATCCCCCGATTTAAAAAAAACATTTGTTGTGGAATATGATGCTTCATGCACTAGTATTGACCCAGTTCTAACACAAGATGATAGACCAATTTATTTCATTGTCTAGGATTTGAGTTGAAAATAGTGGCTAACTCACCCAATCATATCACATTTAATTCAATGACTTTAGGAGGACCCTAACCCACTCACCGATTACACTTGGCAAGACAATATCCTCAGGTATAAGGAGAACTTTTTTTTGTCTCTCACTTCATCACTCAAACATAGAATCTTAAATGATTTTCATTTGTCTACTATTATGGGTTTCTTAGGTTTCCAAAAGACACATGCTCATGCTAGCCATTCTTTTTTCAGGGAAGGAATGTAAAAGGCCATCCTTACCTTTGTCACTAAATGTGATATTTTCCAATGCAATAAAGGTGAATCTGTCAAGACACGAGGAGATATATAGTCGTTACCCATTCCTAATTATATTTGGAATGACATCTCCATGGACATTATCCCGGGCCTTCAAAAAGCAGGAAAAAAGTGAGTCATCATGGTTGTAGTCGACTGCCTCTCAATGTATGCACATTTCTCTACCTCACCACACCCTTTTTTGCCCACTATGCTAGCACAAGTTTTCATTGATTGGATTTCAAACTGCATGGCATGCCAACATCCATTGTGTCTGATCATGACCTAAATTTTACCAACACATTTTGGCAAGAATTGTTTAAATTACAGGGCAGAAAATTGAACATGAGCACTACATACCACCCCTACAAAGATGTCCGAAGGAATATTGTCAATAAATATTTGGAAACCTAATAGTGTTGTTTTTTCTTGGACAAAAAACATTATTGGGTGCATGGTTACCATTGGGAGAATGGTGGTACAACACTTTCTATCGTACAACAACAAAAATGACACCATATGAAACAGAGTATAGCGAACAACCACTTGTAGTAACTTCATATATTATAGGCTCACCAAAGGTGTTGTCTATTGATAATTTGTTGAAAGGTAGAGAAGACACCCTCGCGGCTATGAAAAATAACCTCCACATGGACAAAAATTGTATGAAGCAACAGGTTGACTAGCAGTGTTCCGAAAGATTTTTCCAAGAGGGTGATCATGTGTTTCTTTGACTCCAACCTTATAAGCAAACCTCACTCAAATCCCATGGACACCACAAGTTGACAACCAATTTTTATGGTTCCTATCATTTTATCAAACTTATTGGTCCATTTTCCTACAAACTGACACTTCTACGTACCTCCAAAATACATTTGGTGTTCCATGTTTCCTTTTTGAAGAAAGTGGTGGATCAGAACTGCAGGGCTCAAACCATCCTTCCTGAATTAGATGAACAATTTGTCCTCAATGTGCACAAGCATCACTTGCATGGTCGAACTATCAAAGAAGTGTTGATCAAGTGGAAGGATATGTCTCGAGAGGATGAAACTTGGGAACCAATGACCATACTGCAATAGTTTCCACATATTCAATCTTGAGGACAAGCCTTGTTTTGAAGGACGAGGGCATGTTAGCATCTAAACCTAACCCCTCTTATTTGGTTTCTTTTACCCCAAATCCCATGGCCACCACAAGTTGACAACCAAGTTTTATGGCCCCTATCATATTATCAAACATATTGGTCCATTTGCCTATAAACTGGCACTTCTAGCTGCCTCCAAAATACATCTAGTGTTCCATGTTTCCTGTTTGAAGAAAGTGGTGGGTCAGAATTGCAGGGTTCAACGCATCCTTCCTTAATTAAATGAACAATTTGTCCTCAATGTGCACAATATTCAGTTACATGGCCAAACTATCAAAGAAGTGTTGATCAAGTGGAAGGATACGTATACAGAGGATGAAACTTGGGAACCAACGAGCATACTGAAACAGTTTCCACATATTCAACCTTGAGGAAATGCCATGTTTTGAAGGACGAGTGCATGTTAGGATCCAAACTTAACACCTCTTAGTTGTTCATTAACTAGCATGATATATTTTCCATGTAATAAAGACTAACATTAGTTAATAATGCCTATTAAATAAATATCAACAAGTCAATGTAAGAGGACCTAATATAATCTTCTACTTTTAGAAAGATCTTCCTCCAAAATGTTCTTTAGAAGATAGAATTAGTATAAATAAGAGTAGGAGGTATGATAAATCTTGTCTTGAGAGTGGAGGTTTCCTAGCTTTCTTGAAATAAAGGCATTATTTCTGGTATTGCTCTCTCAATATTTTGGCGTTCCCTTGATAATTTCTAAATATTCTTGTTTTTTAATAATATATTACATTGGTACCTTACAACAAGTGGCATTGAAAAAATATTAATAACAAAAAATAATATTTTAATGTCTTATACAAATAAAATATTTCAATGTACAACTTCATTAAAATAATTTTATATCAATTTTCTATAGAGAGATAAAATACTTAAAGAAAAAAGATTATTTTATAGGTTCTTTATACTTAGTATGAGGGAGGTGTAATTCCTCCAATGCTTAATGTGGAATTGACATGTGGTATTGAAAAAAATATTAATAACTAAAAAATATTTCAATGTGGATCATAAATAAAATATTTCAATGTCTAATTTTTCATTCTAAGGTATTTGATCTCTCTCCAAGCATAAATCAAAATGGTAAATGATATCCATAGAGGTGTTGGATCTATTTGCATTAATTCTAAAGAGCTTGTAATGATCTAGTTAACTGTGCCTTGTGCCACTAAAGCTGTTTACATTAATGATAAACAACCCTAAATTGCTATTTTAATTATAATGGCAACTTGATGAGTAATGAACTATACCAACCACCTAGTGGGTTTTATTTGATGAAAATAACTCTTTTACATTAAGTAAATATCCCGGAGTGGTTCTTTTCAAAGAAGATGGTTGTGTACATTAACTACTTGACTAACTCATAAGAAAGTTAAAATAGGGATATTAGGTCAAATTCGTCTATCATTTTTTAATGAAATCTAGTAAAAAAAATGTTGGAACTCCAAATTTGAGTGATTGAGTCGTACGATCAATATAGGTGTTAGATGTAGTTGCATTAATTCTAACTAGCTTTCAATAATCTAGTTAATTGTGCCATGTGCCAAGGAAGATAATTACATTAATGATGAACAACTCTACATTGTTATTTTAATTATAATGATAACTTGATGAGTAATGAACTATACCAACCAACTAGTGAGTTTTATTTGATGAAAATAACTCTTTGACATTATTTAAAAATCTTCTAGTGGTCCTTTTCAAAGAAGATGGTGGTGTACATAAATTACTTGACTAACTCATAAGAAAATGGATATTAGGTCAAAATAGGGATATTAGGGTGCTAAATCCACTTATGTATTAAAAAATGCAATTTACACAATAGAAAATGGTGATTTCACCTAGATCTATTTCACCATATTTCGCTGAAAAAGTCCAAAAAGTGGAATGTTTAGACAAAGATGATTCAAAAGGGTCTCATTATGTATAGAGATGGACACCTAAAATCCAGTTATGCAATCCTGAGGTGATTTTGATATTAGCTAACAACACTTTAAAAACATAAGATAAATTAGATGTAAATTCATTCATATGAGACATTACAGTTCCTCACCAACTCTATTTCTTGTGATATTCCTTATAGTTATCTTCTTTGTTCATAGTGATATCTATAAGATTATTTGAAGAAAAACATGTTCTTAACCATTAGGCCCGCTAAAGTTGTACAACGTTTAAAATATATTAATAACAAAAAATATTTCAATACTAATCATAAATAAAATACTTCAATATAACGATCAATTAAAATTATTTCTAACCCTTTTTCAATCAGTTAAATTTGACATTGTAGTTAATTACATTAATGATAAACAACCCTAAATTGCTATCTTAATTATAATGATAACATGATGAGCATGAGCATGAGGAATGAACTGTGCCCACGAGGAATTACTGCGTTAGCAAACGGCTGTGTGAACCCATTCATTTGGAGGCCCGCGATGTGAGAACCTAACTGGCAACCCGCTCCCCTTGCACCGCTTACATCTATATAGTAGGCGAAGGGAGTGGTGTCAAGGAAATTGACGGAGCGCAGACATGATTATAAGCATTCCAAACATGGTTCTAAGCTTTGGAAATGAAGAACTAGGTTCAAGTTAATTGATCAGTCAAAATGCCAATAAGTAATAACCTCCAGCGAAAGAGGAATTATGTAATTAACCACAACTATGTATGGGCATTAATTGGGCACCAAAGGAGAATTTTATTCCAATACAATGGGGATGGATATCCACAAATACCTAGTGTTCGGCCTCTGATCAAGCAAAACGGTATCAATAGAGGTGTTAGAGTTCCTAGCTTTAATTGTAACGGGCTTGTAACGATCTTGTCAGTGAAGCTAATTACATTAATTAATCATTGAAGGGGGCAGAAGCAGAAAAATCACACAGACAAGTAGTAAAAAACAAATAGATAAGCGTATTGCTCAATTGATTAAACCAGATACATCTGTCTCGTTTTTATAGAGGCATTTAGAAAACTCTCGAGCGTCCATAAGGTTCTCGGAGTGTCTACGATAGGCGGTGGAGGAACACTAATGACGGTTTAGTAGAAGGTTCGGTTTTAATGGTGGTAGGTAGAAATTACATATTCCAACAATCATAACAATAAGATGATAAGTAATGGCAGCCTGAACCCATTCGGGCAGTGTGAACCCACTCATTCAGACGCTCTCGATATGAGAAGGGAAAATACTCTAGTATGGTAGGTGAAGGGAGTCGTGCCGAGGAAATTGGCAGAGCCCAGACATGACACCTGCTCGGAAATATAAATCAGAAACGCAAAGGCAAAGGCGTACCAGACAACTACAAATTCCACTTCAAAGGAGTCTGCCAGCGTATTGGGGGAAATGGGCTGCAGAAATCAGAGATACCTAGAAGAGGACTCGGAAATGGCTTGGCACCTTCAACACTGTAAAAAACGCCGCCCTGCATATAATCCGGTTGCCTTTGAATTGTATGTATCCCGAGCTCAGCTCAATTTCTATCCAGCTTATGCCCGCCCTCCAATTTCCTCTCACTCGACCACTCTCAGACCCCTTCTCCCACTCCCGCCAGCCCTAAATTCTCGCATGAATCGCCACCCCGAAACAAACCACCATTTTCTGATCTCTGGTTCCCCCATTTGATCCTCTTCAGTTCAATGGCGTCCAGGGCGGTGCAGAGCAGGCTTTGCATGTAGCTGCAATGATGCTGGATAACAACAGCAGCAGTGGCATAGCCAGCGGTCTTTTTTCGCTCGAAGGGCTGCCTGTTACCGATCAATAAAATATGGGCTCTACTAAATATGAGCATATCATACAATAATAGCCCCGCGTTCTCTTCAAAAGCCAGATCACTGGCACCTATTAGTGCTCTTGCTTTTGCACATATCGGCGGGCGATTGTTGTATGATATGATTCCCTTTGAAGCACATAAGACGCTGGCGAGGCCGCTCTTTTTGTTATTCTGAAAAACAAACTGAAGCTGCATCGTTGCCGCCACATGCAAAGCCTTCTCGCTGTGCAATTCTTAGGGAGGCGGTGCCGGCTGTAGGTTTTGATCTCTGATGCCATTGAACTTTGGAGTTGCACATGGAGGGTAACCCGAGAGTAGAGAACCGTGGTGAACTTGGAGGTGGGGATCCGGGCAAATAATTAGCGCTGTCGAGCGTGGAAGAAGGCGTGTGAGATCGGTCTGGTGAGAGGAAACGGGAGGGCGTGCAGAAGGTGGCTGGAGATTGAGCTGAGCTCGGGATACAAACAATGTGAAGGCCGCCTGGTCATATGCACCGGGGAAGGTGTCAAGCCATTTGAGAGTCCTCTCCCATGGATCTGAGATTTTGGCTGCCCATTTTTCTCAGTTAAATTGGCGTACTCCTCTGAAACAGAACTTGTAGTTGTCTGGCCAGCCTTTGTCTTTGCATTTGTGATTTCCGTTCCCGAGCCAGGCGCTCTCTGCGCTCAGTCAATTTCCTTGGCACCACTCCCTTCTCCTATTATATAGATGGACGCCACGCAAGGGGCGCGGGTAGCCACCCAGGTTTCTCATATCACGGGCCTCCAAATGAATGGGTTTACACAGTCGTTGGCTAATGCTGTTAGCCCTGATGGGCACAGTTCATTCCTCATGCTCATCATCATGGACACAGTTCATTCCTCATGCTCATCATGTATGGTTATAATTATGATTTAATTAACTTTCATGTCAAATTTAACCCATTGAAAAAGGGTTAGAAATAATTTTAATTGATGGTATATACTAGCACAGCCATTCAAAACAGTGTCTGATTAATGCCGAAAGAAGCCAAAAAAATGAAACGTGTGCATATTGTTTCCTGTATATTATAATCTAATCGCTAACTATTATTTCGTGCATATTATTTAATGTGGCTGACATATTGTGACCACACGCGTGCTGGATGAATTTAATGAAGAAGCTTGAAGCGTTCCAAAAGGCTGGTTTCCCAGATATTTCTCGTCTCATTCTTCTTCATGGTCAGAATTTCTTCGATCCCCTTCCGCTGCCCTACAACAAGTTAACATTTCCTTCTTCGACCATGAGAAGCCCTGGATTGTCCAGAGCAAGCAGTTGTACAGTTGTGTGATCGAAATCTATACTGGCTCGGGCTTCAACGGACATCTTGCCTTCAATATCCATTGTCAAGCAAACCCAATTGCAGTGGCGTATTTTGCTAATTTTCCTTATATTTGCAATCTTCTTTGCTTAATTTCTTTTTTGTCACAGGTCGAATTTCCTATAAAAAATAGAGCTAGACAATCATGGATCAGAGCATAAATGTCAATTTGGGGTTTATTATTCATTCAAGAACAAAGATTAAGATGTAGACAGAGAAAATAAAAACTAACCTCTGGTTTTTATATATGAAACCCTGAAATTCAAAATCATTAAATTATGGCCATTAAAACTTAAAATGAAAGATTTGAATACCTATGCATTGTGGCGATGAGAAACCTAAACCAAACAGCTTTTTGAGGTGTAGGTTATCCATTTTAATAAACTTCAATGAATTTGATGCTTGAGTGAAAACTCTCATTTGGATATTAAATTCAAGGTAAAATATTCAATACGACTCAGAGATATGCAGCAAAACCTTGCTCATAATCAAATGATTAATTAGGAATGGTCGAAAGAAGCCATAAAAATGATTAACCAAGAATATGCCAGCATTTTCAATTTTTAGTCATTAGATTATAATTTTAGATTAAAAGGTAATTAATTGTGCCCATTGTCAATAGGTGTACGTCTTTGGCATAATTAAACTACTTTATTTATGATTAGTATTAAAATATTTTTTGTTATTAATATTTTTTAAATGTTGTACAACTTTAGTGGGTCTAATGGCTAAGAACATGGGTTTCTTAAAACAATCCTAGAGATATCACAAGGAACAAAGAATACAACTAAAAGGAATATCACAAGAAATATAGTTGCTTAGGAACTATCATGTCTCATATGAATGAACTTACATCTAATTTATTATATGTTTTTAAAGTGCCATGTGTCATGTATACATTATGAACAATTGTTAGCTAATATAAAAATCACCTCAGGATTGCACCCACCCTTAACATGACTGGATTTTAGGTGTCCTTCTCTATACATAATGAGGCCCTTTTGAACTGTCGTTGTCTAAATATTCCACTTTATGGACTATTTCACATATGGTGAAATAGATCTAGGTGAAATCAACAATTTCTATTGTTTAAATTGTATTTTTGAATACATAAGTGGATTTAGCACCCTAATATCCCTATTTTGACCTAATATCCATTTTCTTATGCCTTAATTAAGTAATTAATTTACACCACCTTCCTCTTGAAAAAAGACCACTATCTTGCTAATGGATATTTTCTTAATGTAAAAGAGTTCTTTTAATCAAATAAAACCCACTAGGTGGTTGGTATAGGTCATTAATAATAAAGTTATCATTATAATTAAAATAACAATTTATCTTTAGTAGCACAAGGCACACTTAAATATATCAATAGAAGATTGTTAGAAATAATGCAACTAGATCTAACACATCTATGGAGCATACCCACTCAATCACTCAAATTCCAACAAGTTTTTACCAGCTTTCAGTAAATATTGACCTAATATCCCTATTTTAACTTTCTTATGAGTTAGTCAAGTAATTAATGTACACTACCATATTCTTTGAAAAGGACCACTCGAGGATATTTACATAATGTAAAAGAGTTCTTTACATCAAATAAAACCCACTAGGTGGTTGGTATATTTCATTACTAGTCAAGTTATCATTATAATTAAATTAGCAATGTAGAGTTGTTTATCATTAATGTAATTAGCTTTAGTGGCACATGGCACACCTAACTAGATCATTACAAGCTCGTTATAATTAATGCAACTAGAGCTAACACCTATATTGATCATACAATTCAATCACTCAAATTGAGTTCCAACATTTTTTTACTAGATTTCTTTAAAAATTGATAGCCGAATTTGACCTAATATCCCGAGAGGATATTTACTTAATGTAAAAGAGTTATTTTCATCAAATAAAATTCAGTCGGTGGTTGGTATAATTTAATACTGATCAAGTTATCATTTTTTCTTTTCAAGAACCAATTATGATAAAAGAAGATATCTATCTTTACATAGCATGTTCTTGGTTCCTGTTTCAAACCATATAAGCTTTACTTAACCTCTACACTTGATGATCCTATCGCTTCTTGACAAAACCTTTAGGCTTAACAAAATTCTTGGTTTAATGTTCTCAAGGAAAGATTTCCTAATACGAGGATACTTTCCTATTCTAGTTATTTGAAGTATTCTTGCTAATGATGGGCCCTTGTTTAAATATTTGAGGGTACCCATCAGATTTAAATGCTAGAGAAACAAGGTACATGAAGTCTATTTGAAATATTTTAACAGGTAATCTTATAACATTTTTATCATACCATTTATACTTGGATTTTGTTATTCTATTTGGTTATAGTTTTGATTACTCTTCTTTCATGGTTCCAACAATGCTGACCCTTCTAACTTATTGTACTAGGATAGTCCATAGTAACTAGTCATTGAATACCTTTGTTTCATACTTATAGTTCTTGGGTTTGTATATTCTTTTGCATTAATATTTATTAACCCATTTCTTTTTATTTTGTCATGAGGACATGTATACTTACGCTCGAGGACTATCGATTCAAAGCTAAGTCTAGAAGGTACTTCATATTTAATTTAAAGTCTGTAATGTCCCCATCGTTACGTCTACAAGAGAAACAATAGTGAATTTTTTTTTTGACAACACAGAAAGACAACGACGATTACATCTAGACGACACAACTGACGGCGAGCACAACGCCCATAGAACGGGAAACAACAACTAAGAGTCCACACGCTGACACCACGAAAACTGGATGACACATGCAGATGACAAAGGTACAACTACCCGCTCAACGGGACATGGCTAAGTGACCATTACGCCTCAAGACACGACGACCTTGACGAACCAGTCTAGAAACTTTGGGAGCGCTAACCAAACCCATGAAGGCGTTCCACCCATGGAATCAAGACAATTTACAACGCCCGCCAACACTCACACAACACATACCGATTATGGCCAAGTTCTCATTCACCGCTATCCAATAGGGTGCGCCATGATTCTCTCATCATGAATCTTGTCGTCCCCAGGCGATAGATGCGTCGATAACCATGGCATTACAGATCCTGTCTGGACCAAGGACTCTAGATGGACCGAAGCGCTAGGATCTGAAACAACTGACTGAAGGACTACACCTACGCCCTCAAGCAACAAGTAGACACAAGACAAGATACCTTCAAATCAACTGCGCGAAGGATCGGAGGACTCTTGTTGCCTACAAGACCACCTGTGGTGTAAAGGCAGACTACTCACCCCTCTGATAAGTAATAGTAGCCTGAACCCATTAATTAATCATAACGATAAGATGATAAGTAATGGTAGCCTGAACCCCTTCAGGTAGTGTGAACCCAATCATTTAAATGATCGCGATATGACAAGGAAAAATACTCTAGTATGGTAGGTGAAGGGAGTCATGACACGAAATTGGCGAAGCCTAGACATGACATTGGCTCAAAAATATAAATTAGAAACGCAAAGGCAAAGACGTACCAGACAACTACGAATATCACTTCAAAGGAGTCCGCCATTGTATTGGGGGAAATGGGCTGTTGAAATTAGAGATACCTGGAAGAGGACTCGCAAATGGCTTGGCACCTTCAACACTATCGAAGACCCCACCCTAGCATATAAACAAGTTGTCTTTGAATTGTATGTATCCCGAGCTTAGTTGAATTTCTATCAGCCTTATGAACGCCCTCCAGTTTCCTCTCACCCTACCACTCTTAGACCCTTTCTCCCACTCCCGCCGGCCCTAAATCCTCCCACGGATCGCCACCCCGAACCACACAATAGTTTTCTGCTCTCTACTTGCCCCATTTGTTCCTCTTCAGTTCAATGGCATTCAGGGCGGTGCAGAGAAGGCTTTTCATGTAGCTTCAATGATGCTGGATAACAACAGCAGCAGTGGCGTCGCCAGCGGTCTTACGTCGCTCGAAGGGCTGCCGGTTACCGATCAATAAAAGATGGGCTCTACTAAATATGAGCATATCATACAACAATAACCCCTCGATCTCTTCAAAATCCAGAACACTGGCACGTATTAGTTGTCTTGCTTTTGCACATATCGGCGGGCTATTGTTGTATGATATGTTACCCTTTGAACCACATAAGATGCCTGGCCAGGCTGCTATTTTTTTTATGCTGAAAAACAAACTAAAGNAGATGCATCGTTGCTGCCACATGCAAAGCCTTCTCGCTGTGCAATTCTTAGGGAGGCGATGTGGGCTGTAGGTTTTTATATCCGATATGATGATCAACATACGAATAATGTTGCCTGGTGCTGCGGGTGCTAGCACTGAACCTTCTCGGACGACATTGAACTTTGGAGTTACACATGGAGAGTAATGCGAGAGTAGCGAACGGTGGTGGAGTTGGAGGTGGGGATCTGGGCGAAGATTGAGGGCCGCCGGGCATGAAAGAAGGGGTGTGAGATCGGTCCGGTGAGAGGAAACAGGAGGGCGGGCAGAAGCTCGCTGGAGATTGAGTTGAGCTCGGGATCCAAACAATGCGAAGGCCGCCTCGTCATATGCACCGGCGAAGGTGCCAAGCCATTTGAGAGTCATCTCCCGTGGATCTGCGATTTCGGCTACCCATTTTTCTCAGCTACGTTGGCATACTCCTCTGAAACAGAACTTGTAGTTTTCTGGCCAGCGTTTGTCTTTACATTTGCGATTTTTGTTCCCGAGCTGGGCTGTGTCCGTGCTCCGTCAATTTCATTCCCACCACTCCCTTGTCCCACTATAGAGATGGACGCGATGCAAGGGGCGTGGGTAGCCACCCAGGTTTCTCACATCCCGGGCCCCCAAATGAATGGGTTCACACACTCGTTGGCTTAAGCCCTCATGGGCACAGTTCATTCCTCATGCTCATTATGTATGGTTGTAATTATGATGGCAATTTAGGGTTGTTTATCATTAATGTAAATAATTTTCATGTCAAATTTAACCCATTGAAAAAAGGTTAGAAATAATTTTTATTGACGGTATATATTAAAGTATTTTATTTAGAATTAGTATTGAAATATTTTTTGTTATTAATATTTTTTAAATGTTGTACAATTTAGTGGGTCTAATGGTTGAGAAGATGAGTTTCCTCAAAGAATACTAGAGATATCACAAGGAACAAAAAAGATAACTAAAACGAATATTAGAAGAAATATAGTTGGTGAGGAACTATCATGTCTCATATGAATGAACTTACATATAAATTATTTTATTATTTTAAAGTGCCATGTGTCATCTATACATTATGAACAATTGTTATCTAATATCAAAATCACCTCGGGATTTCACCTACCCTTAACATGACTAGATGTTAGGTGTCAGTATCTATACATAATGAGGCCCTTTTGAACCAACCTTGTTTAAACATTCCACTTTTGGGGTTTTTTCACATATGGTGAAATAGATCTAGGTGAAATCACCATTTTCTATTGTTTAAATTGAATTTTTGAATACATAAGTGGATTTATCACCCTAATATCCCTATTTTGACCTAGTATCCATTTTCTTATGAGTTAGTCAAGTAATTAATGTACACCACCTTCCTCTTTGAAAAAGACCACTATCTTGCTAATGGATATTTTCTTAATGTAAAAGAATTGTTTTAATCAAATAAATTCCACTAGGTGGTTGGTATAGTTCATTACTCATCAAGTCACCATTATAATTAAAATAACAATTTAGCTTTAGTGGCACATGACACACTTAAATATATCATTAGACGCTCGTTAGAAATAATCCAACTAGATCTAACACATCTATGGATCATACCTACTCAATCACTCAAATATGGAGTTCCAACAAGTTTTTCCCAGCTTTCAGTAAAAATTGACCTAATATGCCTATTTTAACTTGCTTATGAGTTAGTCAAGTAATTAATGTACACTACATAATGTAAAATGCTCTTTTCATCAAATAAAACCCACTAGGTGGTTGGTATAGTTCATTACTAGTCAAGTTATCATTATAATTAAAATAGCAATATAGAATTGTTTAT
>JASDQU010101952.1:72835-149084 GCA_032191745.1 Picea mariana
AACGAACATGGAATTCCGTCCATCAAACCTATTCCGTCCATCCAACGAACATGGAAGAGATGAGAATTGCCGTCATGAATATTGTAGGGTTTCTGCTTGCAGGTTTTTAGGTTAAGTAGTCCTGAGTAATGTAGAGAGTTTTGTTGAGGCTTTTTTATTTTATTTTTGGGTTAAGTAATTCCCCAAAACCTGGGAACTCTAAACTTGAATCTAGTTCTTAAGATATACCAGAAAATAACTTCTAAATTACTTTATTTGATTTGAATTTCGCTGTTTCCGGTTAGATATCTCGACTAACGGCAAGGCCGATGGTTTTTCTGTACAGGATTGTTACGGATATTCCCGCTACAACAGCTGCTTCCTTTGGTAAGGAAAAATTACAGACCATAAAATAAATTAAAACGCGGAACTAGAGGGCATATATATAATATAGGGTGAATTNTATTTTATTTTTGGGTTAAGCAATTCCCCAAAACCTGGGAACTCTAAACTTGAATCTAGTTCTTAAGATATACCAGAAAATAACTTCTAAATTACTTTATTTGATTTGAATTTCGCTGTTTCCGGTTAGATATCTCGACTAACGGCAAGGCCGATGGTTTTTCTGTGCAGGATTGTTACGGATATTCCCGCTACAACAGCTGCTTCCTTTGGTAAGGAAAAATTACAGACCATAAAATAAATTAGAACGCGGAACTAGAGGGCATATATATAATATAGGGTTGATTTCACGCTCGCTCTCTGAAACAAGAAATCGAGGATTCTATTAATAAATATATGCATTTTGTGCTGTACAGGACGGGAGCTTATGCGCTATGAGGCTCCGAGACCCACAATCGGTATCCACAGGTATGTGTTCACATTGTTCAAGCAGATGGCGCGAGAGACCGTGTATCCCCCACAGTCCCGCGTCAACTTCAGCACACGAGATTTCGCGGAGATGAATGGCCTTGGATTACCGGTGGCTGCGGTATATTACAATGCTCAAAAGGAGACAGCGCCCCGCAGGCGCTTCTGAATTAGTAATATATTGATATCTATATATGTAGTACTGTATCGCAGATTTCTTCCGTCTGGCCACGACAAAAATTGGCTTAATTTGTATCCATGGCAAATTATCGCATGAAATCTGGCGTAAATAATTAGAAGATGTTTGAATCCTTGAAAATTTGGTTGGTAGCCCTGAGCTCAACCTTTGTAATATCAAAGCGCTTGAGAGCTTCCCTATCGGGCAATGAAATAACTATAATTGAACCGACCGAAATGTTTGGTATTCATTTTTTTTCACATAAAAGGATACAGAATCCAGAATCAGGATATATATAACACTGAGTCATTACGTCGAAAGGTGTACATCCGTACATCTATTGATAATGGGCACAATTAATCATTTTTTAATCTAAAATTTTAATCTTATGGCTAACCATTGAAGATGCTGGCATATTTTTAGTCGGACTTTCTAATCAATGGATGAAATTTAATGCTCATAACTTCCTTGCATTTCTGAATACTTCAGTTACCTTGTTTACTTTTTCACATTTACTTAATATAATTAAGAAATTACTTCTCAAACCTGATTAAAAAAAATTAATATGTATAAAACTTTACATTACCACGTCTTTGAGATTAAACAACTACGCAGTGGTAGCTATGGCAGTGGTCCTTGGACGCAGTGAAAGCTGAGCATCGTTTCAACTAACACGACTGAACGCAGTAAAAGCTGGACGTCGTTTCAACTAACACAGTGACATTTCAGTGACTGATACCTTTCGGCGTTCTCCAACCGCGAGTCGGCTGTGCTAATATAATATATAATTAATAAAGAATTATTCAGCTTTCACTTTCTTATCCTCGAGGAATCCGTAACGAAATTAAAGGCGAGACACGTTTCAAGCCGTCCCCAATAGACGCAGCATAATCCACAGTTTTTACTTTGATTTCAGCATACCCGGATATCATGAAATCTTGACTTAAATTGTTCCTTGAAAATAATCTTCACGGTTCCATCTTCTTTGCCTATCCACTAACTGCACATATTGAAAATAATCTTCACGGTTCCATCTTCTTTGCCTATCCACTAACTGCACATATTATTCGCTTCGCTTTTCTTTCTTTCTTTATTTATATTACGTACGAGGAGCCGTCGGCATTCTCGTCTCGGTTAATAATCTTTCGAGGAGTCCTATGTTTTTTTCCAATCTACTAAGTTCAAATATTCCTTATAAAATCTTTTTTAAATTACGAGGAGCCGCCGGGAATCGTTTATTCTTGCCATCATGAGGATCCGCCGGGAATCGTCTAGATGCTTTCCATCGGGCATTGTCGTCTAGATTTTCTTGGGCAACTAACTACTTGTTTCGGTAGTTTTTTTGGTTTGTTAAGGTCTTTCCTCAACTATTATAGGCCATCACTTGAGACTCGGCAGACATTATAAATAAATATATTTTAACTATAAATAAATAAAATAATTAATATTTTTATTAATTTAATTAAAGTTTGATTGATATAATTATTTATAATAATAATAATTTAATTTTAAGGTTATTCTTAAACCATATACTAAATTAATGTATGAGATTTTCTTGTTTGTGGAATAAGGAATCTTTTACATGTTTTTAACAATTAGGTCCATTCACCCTCTACAATTGTATAGATGAATAATTTAAAAATAATTATTTATATGTTCAATTATATAAGAGTTTATATAGAATTAAGCTTATAATACTCCACTTAAATTAGTAAATAAAAAGATTGTACACTTTAATAATAAGAAAAATTTCTCACAAATCTTATAATATTTTTATCGTATAAAACAACCTTTTTTTATTGCTATGATTATATATTATATAGCCACCAAAGTACAAAGCTCTACTAAAAATGTTATTAAATATAAGGATTTTGAGATATTTTACATATGTACATTCCAATATCCTAAATTATAATATTGATTGAAGTTGACTATGGAAATAAAAAACAAAACCTTATTAGATATTTTACAGATGTATATTGAGATATTAAATTATAATATTGATTGAAGTTGATCATGAAAGTAAAAGACAAATCTCCACTAGATATTTTGTATATGTACACATCTTTAATTATAATATTGATTAAAGCTTATCATGGAAGTCAAAAACATGTAGCACTAGAGACACATTTATTTATTGAATTGTTAGATATAAATATATTGAAATATTCTAAATTATCATATTTTTATTGTATAAAAGAGAATTTTCTATTATATATATATATATATATATATATATGGATTTTTTATTATATTATTATTATATGTAAGGTTTTATTATATATATAAATTAATTAGAGCTTTGTATTATATGTCATCATGAATTGTTTAGAGTCGGTCATAATAAACTTTGTAGGGATTTGGAGATATTTTGCATATATATTAAATTATAATATTGATTAAAGTTTATGATGAAAATAAAAAACAAAATTTTATTAGATATTTTAGGTATATATATTGAAATATCCTAAACTTTAATATTAATTAAAGTTTCTTAAACTATAATATATATTAAAATATCTAAAATTATAAATTATAATATTGATTAAAGTTTCTTAAATGATAATATTGATTAATTAATGTTATTAAACTAATTAATGTTTATTAAACTATAACATTGATATCCTAAACTAAAATATCGATTAAAGTTTATCATGGAAGTGAAAAATATATCCCCACTATAGAGATTTGACGAAGGTATTTTGAGATATTTGACTTATTAGATATACTAAAATATCCTAAATGATAATAATATATTCCTAAATAATAATAATATAATAATATATTTCTAAATAATAATAATATATTAATTAGATATAATTATATTGAGATATCCTAAATTATAGTAGTATTATATTTACTATTATATTAATTGATATGAGTATGAAATAAATAAAATTGATCTATGATGTAAATAAAGGACGAAATTTGAGATATTCTAAGACATATTCTAGAGTATTAATTGATGTGACTATGATACAATTGAAAATATAGAATATTGTATATGTAGAAATGACTAGTTTAGGAGTAAGAAGAAGTTTATGATGTAATGAGAGGGGAAAGAATGATGTGATAGTTAAATAATTGATCTTTTTACATGTTAAACTAATTTTTTTTTTTGGAAAAGATGATAAATACATTGTTGTGTTTAAAGAAATCATTTATCTAAGATTGAGAGGAAGTCTATGATTCAATGAGAAGAGAAAAAGAAAGTACAATAAAAAGTTAAACAGTTAACTTAGTTTACCATGTCGAACAAAGAATCTCTTTTTGGAAAAATGAAAAATTGTTTGCATTTTAGAAATTCATTTTCAACATAGACATCTTTATACAAAAAGCAAAACCTTTCTTTTTGGTCGATTTTTGTTACTCTTTGTCATCACATCTTCTTTTCTATATATATTTTTACTATTATTCATTGTATTACTATGTTACCATCATTATCTCTATGGTTACCATGTTTAAGATGCCCATGTGTATAGTGTACTTAAGTAAGAGAAGCAATAAATTATGAGTAATATCAGAAGAAATATAAACTAAAGAAAGTAAAATAGGAGAAATAATGAACTTACAAAATATAAAATTTTATATTGATAATCCATAAAGAAGGAAATGTTCATGGGCCTCTTCGAGGAGGCAACCTCTAAATGAATAAAGCTCCAATGCAATGAAATACTTGACAAAACATTACATAACCTTCTACCTTTATAAATAATTTCTCACTAGAAAACTCTAACTACTTGTGATCCCACCATTAATGAGTACAAACCAGCCAATGAGCCTTATTTAATAAAAACAACCATTTTATATTGAGTAACCACACACCATCTAATGGGTCTTATTCAAATAAGATGGAATCATACCTTAATTGACTAACTTCTAACTACCCCAAAGTAGGAAAGTGAGGGTAGGGCCCTAACATGCCCCCCTGCAAAAGCAATGTTACCCTCAAGGCTAGAGGTGTGGAAGTTTTTGTAAAATTGTTATTATCTCCCAAGTGGCATCTCTAGGTTGTATATCCTTCTAACGTATTAGGACTTCATTAATAGTGCTTTGGCATAGTCAACACTCTCTTGTGGTTAATACTTCTCTCTAATTGTCACCAAATAGAGCCTTATTCATCAAGTTTAGGAAGGTTGGTATGAATGTGGAATTTTGACCCCACTACCTTCTTCAAACAGGACACATGATAGAATGGGTAGATCTTGGAGTGGGCCGTGAGAGCCAATTTGTAGGCGACTTGTTTGATGTGCTGAAGGATATGATAGGTTCCATATAACTTTGATGGTAGATTATATGGTTCTTATCTTTGAGATATGTCTACTTATAGGGTTGGAGATGAATAAACAATTGATCCCCTTCTTAAGAAGATCACTTGGAGTGATGTTGATATGCCTATTTCTTCATTTTATTTTGAGCTAAAAGAAAATTGTCTTTAAGTGTACTAAGAATGGTCACTTTGGTGTTAAGAGTGTGATTCACTAGCTAAACCTTAGATGTGCCTGGTAAGTACAAAGTGATTGAGGGAAGTTTTTTTCTATAAATAGCTTCACATGGTGACAACTTGTTAAAACCAAGATAAGTGGTATTGTACCACCATTTTGCAAGTGGAAGCCATTGAACCCATTGGCCTTATCAATATGATGCAAAAAAATCAATTTCTAAACAAAACATGATTCATAACGATCATTATGCCTCATCTTGCATGTTACCTAACCTCTTAAATTTTCCCTCCAGCTTGTCCTCACCCTCATTCCCCCCATCACTATCTAAGCCTTTCACCAACTGATCCTCTCAATGATCTAAGGGTCAATCCTTGCTCTCCAGTTCGAAACCCTAATTTAATTCAAGACATGAATCCCTCCATTATTTATGGAAACCCTAATTCCTTACAATATTTGAATCACAACGATCATTCTAGAAACCTTAATATGGATCAAAAATATTCTTCGTCGATCATCGATATTGATGATGACCTCTCGACCAAAACCCACATGTGAAAATTTTTGAATAACTCTGTTGCAGCTTCAACACTCGTGCTTTTCTAACTCTTCAGTCGGGCCCAAAATCCACTTTAACAGAGTTCTGAATTCTTTGTTATGCATCAGTCCCCATTTGGATTTCAAGCACATAGTGACGCTTAAATTAAGCACTACTTGGCTCAGTACTAATCTCCCTTTCAAAACCCGAACACTTATCTCATCCTCACGCTAAGCCCCTTTCTTTCGCTACAGGATCTAGTGCCATGACTAATGCTTATCGTCATCGTTTATAGATTAACTCCCCATAGGCTATCAAACCTTTCCTATAAGAGTGCCTCAATGCATAAGGCTTAGACCACTCTGAACTATCAACTCAGTTGCACACTGAACCAACCAGTCAGACTTCTCTTGTAGGGCTCTAATCGAGCTATAACACTCTCATAGGCTTGGATTCTGATAGATTTAAACTCTGATGAGATGGAACCACTTCAACCTTTCAGGCTTCCCTATCGGATATTCATCGTCAGACTCCCTTTGGTTTGTTGGTGTTTTATAATTCTCATATATGATAGTTATTTTTGTATGATTAATAACAAGATTCACTTTCATACATCAGTTAACATAGAATAACTATACACTGAAAATATCAACTATAACAATGCAGCAAAAATAACAATATCTAGAAATATTAACCATGCACAATAGACACAAGAACACAACACATGAACAAAAGAGTTTATCCCGGGAAACCCAACCTTGGGAGAAAACCCATCAACCTTTCTCTAGAAGAATTCAATCTAAGATATTACCAATACATCACCATCAATAGCCAAAATACCATACAAAGAAGATCCTCCCCAAGGATAGCATCGCCAAGACCTATCTCCTCAATAATATGACCAAGAAAAACCAAGCAAGAGCTTCTCCATGTGTGGCACACTCTCCAAGATAACTAGTAACCCAAGAATAGCGAATCTGCCAAAACCGCAACTACAACTTCCTTGTGCGCACTGCAGAAGGAGTTGTCTGATTATCAAAATGAAATGAGCTAGTCCTGTATTTATACTGATATGGGCGTCAGTCTGGGGCCAACTTCTTATTTCTGGGTCTTCAATTTTATTATTATTTTTCCTATGGGACCGACTTCTCTTCCTGGGGCTTCTGTAATGGTGTATATGGGTCTTCTTGTACTTTCTTGTGGATAATGATTGTCCGAATTTGAAAATCTCCGATGCTCCCTCTTAATGAGGGAGGCATTCTCCATACTTGGATTTCTTCTGTCATAGAAAGGTTGTCTTCATGAGCCATGTTGATGTGTCATCTCCACACATGCATTCCGTCCCGGAATATTCATGTGATAACATCTCAATTCCATCCACTCCTTGATATGAGAAGGACTACACCTAGGCCATTCACCACTATCAGAGCCCTGTGAGTGAATGGATCATTACCCTTGGTCATATCATCACTAACATAGCCCTGTGCATGACCAATATGGGATAATGTATGCATGATTCTTATCTGGGCCACTCACCACAAGCAAAGCCCTGTGGATGAGTGAATCATTCTCCTTTGTTCATATCAGCACTAGCATAGCCCTTTGCATGACCAATATAAGAAGAATATATGATCGAACCTGGAGAACATCAACATACTTGGGCCATTCACCACTAGCAGAGCCCCGTGAGTGAATGAGTCATTCTCCCCTTGGTCATATTAGCATTAGCATAGCCCCATGCATGACCAATATGGGAGAATGTCTTCCTGATGCCATCAACATACTTGGGCCATTCATCACTAGAAGAGCCCCATGAGTGAATGAATGATTCTCCCTTGGTCATATCAGCACTAGCATAGCCCCGTGCATGGCCAATCTAAGAGAACGTCTTCTCGATGTTGAAACATCAATGCTCATCACTAGACAAATCAACATGGCTAATCCCGTGTATCATACTCCTCAGCCAAATCAACATGGAAAATTTGGGAGGATATCTAGAATATTCTCATCTGTGGATAAGTAATGAAGCTTTACTTCTCCCTACTGTACCATGTCTCGGATGAAGTCATGAAAGAAGCTTCTGAAGTTGCACCACTTCACGACTTGTGACACTAACTGTGACATACTCTGTCTTTGTTGTACTGAGTGATACAGAAGCCTACTTCCAACTTATCCTAGATATCGTAACTGATTCCAAGATAAAGCAACACTCTGCGGTGCTCAATCTGTCTATTGCACTCCTTGCTCAATTGGAATATGTATATCTCTGAAGCCTCACTTCATCACCTAAGACAAACCATATCCAACTGTACCATGCTTCACTACCACCCACTGGAACTACCTTGGATTCAACCAAATACTGGCTCAGGGTTCTCACTACAAAGCAATCTCTGGGATGGCATTAAATAGGTACATCAAGGATCCAATCTACTTCCTATACATCGTGGGATATGTTGTAACAAATATTGAAATTTTGGCTTTCGGTCATTTAGGAGAATGAATGGAAGCATTGGCAGTGGAACCACTGCATACACCGAGCATTAAGCCACATGGAGAAAAAAATCACGAGTCTGGTTTTTTTTTTTCCATCGGGGATTTGACCGATGTAGATATCTTAATAACTACAACCCGGATCCCTGAATTCACTAAAGTATTAAATGATAAGCCGAGTCAAATAAAGATTAAGAAAGATTAACGTTAATAAATCTCATCGCAATTTCACTATTAAGGATTTCTCACATCAAGTATTATCGAAGTCCCGACACTTAAATCCACGAAAGGTTAAAGATTAATTGCTAATCATGATTAATTAAGAGATTAAAACAAATTATTATCATCTAATTAATCCCATCGCGATTTTGCGATTCGGGATTCCTTGCATGTCATAACCCTTGAGGACATGATACCCAAAACCCGAAGGCCCGAAAGAGTGCAATGTAAAAGCCAAAATCTATTTCGGGGATTTGGCCATCGGGGATTTGGCTGACATGAAGATTTTAATAACCACTACTTCGTTTCCCCGAATCCCAAAAACCCGAAATCGGGACCCTAGTCATATGCAAAACTGCTTTAGAAAAACACAATTTTCTTAGCCGTGGAGAGGCCGTTTTTCGCGTTCGAATAGTTGATCGACATGAAAAAATCCTAAGATTTCCAGTGGTGTCTTCAGAATTTCATTTTGAGCTTGGTAAGGTAGTCAAAATTCCCCCGCAAGATGAGGTTCATTTTCAAAAATATGACGTTTTTACTGTGCTAAGTCATCATTTTCAAATGAAGATTTTGAGCAACTGGAGTATCATTTTGAGAAATAGTTGGGAGATTTTGTGCCTAACACATCAGATATCATTAGCCTCTTTCATTTTTCCTACAGGTGTCATAGATTGGGAGAATCGAATCCATCTGCAAGCCCTAATTTTCGGATTTCATATTTTCCTGTTTTGACACATGTTTGTTAAATGCAGATTTGGGAAAAATGAAGAGGGGTCTCAAGGAACTGAGAGAGGTTATTGCTCGAAATAAATATATGCACAAAATTGTTTTTCAGTTTATACACAACTGTCGTTATTCGAGAGATATAGAGCCATAACCGCAACCCTAGTTTTCTGCAGTTTGGCCCATTTTCTATGGCAGAAAGTTTCAAGAATTGGTTGTAACTGTTGTTATATTTTAGATTAGAGAGGATTTCAACCTCAATACATATATGAGGAATATTTGTAAAAGGAGGGGAGAGAGGAGTAGTACTCCTGGGCTGTAGCACTTGTTTACATGTTTAATAAAAGAGTGCGCATTTTCGATCTATATCAGAGATTCTTGTGATTTTGTTTGCAGAGAATGTCTTATTGCTTCGTTTTCTCATCATTTCATTTGGTTTTATTTCCATTTTCTTCCTAATTTGTAACAGTGTTTGTAATGGAATTCATTCGTTTGTTAGATGCTCTGTTGCTGGACAGGTTATAGGTTGTTTCTTGCAGAGATATGAGGGTTCATAATTCATCCTTTCTAGATGCTCTGTCCCAACTATCTCTTTCCACTGATTTATGCTTGGAATTCACTCATTGCTAAGTGCTCCTTGCATTTTGATATGTTTTCTCTTTATTCTGCTGCCATACTTTTTATAAATCCTTCCCTCTGTAATTAGCTTCTATCTCGCCTCTGCTCCATGGATTTCCATTGCCGAAATAATCTTATTACTTTCTTGATCATTTGAATCCATGCCTAATGGACTACTTTCCGGTCCAACCCATCAACCCTAAAAACCCAAAAGTTTCTGTTACCCACAGATCTGCACACTGTTAAGCTTATTGAATATCCTATTGTGACATATTTTCGAGAGATCCCTCTCGGGTTGGAAGGGGCAGTTTCCAATCAAAAGTGGTTCGAGGTTATCTCGAAATTTACTTGCATGCAACCCAAGTCAAGTCCGAGTGACAAAATTTATTTCATTTAAAATGTGCTAAGGCTTAGCTCTATTATAGCCTAGAACCAACTCTTGCAACAATAGGATCCACCAAATCTAAATTTGAAGCAGAATCACTCAACTTCTTCGGATTTGTCATCATAGGTGTATTCATGGACTTGCATTCCATCATATCGAATCTCATCAGTATCCCCTGAATGAGGAAGATCTCATATGATCTCATCACACCTCTAATCCCAAGAGTACATCTGGCTAGGATCCTCCATCTCAAACTTCGAGGCCAAACCTCTCTATTATTGGAGTAAGTCCAATTTTCTAGTCTGCCTCACTCGCTGCTCCCTCTGTGATTGAGAAAAAATCCATACCCATTTGTTACACATTATTTTGGTCACCTTGATGATGACTCTGCAAGGATGTGTTCAGGCTCTCAAAACAATCTTTTACATGAGGAAAATGACTGAGTTCTTCCCCTACATGGCATGTTTTTAGAATGACGCCACAGGCTCATAGTGGTACACAGTGAAAAAATCCTTGATTTTCACAGGCTTCTTTATGCCTGGCTCACCGGGTTTCCGCAGGTTGCTATATAGGCAGGGTGTAACGACATTTGAAGCTAAGAAAAGAAAGAATTTCATGAAGTTTCTAGAAGAAGAATATTCTAGAATGTAAGGTGGCATATGTATGGTTATGATCCTACTGACTTCTCTGATTTGGTGGGATCATCCTCATCCTTTTAACCACTTCACCTTCTCCTATATAATGATGGGTTTCTCATGGAAAAGGTTAAGCAATATTGAGCAAAGAATTGCTGAAAGAATAGGTTGAAGACTGTGTGAAGGATCATGATACAACTGATGCTTGGGGCCTCCATTTGTCCATTAAGCTTTTGTGGAACATATTCATACAAATTTGGAGCAAGTATATGTGTGTGCTGGAACAAAGGACCACTAAAAGTGAACTTGCGACATCAAGGCATTTTGGTTGTATCTTCCACTTTTACTTAATATGATACAGTGACATGTTTCTTTCCCATAAAATCATTAGAATTTTATTACATGACTCTTTGATCACATGTTTAGGTTTTCATTGAATCTACAATTGTTTCTTTCACTTTGGTTGGTTTGTGTCATTGCAGATCTGATCTCACAAGAGCACCGGAGCGAAGCAGGGATAAAAAAGATATAAGGAAGCGATATCTAAAGGTACGTCATCCATTCTTTCTTTGGTAGTAAATTCAATGATAGCAACTTAGGGAAAGAGTCATGTCCTGTCTTGTTTTGTTCTAGATCCAAGTGGATCTAGGGAGATTAGTTTATGTCCGCATTCACCGATTTATCCAATAACAAAATTGGCGACTCCACAGGCGATACGACTTGATTGCGGTTTTTTGTTGGCCATTTTCTTTTAGCTTATTCTTTTTACTTAAATTCAGTCTCTGAGTCTGTGGGAGATCCATTCAGACTCTCTGGATCTGAAAGTTCACTTAGAACCTTTAATCTCTTCTCAAAATTTCTTGGTTTACAGACACTTCCGCATTGTACCCTATACATAGCCTGCAGAAACCTTAAATTTCCGCACCCCAGCTGTTTGCTTCAGTGCGAACTTTCCAAACCCTATCTGTTTCTGGCCTGTGAAAACTCTTGATTTCCACACTGTAATATGCTATTAGACTGCGACGATGCCTATGAAATTTTTTGAGTTGGGCCTTAGCCTCTGTTGATGTCCAGTTTTGATTTGATCAGCTGGGAGGAACTTTTAATGCCAACATTTGACTGTTTTCTGAATGTTTAACTTGTTGTTGATTGGTTTTCGGAGATCGAACACATCTCTTAGTCATTTTTCTAGTTTTTGTTTTTTATTTTCATCGACAAGGGTATAATATCTGATTTCGTATCTAAGTGCTTGTTCGATTAAAAGTCTTTTGATTGGATTTGAAGTTTTGGATTGATTACATGTTCTGGATTTCTTGATGATTGGGAAGTCATTTTTCATTTGCACATGGAGAAACACTTTCTTGTCATTTTTACTTTTATCTTCATTGAAAGTTTGATTTGGGTTCTTGTTGAGTGTATAGGTTTTCTTGGATTACTTGTCCTTTCTTTGTCATACCCCTGATCTGATTTTAGAAAGGAAGAATTTAAAGTCACTTATTCTTTTAAGTAATCATACATAAGAAAGTTTATTGCATTCAAAAGAAGAAAACATTGAGAAATTTCATTGTTTATGGTTGATTGCGATTGTGTTCATTCAAGAAAAAGAAAGTATATTTCGTAGCTTACATCATTCCAGAAATACCTTCTCTCTGTTGTAGATAGAGTTCATCGAACGAAAGTTTACATCATTCATTTCTATTTGCATATTATTGGGTCAAGGTCTTACACAACATTGGTTTCATTCCTGTCTCCCTCTTGAGTAACAACAACCTCTAAAAAACATTGGGAAATCTAAAACTCAATTAGTAACTTTTATTTTTTAGGGATATTTTACACCAACATTAGATAGGCTAGAGATTTGGAATAGGCTGTGAGACACACTCTCCAAAGCACAAAACACACAATAGCATCTTGTGATAGGGAGTGTTCAAATATATTTGCAACAATTTGTCCTGGGAAGCCCTTCTCACACAAGGGTCAAACTCAAGGTCGCATTGAGATTAACAAAGTTACTCACCCTGCTTTGTTGGTATCGATGTAGAGATTGTGCGTATTATGGGGGTAGATTGAAGGTATACCCACAATGATGAGTGGAAGCCTCTCGAGTTGATTTCGGGCTAGATACCCTGCCCTTTCATGTGGATCGGACTATCGACTATTTCCCCAGGCATCACTAATGTTCTTGGTAGCCTTAGTTTCCTATCTTCTCAGGGTCTCACACGAGGTGAATGTGGAGGGGCAAGTCTTCACGGTACCTGGAATTGACGTTGGCCAGACTCACTCAGGCTCCTTAGAGGGTATACCCACGATTATGTGTGGGATATTTCACCAAAGTGTAAGTCCGTTAAGTAGGTCGTCAATGTAACTTTTCCACCCGCTCTATCCTATCCCCTTCTTGTCTTGACTTCGCGACGTTGGATTTCATCACCAACTAGTGACTTCAAAATAAGAAGGTTTTGTTTGCTTGGTTTGATTCCTATATTTTATTAGTGAGTATTGTTTGTTTCTATAGTTGGCCATAGATTTTTTTCGTAAAATATTTGGTTCAATCAACATTGACCCTCCACGCCGTTCATGTAGGATGCAATGACTACCTCCAGAAGATCTGGAAGTTTCAGAACCCTTGCTTCCTGACCCACCGGAGGGCTCTCCTCAATAGAGTGAGGTCTAGGACAACATACCACCCCAAGCAGAAAGAACTGACTCTCTAGAAAATTTTTGAATTGTTTCTGATTCTCTAGACACTTTTCAAATTCCTCTTGGATATGAGAGACATATTCTCCGACTGAATTCCTTTGGAGAACTTGTTGTTGACACTTTTGGAATACCAACCAGACCTCTTACCAGCATGAAAAACAAGGATCCCTTTTGGACCACTGACATATTTCGAACCCCGACTATAGTGCAGGACCTTTACAGCTCGGGGGTAGGTGCTGATAGACCTGTCGTCTTTGAACTGTCCGAGACGTCTGCTACCTACACGATACCTCTAGATCAATTTGCTAGTACAACCTGCTACCTTTTTGTTGGTTCAGACACGCAGTCCGTTGGTCCTATCTCAACCATTCCTCTTCAGATGGCCCATTCCACAATGGTCCCACACGCTATGACTATTCCCACTGGGAATACAGTGGTTACCCAAGATCCAATCGGTACACTACTTTCATCTAGACCTATCTCGTCTCTTCCTCATGGGTACAATGCTTTAAATACTTATATCCCCATTCCTACCCAAGTTCCGTCCGGATATTCTGGAATTTTTACTTCTCCTGGGTACAATGTTGCTTCTGGTTTCATTCTGACACCTTCCCAGGTCCCCTCCGAAGGGTCTTATCCGCCTTTTATGGGAGGATTTGGCCCAAGTGGCTCCAATCCAATTGGAGGCTCTAATTCATCATTCGCTTCTGGTTTTTAGATTCTTGTTGGAGGACAATATAACATTGGGGGGCAAACTCAATTTGGAGGTCACACCCAAATTGGAACACTACCCCCACTTGGAGGTTATACCCCACTTTATGGACAAAAAATTCCAGTATCATTAGCCCAGTATTGGAACCTTATCATCCAGGGAAATCCACAATCATCTGGGGGGAAACAACCTCAAGTTAGCTCCTTCATACCCCCTAGTTTGGGCCATTCATATCTCAGTTCTTCCAATTCCATTTGGGGTTCAAACGTTCAATTTTGTGTCCCTCTCCAAGGGAACATCCCTAATCAGTAAAACCCTATGGACTACATGCATCCACACTCACGTATGAATCTGTTAGGACCTTCGCCTCAAATGCAAACTGCTTATGGTCCTACTGGTATACCAAAGAGACTCTCTACCCAAAGTCACCAGTACCCTCACATGAATAGACAGTTACCCTTTTTAGTCACTTTGGATCTTCCTAACTTGTCTGGAATCTTGAATGACCCCATCTTGCATTCTCCCCATTGGCCCATTATACCGGCCAAGATACCATCCGACATTCCAAAATTTGATGGTAAACCAAGAGAAGATCCAAACAACCATGTCATGACTGTTCACCTTTGGTGTTCGTCCAACTCTTTGATAGGCGATTCCATTCGGTTATGACTCTTCCAACGAACTCTTATGGGTTCGGCTGCAAAGTGGTATATAGAATTACCACGAGGCTTCTTCACCGACTTTAATAACCTAGCCATGGATTTCCTCACACATTACCAACTGCCCATTCGTTATGAAACAAGAACCAATATTTTGAGTTCCTTCAAGCAGAATTCAGCCACTCATATCTCCGATCACATCCATGAGTGGAGAAGAAGACGACGTTTAATCAAACTTGATCTTCCTGATCATTTATTGGCATAATGGTTCACAAAATCATCTGTGAATAAAATCTCTCGTGACATCTCCATGGGTGGAGTTGTGACAGAAGAACAAGCGATCAGTCGCGCCCAATACCTCGATCTCGTTTATTCACAAATGGGTACTCTTTACGACTTTCCCCCTGATGCACATCTTCCTTCTACCACTGCTACCTCGACTACCCTGGCTACTTCTCATGCGGCTGATGGTGTGATTGGCACTTTCCATGCTCTACGTCAATCTATGCAAGCCTATACCACCAATCCCATATCCATTGCTTCTAATGTTCAAAATGATCTGACTCCTACTCCTTCCACCGAAAAAACCTTTGAGGTTAACTCCGTTTAATCTACCCCTACCGGAAAAAATAAATCTAAAAAAGGGAAGGGTAAGAATAAGGAGGATAAAAATAACCCACAATATTAGAAAGTCAAAACCCAACCTGTTGATGATAAGGATAAGCACAAACCCCGATACCCTTGCCTTATATGTGGTTATGATCACTACACAAAATATTGTTCAAGATGGGTTGAAGTTACTAAGTTCCTTCAAGGGACCGCGGAACCTCCCACACCTGCCGTTTTTTCCCAACCTTTTCCTTCTCAACAACAGGCCCAATTGGTCATTCACGACCAACCCTATCCCTCCACTACTTCCTATGTACTTATGTGTAATGGTGATTCAAAAAATAATGACGTTACACTTACCACTCGGGCTAAATATTACTCTTCCTCAAAGGAGAAAGTTGACGATATACCAACTTCGTTGGTTCAACAACGTCCCTCAACTTCACCTCCCAATGATCCTCTTCATATCGAACGACCGAGTCTCGATATAGTTCTCTGCTCTCCCCCAAAGGGCATTATTCGAAAGTATGCTTTCAATCCTCATGCACGTGCTACTCAGAACTACAATATTGTAGAATATCTGGCGCAAGCACCCTTTGCGATGTCATCTCTCGAAGTCCTTCAAAGTTGTCCTGCTCAACGGAAGGCGCTGTTAAATGATATTGGTGGAATTGATCCTACAGATACGAATTTGATAATTTTTGACCTGGAAGATCACATTCCAAGGCTATCCCCTCAACTAGCATTTCAGATACAAGTTGTCGTCGAGAACAAGAATATCTATAGAACCGTTATTGACGAGGGTGCCTCGACGTGTGTAATGTCTATTGCCTATTGGAAATCCATTGGCTCTCCTCCCTTAACTGAATCACACAACATGCTTAAGGCCTTCAATGGCTCTGGCTTTAAACCCTACGGTGTACTTCCCTCGTTTCCTATTATGTTAGAAGGCAAATCGGTCAACGTTGAAGTTGAGGTCTTTGATGCACCTCTCGATTACAACCTCTTACTTGGTCGTAGCTTGATTGATTCCATGTGTGTAGTTGTATCTACTCTTTTCCATGTAGTACGTTTTCCACACCAGGGAGAAGTTGTTATAGTAGATCAACTGGCCTTTTTTAACTCCGATGCTCGTACTAGCAACGTAACCTTCATTTCAAAGAAACCCCCTGGGTATGAGAATGCCGGTGTGGGTCTATTAAAAGACTCAACTTTGATGGGTACTTTTCCAATCCCACCCCTTCGATTTTCCACCTCCTTTGGTCGCCTCGATCAACATGATTTCCACCTTTGTTTGTGAAACCCATGCATCTTCTAACCCGTGTATAATACCCGAACCTGGTGATTATCTTCGCTATGGCGACCAAATGCCTTTAAATGTGGTTGAATCTTCTTATCAAGCCATTCAATCGGCAACCCCTTCTACTCCCTCTCTTGGTGACTCATATCCCGATCCATTTCGCCTATTTTTTCCCAAGGAAGAGATGATTATGTCATTTATGTCTATGGAGGACACCCATTGGGATGATGGACATCATCGTTGTTGGGTATGTGTTATATTATTTGCATGTGTGTGTGTGGGTGCATCAGATTCGACAACTGCATCTGACGATCTCTCTAGTAGTGCTCTTTGTGTCATGTGCACCAGGCGCTTTCCTAGGGGGGTCCCAGGGGGGGGTAGGTATGCCCCCCCTGGTTACGCATAGTGTTCAATACTAGGCATTAGCCTAGGGCCGACGGGGTTCGGAGCATCGCCCCAAATTATTTTTTTTTGGGTGGTTTTTGCTAAATTTAGCGGTTTTCTAAATTAATCCCGGATTAAGGGATTAGGGTTTTGGTATCTACGAAATATATAAAAGCATTGTATATATTGTATGGTGAATGGTTAAATTCGATATAATGAATATAAGAAAGGTTTTCCCAGTTGAGAGTTTCCGGTATAAAATCTTCATGTACTCTGTGTATGAGCCATTGATTAAATTCTATTTTGCTTAAGAATCTATATGCATTTCTTTAATTCACAAGTTTAAAACTTACATGTGGTATCAGAGCTCGTTTTTGTATTTAGAGGGATTCCTTTGTTGCTGAGGGTTTGGCTCGGTCTTGATAGATCAATTTGATCTTGGGTCTGTGATAAACCTGGGTTTAGTGGGAGATTCTGCAGTGGTTATTCAAGTGTAGAAAGAGGAATGGCGAGCTCTTCTAGAATCGATATAGAGAAGTTCAACGGTAAAAACTTTGAGATATGGAAGATCAAGATGGAGTACCTTCTTGTAGATAAAGAACAATGGATCACTGTGGATCCTGGTACACAGCCTACTGGTACACCATCTACTAGCACACAGGCTACTGGTACACAACCTACTAGTACACAAACTACTAGTACACCACCTACTAGTATGTCGAAGGAATATTGGGAGAAGTTGGACATAAGAGCAAGGAGTACTATTCGACTCTGCCTGGCAGATTCGGTGTTGTTAATGTCTCAGGATAATCTACAACCAAGGAACTATGGGATAAGTTGGGGAATTTGTATCAATCAAAGTCCCTGGTGAACAAGTTGTTTCTTCGAAAGAAGCTGTATCATATTAGGATGGAAGATGGAGATTCTGTGACAGAACATCTAAATGCCTTTAATACTCTGGTAAGTCAACTTGTCTCTGTTAATATTACGATTGCAGAAGAAGATAAGTGTATTACTTTGTTATGTTCTTTTTCAGACTCTTGGGATAATCTGGTTGTAGAAATAGGTAGTACCACTCAATCTACATTGAAGTATGAGGATGTAGTTGCATCCTTTTTATCTGAAGAGATGAGGTGGAAAAGCATGGATGGTCATAACACATAATCTTTATTTGTAAGAGGTCATACCCAAGACAGGAATCCTGGTAAGCCTTCAGGGGGGAGATCTAAATCTACAGGTAGATCTAAGTCTCCAAGAAAATATTTGAGGAAATGTTGGAAGTGTGGTAAAATAGGGCATTATAAGAAAGATTGCAAGTCTAAGAAGGCTGAAAAACCAAAGGGATTTGATAGTACCTCTTCCACAGAGGCAAAAACCTCCACTGAAGAAGGAGGTGATGTTTACCTAGCATCTACAAGTACACATGCAGACCGCGATGTATGGTTGATCGACTCAGGTGCATCATACCGTATGACTCCTCAGAGGGAGTGGTTCTCCAAATATGAAAAATATGATGGTGGTGATGTATTCCTAGGAGATGACTCGACAAAAAAAATCTTGGGACGTGGAAGGGTTAAGTTGTTGCTAAAAGATGGAAGGATTAAAACTCTCCCTGGGGTTTTGCACATTCCAAAACTTGCCAGGAGCCTAATATCTATAAGCAAGTTGGATGATGCAAGAGTGGATACTGTATTTGGAAAGAACACTTGCAAGATGATACGAGGGGCAATGGTGTTGATGAGGGGAGTTCAGTGTGGAACTCTATACAAGTTGTTGGGAAGCACTTATACTAATGGGTGTAACAGTGATGTTGTCCTTGAGCAGACAAATAAAGAAGACAAGACCAATATCATCCCTGAAAAGAAGACCATGCTATGGCATCAAAGACTGGGGCATATTGGAGAAAAGGGCCTTCGAACACTACACGATAAAGGCATGGTTGAAGGTATGTCTAATTGCACTCTGGATTTTGATTTCTATGAACATTGCATAAATGGTAAACAGAATCGAGTAAGATTCCCATCTGGTGCTACAAGAGAAAAGGGGATCTTAGAATTGATACAAAGTGATGTGTTTGGATCCTTGCTTGTTCCATCACTAGGTAAGTCTGTGTATTATGTTTCATTCATAGATGATTTCTCAAGGTACACATGGATTTATTTCCTAGAAATAAATCTGAGGTATTTGATAAATTTAAAGAGTTTAAGGCTCTAGTAGAAAATTAGACGGAGAAGAAAATAAAGGTATTGAGAACAGATAATGGTGGAGAATTCTGTGGAAATGAATTCGAATAATTTTGGAAGAAGTGTGGTATAGCAAGGAAGAAGACTACTCCATACACTCGTCAATAGAATGGAGTTGCAGAAAGGATGAAAAATACATTGATGGAAAAAGCAAGGAGCATGCTCAGCGGTGACGAGTTAGGACAAGAATTCTAGGTAGAGGCAGTGGGTACAACATGTTACCTGGTCAATCGATCACCTTCATCATTGTTGGATGATAAAAATCCACACGAGGTATTGTCTGGAAATAAACCCTCTCTTCAACATCTTAGAGTGTTTGGTTGTGATGCGTATGTACATGTTCCAAAGGAAAATAGAAGTAAGCAGGATAAAAAGGCTAAAAAGTGTATCTTTATTGGTTATAAAGATGGCGTGAAAGGTTATAAGCTTTGAAACCCATAAACCAAGAAGACTGGTTACAGTCGAGATGTTGTTTTCAGAGAGGTAAAAGATGTGTCCAAACAAGAATTCCTACCAATGCAAGATGAACTTGAGAAAATAGAGCTTGATTTGGATGATGGAAAATCTGAATCATCTGAAGAAGAGGAAGCATAAGAAGAAGAAGAACCTCACACCCCAGTATTGAGGTTATTAGTGAGAGATAGAAGGCAACCAGAAAGGTATAGTCCACCTGATTTTCATTCCAATTTTACTTTATCTATTACTGATGATGATCCCAGAACTGTTAGGGAAGTAGTGAATTCAAAGGATAGTAAACTCTGGAAGAAGGCCATGGTTGAAGAAATGGATGCCTTGGATAAGAATGGGGCATGGGATATAGTTGAGTCGCAAGCTGGAAGAAAATCGGTTGGTAGAAAATGGTTGTTCAAGAAGAAGTTTAATGCACAAGGTAAAGTGGAGAAATACAAAGCTCGGTTAGTAGAAAAAGGTTATTCCTAGGTAGAGGGAATTGAATTTGGTGAGATTTTTTCTCCTGTTGCTAAGTTAACTTCTATTAGATTTATTTTATCTATTATTGTTGCTTTTGATCTTGAAGTGGAACAGATGGATGTGAAGACAACATTCCTACATGGGGATCTGGAAGAAGAAATCTACATGAAGCAGCCAGAAGGCTTTGTAGTGAAGGGAAAGAAAGAGCTAGTCTATAAGCTAAAGAAGTCACTATATGGTCTGAAGCAATCACCTAGGATGTGGTACCAAAAGTTTGACACATACATCCTTGGATTGGGATTTGTAAGAAGTAGGTTTGATCATTGTGTATATTCCAAGTAGGTTGATAATCACTTCATTTATGTAGTGTTGTATGTTGATGACATGTTGTTGGTAGGAAATAACATTGATGTTATCAAGGAGGTGAAATTACAACTATCCTTCAAATTTGACATGAAGGATCTCGATCCTGCTAACTTCATTCTGGGAATGGAGATTAAAAGAGATTGTGCAAACATGAAACTCTGGTTGAATCAGAGAAAATATGTTGAGACGATATTGCAGAGGTTTAATATGCATGGAAGTAATCCAGTCAAGGTTCCTATTCCTATAGGTGTAAAGTTATCTGTAGATCAGTGTCCCAAGACACATAAAGAAGAAGAGGACATGTCCCATGTTCCATATGCCAGTGAAGTTGGTAGTTTGATGTATGCAATGGTCTATACTAGACCGGACATTTCACATGTAGTGGGAGTTTTGAGAAGGTATATGTCAAAATCAGGGAAGGAGCATTGGACAACAGTAAAGAGGGTCTTCAAGTATCTTCGTGGCACTAACAGTTATGGATTGTGCTACCAAGGAAGACCAGGATTGGACAGAGTGGTGGACATACATGGATTTGTTGATGCAGACAGGGCTGAAGATCTGGATCGCATAAGATCTACAAGTGGGTATGTGTTTAACCTATTTGGATGAGCAATCAGTTGGATGAGCAAAATACAGGTTGTAGTTGCACTCTCAACTACAGAAGATGAATACATGGCAGCCACTCATGCAAGCAAGGAAATAATATGGTTACAAAGATTGTGTTAAGGTATTGGGTTGGTACAACAAGCAATGATATTAGATTGTGACAGTCAGAGTGCAATCTTCCTGGAAAAGAACCCAACTTATCATTCGAAGAAAAAACATATTGATGTTCAGTATCACTTTGTGAGAGACATGGTTGAGGAAAAGAAGGTGTTGTTGGAAAATGTTGACACTTTGAAGAATGTTGCATATTTATTGACAAATTTTGTTAGCACAAAAAGGTTCTCCTGATGTAGAGTAAAAATGGGCATTGTTGCCCTGGATTTTTGACTATATAATCCCCTGGACCCCTAGATTCAAAGAAAACAACAAGTGGGAGAATGTTGGGTATGTGTTATATTCTTTGCATGTGTTTGTGTGGGCGCGTCAGAGTCGACAAATGTGTCTGAAAATCCCTCTAGTAGTGGTATTTGTGTCATGTGCGCTTTCCTAGGGGGGTCCCAGGGGGGGGTAGGTATGCTCCCCTGGTTACACACAATGCCCCGATTTTTTTTTTTTGGGGCCTTTTTTTCTATTTTTAGCGGATTTTGTTATTTTTAGCAGTTTTCTAAATTAATCCTAGAATAAGGGATTAGGGTTTTGGTATCTATGGAGTACCTAAAAACATTGTATATATTGGATGGTGAATGGTGAAATTCAATATAATGAATATAAGAAAGGTTTTCCCAGTTGAGGGTTTCCGGTATAAAATCTCTGTGTACTCTGTGTATGAGCCATTGATTAAATTCTATTTTTCTTAAGAATCTATATGCATTTATTTACTTCATAGGTTTAAAACTTACAATCATTCCATTCTCTTCCTAGAACAACACACCATCGAGAGTTACCAACGGATCTCGACTCCGTCGACCGTTGTTGTCATTTCTTCTGTTTCTGAGTCCACACACGATGTGTTCTATGAAGGGAACTTGAGTAATATCTCACCCACCATCCCCCTCGACATATTCGTTAAACCTGGAGTTATTGAAAATGTTCACATTGGAGCTCCGTGTTCCCCCAATGAGGTTGTCATTTATAAGTCCCTCTTTCAAGAGTTTCGTGACATCTTCGCATGGAGCTATGAAGAGATGCTGGGGATTGACCCTGATATTGTTGTACACAAAATTAAGACTTACTTGGGCGCTAAACCCGTCTGACAAAGACTTCACCCGGTCCACCCTCGTAAAGCAGTTGCTATCAAGCTTGAGGTCGAGAAACTTCTAAAAGCTGACTTTATTTATCCCGTGGCTTTAGATGATTGGGTATCCAATCTAGTTTCAATTAACAAGAAACAAGGTATGATCTGTGTCTACGTTGATTATAGGGACATCAACAAAGCTTGTCGTAAGGACAACTTTCCCACCCCCTTCGTTGATCAGATCGTCGAAGATTGCGCTGGGAGTGAAATATTCTCTTTAATGGATGGTTTCTTTGGATATAATCAAATCAACATCTTGCTTGTGGATCAACACAAAACTGCTTTCATTTGTCCTTGGGGCACATTTGCCTACCAGAAACTACCCTTTGGTTTAAAGAACGCCGTTGCAAATTTTCAACGTGCTATGTCTTAATCTTTTCATGGTATCAAGCACATTGTACAACCATATCTAGATGACCTACTAGTGCATTCCATGCATCGTAGTGACCATCCGACACACCTCTGAGCCATTTTCCTTCGTTGTCGGTTCTATCGTATACGCTTAAACCCACACAAATGTGTCTTCTGTGTGGAGTTTGAACGAATTTTGGGATTTATTGTATCACATCAGGGGATTAGGTTAGATCCTTTGAAGGTTGAGGTGATCCTCAATCTCCCTCCTCCTTCCTCACTCCGTCAGCTTCAAATTTTGCAAGGGAAGGCAAAAATTTTACGTCGTTTCATCCCAAACTACGCTGAATTAACACTCGGATTTACTCGACTGCTGAAGAAAGGTTATGAGTTCGTATGGGATACCACTGCCAACAAAGCCTTCGAAGCTTTGAAACTGACTTTAACCTGTACCCCACTACTTTTCCCACCCAATTATAGTTGAGATTATTTCCTTTATCTCACTTCTTCGAACTCTACCATTGCCATGGTTCTAGTCCAAGAAGATGATTCACATGACGAGCATGTCATTTATTATTTGAGTCAGAGTCTCACGACTACCGAAGACAAATACTTACATGTTGAAAAACTAGCCTTGGCAGCTATTCAAGCTGTCTAACGTTTCTGTCACTATATCCTATTATGCAAGACCACTGTAATTTTCGATTGCAACTCTATGCATCACATTCTTACACACCAATTTCTAGGGGGAAAATACTCCAAATGGATAGTGATTCTCCAGGAGTTTGACTTAGAGTTCGAACGCGCTAAGTCTAAGAAATCCTTGGTGTTTGCCGAACTGATATGTGACCTTCCCTGCATTGATACAAAAAATGTAGTAGATGATTCTTTACCTGATGAATCCCTTTTTCTGATCAGTTTCGATGATCTTTGGTATGGAGATATCATTATTTATCTCCAGACTCAGACTTTTTGGCCCGATTTGTCTAGCGCTAACTGTCATCGTATATGTTACCAGGCCCGTTAGTATATTATCCTTAGTGACACTCTTTATCACCGTGGATTTGACTCCATTTTTTGACGATGTCTCACCTATGATGAGGCTGAGAAAGCATTGAATGAATTCCATTCTGGAGCATGTGGTGGTCACATGTCTGGGTATGCTACTGCCCAAAAGATCTTACGAGCAAGGTATTTTTGGCCTTCTTTATTCAAAGACTATATTATTGTCGTCCAAAAATGCCATGCTTGTCAAACATACAACAACAAGATACGATCTCATCCCTCTCCTTTACACCCTATAGTTTCCATTGGACCTTTCACAAAATGGGGCATTGATTTCATGACATGTAACCCTCACTCGGCTAGGGGGCATGGATACATCATCATAGGTGTAGATTATTTCACGAAATGGGCCGAGGCAATGTCTACATTTGATAATACCAGAAAAACTATATCCCTATTCATATTCAATCATATCATTACACGATTTAGAATCCCAACATCTATCATCACAGATCACAGTAGCCATTTTCAAAATTTCATGATGTCCGAGCTTACCGAAAAGTTGGGTCTTCGACATGAAAAATCAACCCCCTACTATCCACAAGCCAATGGCCAAGTTGAAGCGATAAACAAGGTTCTTATCACTATGCTTCGATGGATAATAGGAATTCATAAGAGAAGTTGGAACACAATGTTGTTTTCATCATTATGGGCCCATCGAACATCCGTAAAGTCTACCACATGATTTATGCCTTTTCAATTGGTGTATGGTATCGAAGTTGTTCTGCCGATTGAATGTGAGATACCGTCATTGAACTTCTCCCCAACACCTCTACCGAGGAAGAACGTGTATTGTATCTGATGCAATTAGATGAAACCCATCGTGATGCCACCCTGGTTATTGAAACCCAGAAGAAACGCGTAAAAGCCCAATATGACAAACATGTCAAGCCACATGTTTTCTCCGAAGGTGATCTAGTTCTCCTCTATGAACAAGATCGTGATTTACTAGGGGCTGGAAAATTTGAGGCTATGTGGCACGACCCTTATATCGTCAAACGAGTGTTGGAGAAGGGAGCTTACGAGTTAGTAAATTAGGATGGCATTCCTTTGAGTGAACCCATAAATGGGATTTACTTGAAGAAGTACTATGCTTAGACCATCTTATTATGAGTGATTGTATTTTTACTGTATCATACTCTTGTGTGCTTTTCGTTATTTGGTTTCGACCCCCAACTACTTACCTTGTGTTGTGCTTGGTTTCTAGATGTTGGCATCTTCGCTACCTTATATTGGCTTTGCCGATGGTGCTAGTCGTAGTACTTAGAACCTAGCTTCTCCTGCTTGGGCAATCTACGCACCCACAAACGAACTTATTAGTCTACAAGGTGATTGCCTCAGTCGTGCAACCAATAATATCGCAGAATATAGCATAGTCATCGAATTGTTGACCGATGCTATTTCACTTGGGATTCGACATCTCGTTGTACGACTTGATTCGTAGCTAGTAGTGCTACAATTAAGTAACATATATACTATCTAAAGCCCTACTTTGTTATAGGTATATTTACGAATTTGTCTCTTGGAATGTTATTTTGATTATATTGAGTATCAACACATTCCTAGATGTCTAAATACGTTAAAGTTATGCATTAGCTAATTATGTGTTAGACAGACATTTGAGACACTTATAAATCCAATCACACATCACATGTTGTATATAAAAAAAAGTAAGCAGGTATAAGCCTCATGTATATATATAACGATAATTTGTTTTTACAAAAAGGTGTTTTCTGTTCAAAGGCCAAAATATCAAAATATGACGCCCATGGCTTCTACAAAATAACATCATGGATGTTGCTCATGGTAGCATACTACTTCCCATGCTACCCTACGAAGCAGTCAGCTAAGTGAGCCAGACACACCTACAGTGTGGCACTGATAACACCTTAGAATCTCATCGATCAGGATGTCCGGTATGTTTGTTGTCAAACCCTCTAGACTCTGCTCGACTACCTCATAATCGCCAACATCCCATCCTGCTACGACCACTGCTTCCCCTCATCTTTGAATGGGGGATGTACCCAGAGGCCGGTGTGGCCCTACATATGCATGGTCAAAATTTTTGATTAGTCATTGGATAGAGAGCATAAAAAACATCTTATATTCTAAAAATTCACAAAAACACCATAAAAACAAATGTTTTTCTTACCTAGGTCCCCCCACTGAAAACCCTCAGGTAGAACCAAATCAGGGTCACCTCAAAATTCCAAACTAGCATATGCATAATCATCTATCATCAATATCTGAGGCCTCAACCAGTCAAAGAATACATCGTTGTATTTGATAATGGGGTCCGCTACATGCTGAGCAATGAGATCACACCACCTCTTCATTCTCGGATCTCATGGCGCTGGTATGCCCCACTCTACCTGTAGGCGTAAATGAGGGACTCTTTCTAGAAAGAAAGACACCAAAATATATCCATACCCAAATTTCTTAAGGTCCCCATTTTTTATTTTGGTTAGTTGTGTCTTCATACTGCGAAGAAGACCATCGCACCAGTTGAACACACGAGGTTCTGTGCATTCCAAGGCATACTGAAAATAGCTTTGGAGGGCCATGTGCAGAGATGCACTTCCCGCCATACGTGCAATGGTAAAAATAATGGTCTTGAGAGTTAAATGCCAAACACCTTTGATGGATACCTTACCTTTGTGTCTCTCAGCCTCGAGTTCATAGTACCAATGGATGTATTCACTCATCAGTAGACCACCACCTTGAACTCCTATTAAGGTCACATGTGCACCACGATGGGATAACCCTTTCAAGAAGTAAATGTATTCAACATCCAAGGAAAGAATGTGGACACCCACACAAAACACTTGCTGGTCTACATCCCACATGTGGACCAGGTATTCTAGTAACCTCAGTTAGGCTCTCATGCCATGGATTTTAATTTTTTTTAACAATCCGCATTGTCGAAGGGCATTGACGGTGCCTGGATCATTCAAGGCCATGAAGTCATCATCCTCGTGTTCCTGTTCTCTCCACTCCAACATTTTGGCAATCAAATAATTGCATGGAGACGAGAAAAGGAAGTTAGCATCTTCAATCATTGCTTTTGAAATTCTTTTTTAGTCAAACACATGCATAAATTTTTGGGTTTTTAGCCACCGTGGATGAAGCTTTAGTACAGTGCGGGGTTTCCACAGGTGAGCCATAGGGCGCCTGCGGAAATCATTGATTTCTGTATGTCCCAATACTAGTCATCTGCGGCGGCCCCAACGCGTGCCTATCGGCCTAAAAACTAATCCAAAAACTACCTTTTAACCAAAATAAATGAATTTCAATCCATTGAAAAAGGAGAGGATGATGAGCTTACCGTGTTGATGGAGGTCGTTTGCTGAATGGTCACCTGTGCTTCTCGCAATCGACAGTCAAAATATGAGGTAAAAACAGGGTTTCTAGACAAGTTTTGAATGAAATGAAAATGAAATAGCAATACGAGGTTTTATCCCTATTTATTTCACTTTTTTCTTTTTTTATAATAATATTTTATATTATTTTAATGCATTTTATCATAACTTAAAGGTCTAATGGTCTTGTGAGTCTTTTATTTTTTGTAGATGGAAAGACTAAGGTCATGAACAATGCAGTATGGATGTTTTTCTTGATTCACTTTTCTGTTCGTTACATATACCGGTACTTTTTAGGGTTTTTCAGAAAAACCTCGAGCTCACTCTTTGTTCGTTCTCATGCTCAAAAATCAATGAGAACACAACCGATAATACTTTTGTCATTTTTTCGTACTCGTCATGGAAACACGAAAAGATAAACCAATGGAGTATCCTTTAAGCTCTTTTCACACTCCATAAAAACGAAAAGATTGCAGAGCGACCTTGTTCTTTTCATGCTCGTGAAAGTATTTGAAGAAAACATTTGATGGGAGATATTTTATCACTTTTTCGGTCTCATTGAATTACTTTACGAAAAAGGAACTAAGAGAGTTGTCTTTAAGTGTTTTTCAGACTCTATAAACATGAAAAACCCCCGAGTTTTCTATCTTTGGACTCGTTAAACAAACATCGGAAGACCCACATGGGACCAAACCACTCATTCTTAGGGTTCGTTAAACATACTCCGAGGGACTCGTCTGAAGGATGATCTTACATCAACAAGCATATGTTATCCTCCTCAAGCTTGTGTAAAAATAAAGAGGAACTCACCAGAAATGGTGGGGGGGAATTTGGGAAATAAATGTGTCTCTGTATCCGTGTTAGTGGCAATACTAGTCTCTCTTGAACATGACACCCCCCTTTATCATTTGAATCTGGGATGGGAAATCCATTTGTCTCTCGTATGACCTTCTGCAAGTCCATATCTTGGGTCGTCTTTGAGTCAATGTTGCCAATACCATTGTCGTGTCATTCATATGTTCAAGAGAAGTCCAAACAAGCCCCTCTTTTGAGTCGGCCATCTGCAATTATCAATTCCTACCATGTAGACATTCCGTGTGTCAGCTTCAAATTGTTTTCATACTTTGATCTACCCTAAATTTGTTACTTATTTTATGTCATTGATGGGGGATACATCAAGGCCCTCTTGTGACGAGTCTTTTCCTATCGACCTCAACTCATCATCCAGGAACGAGACTTAGAAATCATTTTAGTACCTTAGATCCTGCATGTCTCAATGGAAGGTTTCTTCGCTTTTGACAGTGGACTCACATCATTTGTCCCTAATCGGAAGATTCCCTCGAGTGTTCGACTTCATCTCATTTATTCACATTCGTTGGATTGCAATAAGGTACCTTGGGAGTCATTCACATCAATGGTGATTTCCCTCGCACTTGTTAACGGTTTTCATCAATGACAGATAATCAAGTGGTTTCTACCATGTTTGACTTCAACACCTTTAATCGCATGGTTAGATTCATACTTACAAACAATAGGATTGAAGACCCTGGATCTCATCACCTTGGTCCAGGTTGTGATGGAATATTTACTATTTGTATTGACACATAGATCCAATTTGTATGTCTCGGGGCTATGTTCTAATTTCAATTTTGTTAACACATAGATCCATAGGACATGGATCCAAAGTGTATAATAGGTGGCCATGACTGACATTTATGAGTCGAATCATTTGTAGTCTGAGAATGAGAATTCCTACCTCAGAGATGGTATAATATTGTGCAGATGCTTGATTTTTTGCAGGTTCCCGATTGGTGCGCTCCTTGTTCTCGACACACACACACACACACATTTTAAAAAGTATTTCGGCTGTCACGAGTTCCAGCCTCATACTTTGGGGGTCATTATGTTACACATTATTTTGGTCACCCTGATGATGACTCTGCAAGCATGTGTTCAGGGTCTCAAAACAATCTTTTACATGAGGAAAATGACTGAGTTCTTCCCCTACACGACATGTTTTTAGAATGACACCGAAGGCTGACAATGGTACACAGTGCGAAAATCCTTGATTTTAGCAGGTTTCTCTATGCATAGCTCGCGAGGTTTTTGCAGGCAGCTATATAGGCAGGTTGTGGCGGCATTTGAAGCTAAGAAAATAAAGAAGTTCACAAATTTTTTAGAAGGAGAATCTTCTATAATGTAAGGTGGCGTCTGTATGGTTATGATCCTACTGACTTCTCTGATTTGGTAGGATCATCCTCATCCTTTTAACCACTTCACCTTCTCCTATATAATGATGGGTTTCTCATGGAAAAGGTTAAGAAAGATTGAGCAAAGAATTGCTGAAAGAATAGGCTGAAGACCGTGTGAAGGATCCTGATACAACTGATGCTTGGGGCCTCCATTTATCCATCAAGCTTTTGTGGACCATCTTCATACAAATTCAGAGCAAGTATATGTGTGTGCTGGAACAAAGGACCACTAAAAGGGAACTTGCGACATCAAGGCATTTTGGTTGTATCTTCCACTTTTAATTAATATGATACGGTGACATGTTTATTTCCCATAAAATCATTAGCATTTTATTACATGACTCCTTGATCACATGTTTAGGTTTTCATTGAATCTAAAATTGTTTCTTTCACTTTGCTTGGTTTGTGTCATTGCAAATATGATCTCATAAGAACACCGAAGTGAAGTAGGGACAACAATGATATAAGGAAGCGATATCTAAAGGTACTTCATCCATTCCTTCTTTGGTAGTAAATTCAATGATAACAACTTAGGGAAAACGTCATGTCCTGTTTTGTTTTGTTCTAGATCCAGGTGGATCTAGGGAGATTAGTTTATGTCCGCATTCACCGATTTATCCAATAACACCAGTCCTCCTGACTAGTTGCCTCGTCTGTCACTATAGCAAGATAACATCTCTTAGAATCCTCTTGCTTTTGAAGCTTTTGTCTAGCCTCCTCAACTCATGACACATGTCTGTCAGTCCTAGGAGATTTATCTCTCCCACATGGATCTGGGGGGGTGGGGGGGGGACTCCCTCTGAACAATTGACTCTCTCTTGATCCAAATGACTCTCTCTAAGATTAGGCTCACTCTGAGTCTGAATTCTCCCTCTGAATCTTGACTCCCTATGAGTCTGTACAATCTCCAAAGCGATCTTCTACCTCTGCATCTACTGACTTCCTCTGAAGTTTGATTTCCTACGAACTGTCCTAGGAGGTTGATCCTCCCTACTGGATCCTAAGGGCTCACTCCATCTGAACTATGGCTCCCTATAAGATGTTACTTGGTGGGGTTGTTTGCCTCACCACTGGTGGAGCCACATGCTCCTCCTCATAACTGGAAGGTTTGGAATAAATGATGTGACTCCATGTAACTCTATAATCCATGAAGAGATGCATGTATCACTACATACTGCAACATATCATGAAGCCATGATGGCCTCTTCTTGGTCATTGCAATGTCTCTAGGTAGATCCACTGGCCCTTATGGTTCTACTGACTCTTCCCGATGATCTGAAAAGTAAAAAACTGAACTAGAGGGATTTGCACGGTCATCGTTTAGAGCCTTCTACTCCTCACTGTCAATATCCATGTGGAACACTTTGTATCTCACAAAAGTATCCTTCTTTCCATAAGGTTCTAACTTCGTCCTATTTTCCTTCAGTACATGGATGTATACAGTCATGCACACAACTCTATTTATGGATAGTCTGCTCCATGTATCAAACTATAGACCATCTAATATCTTTCCTCCTGCAACTTTCACTATAGCTCCCTCTTAGAGATACCACCTGTGACCTGCCTGGAACAAGTGCAATAACAAAAAAAATAGCAGAGAAGAACAATATTCTTATTATAAGGAAATATGAACAAGAATAAAAAATGGGAAATAGGAACAACACTTTTCCAGTGTTGTTACCATTCATTCCTCCATGGTAACCTGCCTAAAACAAAACAAGAACAAAAGATAAGAGAAAAACTTTTCTAGTGTTGTGACCTCCATAGTAACCTTCCCGGGACAAAGACAACAACCAAGAACATATCCTAGGAGAGATCGATTTCATCTTGTAAATAAGTGCATCAGTAGTACTAAACAATGAGCATTTACACAATGATTATTATACTAACAATATTCAAAACATTTGATAGCAAAAGTACTTAGGAGCAATATATCTCTAAAGACTGTTGTCTCAGTTACAATATTTATTTAAGATGCAACAATATAAAAAATATCAAACCTAATATGCAAACCTAGAGTCTTAATTCCTAGGGAGGGTGCGATATTCCTATGAAAGCACTAGATCAATGATCCCTTTGGGTCATTGAGTGGACAAGGTCCCTTGTACATCCCCTGCAAAAAACCTCATACTATGTTAAATGATATAACTTGGAAACATTTATAAGTGCATACCTCTGAAATTTGTAGCACCATCCAACTTGTTTTCTAATCTCAAGGTTTGCGCAATTGAAAAATGGCAACTGGAAACTGCAACTGTAACTGGCAACTGCAACTGGAAACTTAAAATGCAAATGAAACTGCAACTGCAAATGCAACTGCAACTGTATAATGGAAATATTTCAACTAGATATGATCCCATGTTGGTGTTTTATAATTCTAAGATTTGATAGTTATTTCCTTATGATTAATAACAATGTTCACTTTCATACATCAATTAACATAGAATAACTATACATTGAAAATCTCAACTACAACAATGCAGCGGAAATAACAAGATCTAGAAATATTAACCATGCACAATAGACACAAGAACACAACACAAGAACACAAGAGTTTATCCTAGGAAACCCAACCTTGGGAGAAAACCCAACAACCTTTCTCTAGAATAATTCAGTCCAAGATATTACCACTACATCACCATCAATAACCAAAATACCATAAATAGAAGATCCTTTCCGAGGCTAGCATCACCAATACCTAACTCAATAATCTGACCAAGAAAAACCAAGAAAGATCTTCTCCAAGACTGGCGCACTCTCCAAGATAACCAGTAACCCAGAAATAGGGAAATTGCCAAAATTGAAGCTGCAACTACCTTGTGCGCACTGCAGAAGGAGTTGCTTGAATGTCAAAATGAAATGATCCAGTCCTGTATTTATACTGATCTGGGTGCCAGTCTAGGGCCGACTTCTTATTTCTGGGTACTCAATTTTATTATTATTTTTCCTGTGGACCTGAATTCTCTTCTCGGGTCTTCAACTTCTTCCTGGGGCTTCTGTAATGGTGTATATGGGTCTTCTTGTACTTTCTTGTGAAGAATGACTGCCCAAAGTTGCAAATATCCAACATGGTTGAGTCACTCTGATTGATTAAAACTCCAACTGTCTTCCAACTTCGAGGATTTTCCACGTTCCTTCTTCCAGATCTGTTGATCTGGTTCATTCCGAACATATCTCCACCATCGTTTGGGGAAAAAATTCCTCTCTCTGATTTATCAATATCCACCGTCGATTTATTATGATCAAAGGTCATGATCTCTTGCCTTCATTCCCCTCTGGAACCATTCTCGATGAGTCAACTTCTATGTTTCCTTTCCAGATCCATTTATCTAGCTCACCCCAAGTATATCCTCGCTATTTATCGAACTATTACTTGTCGGGGTATTACTCCAGTTATGTTTCCCAAATTTCTAAACTTTTATAGTCAATGGACTACCACCCCTCAGAGTATCGAACTACAATGAAAGAATTGACTCCCACTGTCGATCTAGTTTTCTCCGAATAGATCTTCATCGTTCTTTAGAATCCCTCTTTCCCTGAGGCTTTCTATTGTCTATAACTATGATAGACTAATAATATCTATCATTGATCTAGGATGATCAAGGGTCACAATCTCTTATGGGTTTCAAGCCTGTTGTAACCCTTGAAACCCCAATTTATCCTTTGTGATGAATTGGCTACTCTTTGATTCAGTTCTCTGCAACTCTTCCATGAAGTTTATAGGAACTTTGTTCTCCTTTCAATCTCATTCAACAAACTTGTTTCCTCAGGCTCAAATTTTCATTTAGAAAAGATTGCATTCAACGTCTCTCACCCCTACACACTCAATCTCAACCTGACACACAAAGGTAATATATACATACAATGACAACTCCATAAAGAATGTAACAAAGTGTTATTTCTATTAACCAATTACACATTTACTGTACATAAAATTACACAAGGCCTTTCCTTCCTTCCTCGACCCGATTTACATTTAATTGGCCTCTGCTTGGCCGTTTGGCCACACTTTCCCTTTTCCACTCACACCTTTGTATCCTCTCTCTGTATAACTCATACCTGTCTCTCATCCATGCTCGTAGGATTACATATTCATACTCAATGGATTCTGATACTTGAATTTGGTTTAGATCCTAAAATCTCTCCACTAAAAAATTCCTAGGATCCCTCATATCCACAGTATCTTCAAGATATCTACACCTCACCTTAGATCTGTTTAGATCTCTACAAAAAATCAATATATTCTTTAACAAGACATATTCGATTACATTCCAATCAATCTCAATCCAACAATTATATCCTATGCAATCCTTCTAGAATTAAACAAAAACATAGGAAATTACAATAATTTTAGTTTAGGGAACCCACTCCCTTAGTAAATTCAAAGACCCCTAAGGACCTAATCAACAAGGTTGATTTTGGAGGGAAAATTCTCTTGCATTAAACTCCCAAGGTTAAAATTTTCATGATATACTAATCACGTGTCTTCAATTGACTTCAGTAATCTTTGATCACATTGCTAATGTTTTCCATATGCTTTGCTGCATAATTCCTCCACTGTTGTCCTCCACCTTCCAGGATCCCAAACTTTATTTTTCTGCTACTTACTTAGTTTGTTGTCCTGATACCTCATCTCTATTTGAGGTTTTCCAGGATCCCATGTTTCACTTTCTTTCTTACCTTTCACCTTGCTGATGTAATCTCTCTCAACCAACTACAATTTGTGGCTAATTGTGATTCTCATCCCATGGTATCTCCATCTGGATTTCTTCATCATTATCCTCCATAGTCCATCAATTTCAATGCCCATATTTTCCTTTTGCCACCTTTGTCCTTCATATGGAGTCTACATAATTTCTTCCAACTCCTTGGCCTCATTTTCTTTGATGCTCTTAGGTCCATGGGAATACTCTTGAAAGTCCGTGACTTCTTTCAGGATTTGTCTTCCATTTTTCATCTTGCTCCATCCTTCTTCATATACTTCTACAAAAGTGTTTGAGACACTCAATTGTCTCCTCCAACTTCCTTTCTTATTTATGGAAGACTTTCTACTTTCATAACTCTCACCCTTATATGTACTTGCATAAGAAATAAACATATTACAACAAACAATTTTCTTTTCCAACTCTTGAATTTCGTCATTAGCCAAGTGAATGATTGTGAACACTGCATATTTGTATTCATTGTATAGGTGGTTTACTACTTCCTCTGTTACATGAGTTCTTTACTGAATTTTTGAGTTATCTTTGGAAATATCCTGGTCACCTTCATCATCCTTATTGCCTCTCATGAAAATCTCTTGATCTGCACATTTCTGCTATGTATGTAGCTGAATTCCATCTTCACAAGACAACTTTATGTCTTGACCTTCATCTTCCTCACCTACAATGTTGCAATAATCATTCTTGGATGTTTTGTGTCTGCAATTGTCATGCAGTCTTATGCTCCTTTAGGCTTCTCTACCCATTCTTCTAGCAACCTTAGTTGTTCTTCACAATCCATTTGCACTAAATCTGAGTGTTGTCCTTCCATTTAATCATATTCAAGGTTTCCTTCATGAGCCATCTCTGTATGGTTCACTATTATGATAGGTTCTTGCTCCTACCTCTCAATCTATGCACAAATTTGTTGAAAATGATCTTGATCTTGATCACCTTCATGAGACATTGTTGTTTCTTCCTTCTTCATAACATATTCTTGGCTCTGCTCACCTACAAACATACACTAATAATTAGTTTTAAAAACATAATACCCTATGGTATTATTTGATTCCTTTGACATCATCCTCACATGTTGATCTAAACTTTCCTGATAGTCCATGAGACTCTCAATAGGTCTCCCATCAACATCTCCATCATCATCCTCTCCAAGGAATGATCCCTACTCAGTTGAACGAAAGTGAACTTCTTCTTCTGTCCTTGTCCTCTATCTAAACTGAGCTCCTCTGAGTTTCTCTTCCTCTATCCAAGCACTCAATATGTGCCTCCTCTTCAAATTTTCCTTTTTTCCTAAGGAAAACATCAATTATGTGCATCAATTTCTTCATAAACAAATGAAAAATAGGCCACTTGACCTTTTTCCTCACATTCCAACCTCATATTTGGTCTTCATTACTTTCCTGTAGAAGCTCCCTAATTATATTGAGTCTTTCCTTTAAATCAAGAATTTCTCTGTCAATTTCCTCTTGACTCAACTGCTTTGGCATCCTCTTTCCTTTGGTTTTGGCTTATTCCTGAACCTATGAAATGACTATTAGTAGTCATCTCATCTCCTCCTATTATGAGATTCTCCTTTCCCACTGTGAGTTGCATCAAGCCTTCCTTTGTAGTAAGTATTCTCACCTACTACCAAATACCTTGTCAAGCTTCTCTTGAGCTTGACCTTTTGGTATTACTGGTTCTCTCCACTAGAACCTTGTGAGAATCCTCTTCTCTTCTCTATCTCTACACCTACTCACACTCTTCTGAGAAGTTCTATTGTTCCTCTGACTTCCATTCCTCAACTCAAAGTGTTTATAGCATCCCTTGCTACAAGGTTCTTTCTGCCACAAGCTCATTCACTTGAGATATTTGATTGCTCCCTCTTCCTCTGTCACAACTTATTTGGATATAATGGTTGCTACCATTCCTTTATCCTCCTACTGCTACCTACAAACATAATTTTTTTTTACCAGAGTTAATTATAAAAACATTAGACCAATACCTGCAATATCTATTCCAAGATCTTGTCTTTCAAACATCTCCTCCTAACTCTGCTTCCTGGTTGGAATGGCCTCAATTATGAAACCTCAAATTTCTTCTTCTTGAAATTTGTTTCCTATATATGTATCTCTTACATAACTCCAAAGAGCGTAACGTCACTTTGATACCACTTGATGATGACCTCCCAACCAAAACCCACATGTGCATAATTTTGAATAACTCTGCTGCAAATTCAACACTCGATCTACTCTAACTCTTCAGTTGGGCCCAAAATCCCCTTTAACAGAGTTCTGGATTCTTTGTTATGCACAAGTACCCATTTTTATTTCAAGCAGACAATGGCTCTTAACTTAAGAGCTCCTTGGATCGGTACTAATATCCCTTTCAAAACCCGAACACTTCTCTCGTCCTGGCACTAAGCCCTTTTCTTTCACTACCAGATCTAGTGTTGTGATCAATGATTAACATTGTCATTCAGAGCTTAACTACCTATAGGATATCAGACCTTTACTATTGGAGTGTCTCAATGCATAAGGTTTATACCACTCTGAACTATCAATTCCGATGAAAACTGAACCAACCAATCATAATTCTCTTGTCGTACTCCAATCAAGATATAACACTCTGATAGGCTTGGACTCTAAAATATTTTAACTCCGATGATATGGAACCACTTCGAACTTTCCGGATTCCCTATCAGATAGTCATTTTCAGATGCCCTCTAGTTGAGTCACTCTGATCGCTTCAAACTCCGACTAGCTTCCATATTTGATGAGTTTTCTTGTGCCTCCTTCTGGATCTGTTGATTTGGTTCACTCCAAACAGATCTCCAACATCAATTATGGAAAACTTTCCTCTCTTTGATTTATTAATCTCCACCCTTTATTTCTTGTGATCAACGGTCACGATTGATTTCCTTAATTCCACTTTGAACCCAGTCTCGATGAGTCAACTGTTACATGTCCTTTACAGAGCCATTGATTTAGTTCACCCTGAGTAGATCCTCACTGTTGATTGGAATATTTCTCATCGAGGTATTACTCTAGTGATTTTTCTCGACTTTCTAAACTCTGATAGTCACAGGACTACCACCCCTCAGAGTATCGAACTTCGATAGAAGAATCGACTCCCATTGTCGATCTAGTTTCCTTCGAATAGATATGTCTTGTTCTTCAAAATCCATCTTTCACCGAGCCTTTATACTGTCTATAACTATGATAGACTAAGAATCATTGTCGTTGATCTAGGATGATCAAGGGTCATGATCTCTTCTGGGTTTCAAGCATATTGCGACCTTGGAAACCCCAATTTTTCCTTTGGGATGAATTGGCTACTCTTTGATTAAGTTCTCTACAACTCTTCCATGAAGTTTATAGGAACTTCATATTCCTCTCAATCTCATTCAACAAACTCGTTGCCTCGGTCTCAACTTTTCATTTAGCATAGATTGCATTCGATGTCTCTCATCTGTGCACACTCAATCTCAACCTGACACACATAGGTAATATATATAGACAATGACACGAGGAATAAACAACTACGCCATAAAGCATGTAACAAAGTGCTATTTATATTGACCAATTACACATTCACTGTACATAAAATTACACAAGGCCTTTCCTGCCTTCCTCGACCTGATTTACAATTAATTGGCCTCTCCTTGGAATTTTGGACACACTTGGCCTTTTCCACTCACACCTCTCTATCCTCTCTCTATCTAAACTAGAACTATCTCTTGTCCATGCCTATAGGCTTACATATTCATACTCAATGGATTCTGATACCTGAATTTGGTTCAGATCCTAAAATCTCTCCACTAACAAATTCCTAGGATCCCTTAGATTCATAATATCATCAAAATATCTACACATCACCTTAGATTTGTTTATATCTCTACAAAGACTTAAGATCCGCTTTAACAAGGAATATTTTATTACATTCCAATCAATCTCAATCCAACAATTCTATCCTATACAATCCTTCTAAAATTAAACAAAAATATAGGAAATTACAATGATTTCACTTTAGGGAACCCACTCCCTTAGTAAATTCAAAGACTTATAAGGCCCTAATCAAGAAGGTTTATTTTGGAGGGAAAATGTTCCTTCATTAGATATCATTCATACCTCTTCCAATCTTAACATCTATATTGATCCTATCACCGATCCTTGTACCATTAATTGCATCCTAAATTACTCTTCGCCAATAATAACTGTTAAAAATCTAGTTTCTCCTCACATCACCTCGATTATCCCCTAGCCCAATCCGATTCTAAATCAAAGGGATGATTCTACTTCTAATTCCAATAACCTATCCTCTTTGGAGGACCTTAACTCGATTACCAATAATTTTCTCTCTCCTCCCCCTCCTCCTTCCAATACTTTTCCATCCATGGTAATAAATCTTTCTTCACTTAAATTGGACCTCCTTTCCCTCCAACTTCTAGAAAATGTTTTCAATTTCACTTTTTTCCCTAGGCGTATCCCTATGGAAGAAGTAATTTGTTCCATTGAATCCATTACTCACAACCTTCCAACTTATGAAGATGAAGAAATCAGGCAGGAACATGGAAGATTCCTTTTTCATGCCAAACCTCCCAAACATAACCTAACTATAGAACGATTTCATTATATCTGAAACTTGAATGATAACCCATAAATTATCATCCTCAAAGATGATAAAGGAAATGCTACCATCATTATGAATACCTATGACTATGACTCTAAACTTCTTGACCTTCTCTCTTCCTCTACTTACAAACCGTTGGCTAAAAACCCTATTAACACCATCACCAAATTGTTCATCAAAGCCATTGAATATTCTTCCTTGGACTCTAACATCCAAAAGAAGCTCATTCCTCACAACCCCCAAGCCCCAAGGATCTATGGGAAATCCAAAATCCATAAAAATGACATTCCTCTTAGATCTATTGTTAGTTCCATAGGATCCCCTACTCATGCCCTTGCTTGATTTCTCGCTGACAAACTTCAGACATTCATTAGGAAAACCTCCTTCTTTTTTAAAGACTTAGTTGATTTCATTCATAAAACTCATAATCTTCACCTTGGTGATCAATACCTCATGATGAGATTTGATGTCATTTCTCTTTTCACCAAAATTCTAGTTTCATAAGCCCTAGTCTTGATCTCCAAACTGGGAGACCCTGAAACCATTAACCTAGTTGAAGTATGCCTCTCTTCCACCTTATTTACCTTCAAAGGGGGATTTTATTAATAAACTGAAGATACAACCATGGGGTCATCCTTATCCCCCGTGGTTGCCAACATTTTTATGGAACATTTTGAGACTTTAGAATTAAGCAACTTTCATCTCAAACCTAAGTGTTGGTTTAGGTTTTTGGATGGCACTTTTGTCATATGGCCTCATGGCCACTCCACTTTTATCTCTTTCCTCAAACATCTCAATAAAATTTCCCCTCACATCCAATTCACTATCGAAATACAAAAGAAAAACTCTTTAGCCTTCTTGGATGTCCTTACCTCCCATTGTCACGATGGTTCCCTCTCCCACCAAGTTTTGTAGGAAGAAGATTCATACCGATAGATACCTTCATGCCAGCTCCCACCATCATCTTGCCCCAAAATTGACTATCCTAAAAACCATAGTTACTTGAGCCATTTGCATATCTGAACCTCAATTCCTTGCGTAGGAAAAATCCCACCTAACCAAGGCCCTTTTATCCAATGGCTTCTCTCTCTCTCTCTCCCTCTCAAATTAACCATGCCTTCTTATCAACCACCAATATGAAACCTAAAATCTCCTCATCCTCCTCCCCATCCCGTGTTCTCATTTCTCTCACCTACATCCAAGGAATCATTGATCACATATCCAAACTTTCAGCTAAGAATAATATCAAAATCGTGTTTAAACCCTACAAAACCCCAAAACAACTTTTTAGAATTTCTAAAGATAAATTTGATCCGCTGCTTGGACAAGGAGTTTACCAAATTCCTTTATTATTTGGTAAATCTTAAATAGGTCAAATTGGTAGATCCTTCAAAACCCATCTAAAAAGGCACATAGTTGATACTACTCACAACTGAATCTCCAAATAAGATATCATCAAACACTCCATTAATTCAAAACATCTAATTTGTTTCGACCAAACAAAAAATTTAGCCTCAACCCCTCATTACTCTTCTCACTTCATTCAAGAATATCTTGAAATTGAAAAACACCCTAATAATTTTAATCTCGAAGATGGCTACAAACTTAGCCACTCTTGGAAGCCCACCATTCATCACCTTGATCATCGAGCTTCATCTATGTAGTTGTCAATAATGTGATTGTTTGGCTCCTTTCCCCAAATGTTGATCCAAAAATTGAATTTTTCTTCATGATCTAAGTATTTCATTTCTTTATATCCCTTAGTCTCTCTTTGATGCCCTATCATACCTTTGACCTCCCATTTTTCCTAGTCTTGTCATTATGTCAATAATTTTGTTTTTCTCATATATTTTTTATCTCCTTATTTGAAGCTTTGACTTTTATCCTTAATTTGTTTATTATTCTCCTCTCAAAATTTTATAGTTTATTAAACTCCTTTTATCTCATCGGCTAAATTAAATTTGAATAATTTATAAATTTCCTTTAATGAATATTTTATAAATTTTATAATTTTATTTTTTCATCTCTTTATTTCACTTTCCCTCCTCAACGTTCACATTTCCTCCACTTTAAATACAAACCATGACATACTCTTTTCTAACTTATTAGCTTCCTAGTCCCTGATGATGGGTGGAGTGTCCAATAGAAATGTTGGATTTTTCAAAATCTCATAAATAGTTTTATCTATAAAATATTATTAACATTAACATTGTAAATATGTTCAAGGAACTTATTGTCCATCTCTGTCTGACCATCAATTTGGGGATAATAAACCATGCTCATGTTCAAGTGTGTTCCCTATAGTTTAAAAAACTCCTACCATAATTTGTTGGTGAAGGTGGGATCATGATCCACCACAATGAAATTAGGTGTAACGTACCAGGTCACCAGCAGGCTGGCCACACTACTTCAACTCACACCTCAAGAAATGATTTCAAATTATGATAACAATTAATTAATAACGAAGCATGAAATAAATGCAATAATTGCACATGAAATAATAAAGATTCATGATATACTTAAAAATAATGCTTAAACATGCCATGGACAACAATAACCAACAATAAGACACATTATAAATACATATATTAGAGATAATAATTAATACACAACATAAATAAATATATAAGCAAAGAAAACCATGACACATAGTAGTTGTCTTGAACAAAACCAATCACCAACTGGCTGCAGACCAAGGAAATTTCACCCAACCTTATACGTTGATATTCCAAGTCTCAACAACAGGTCACCCCTGAGCCAGGGCTATGAATCCACAAGGACAGGTTACATAGTGACACTTAGATTTCCAAACTAGTCATCACTCAAGCTCTCACAATTTTCTCAACGCACAACAATCCAAAGTACACTAGCTCTCTTCTCTCCATCCTACACCACCCAAATACAATGAACCCCCTTAATTTCCACGCATTTCCTCAGGATGTTCACTTCTTTTCAGGGATCCAGTGCATCTGGTCAAGAATCTCCATGCCGAGACTCTCACGATTCACAATTGTGAGCAATGTTTAGCACATGCCAATGCATCTCAGGAATATAGACACCAATTCATGGATGGAATACACCAATAATTACTACATCCAACCAACCATGGCTGCTTACATACAACAATTCATTTTACCCCTTCCCATGCAAACACAAGAGTAAGCAAGAAGAGTGAATGAATGATGAACTAAAATTATGGAAAACAATGAATGTGCAAAAAACGTGAACCCCCAAACAACCCAAAGAGGGGTTTATATATTTACTTGAAAATCAAGAACCACTGGGCCTTTCCCCCAAGAAGCTCATATAACCACTTTTCTCAATTAAAACCAATATGGGTAACTAAAATATAATAAAAAAAATTATCCCCTTAATCCCCCCTCTCTCGTGGATTCATATTTCCCTATAACTCTTGTCCTTGTCCGTCTTGCAACCAATGATGTATTTTATTATTCAAAATGTTCAAAGTATTACATTTCCTAGGCTCTCCAACCTCTTTTAATTGTTTGGGAACTTCGGCCTTTCATTAAATAAAAAAATACATTATTAATATAGGGACTCAAAAACATGGTATTACATTCCCCTCCCTCTTATTTTGGCACTGTCCTTAGTGCATGTACACACAAAACAAAAATCAAAATTCTTTAAGAAGTCGTGGGTACTTTGCCCACATGGCATCTTCATGCTCCTACATAACATATTCAGGATTGTAGAAGGTCCACTAAACCTTTACCAGTTCTATGACTCGATTCTAGAGCATTTTGAATTTTATGTCCGATATACACATCGACTGGACTTGCAAGTCTCCTTCTGGTTCCACCAAAATAAAATTCCAATCAATAACATGGTTAAGATCATGTACATAATTTTTCAACAAAGAGACATGAAATACATTCATGGAAGCAGGAAATCCAAACATGTATACAACTGATCCTATTCTATCCAATATCTCAAATTGACCACATAATCTAGTTGATATCTTTGTTGATCCGGATTATTTTCGGCACGAAATGAGATCGAAGATATAATAAAGAAATGCACAGAGATATTGTAGATATCGCATATATTCAATAACATAACAGAAATATATCATAGATACAACCATAAACACAGATATACACTAATACACGATTTTTATTAATGAAACAAATGTACAGAGACTGTAAAATATAGAGTGAAAGACTCGATAGAATGGTGGCAGCTTATCTCTGAGAAGAGATGTGACGGCTACTCGCATTCACCAGAAGATGAGTACAATGAGGTTTTGAAGGCATTTTTACAATAAACAGGAATGCCAAAAACCCTAGACATCCAAAAACTTAACCCTAGGAGATGAAGCGCCAAAAGTCATGTGGGCCCCGTTTGGGTAAGTTAGTACATCAACTTCCAGGGGTCGTAACTTTTGCATACGATCTCTGTTTTAGGTGTATGATAGCTCGTTGGAAAGGTATCATCAAGGGGTTTCATTTTGGGGGCTCATTCATGCCTTATTCTATCATTGAAAACCTCTGTCTCTAAAAACCTTCATTTAGGCCCTCAAAATGGCCCTGGCAGTTAAAACCTGCTAAAAATAGTAAATTGCCAAAATTGCCAGAAAAATATTTTGAGCCAGTTAGAAAAGGTGGGTGGCCACCGATATCCACCTGGATCAATCCTCCCTCCTTAGGAAGAAATGGTCTCCATTGCGTTGAGTTCTCGGGGGAGAGGGAAAAGCATTTGATGGATCTGCATCTTGGTGAGTTGCTTGTATTGCTGGTGATGTCGCGCTGCTTAGTTTGTGGAATTCTGTCATGAACCTGTTGAAGCTGAGGCTATTAAATAAGTTTAGATACATGAGAGGACGGTGTGCAAAAGGAATATTTTCACTTTGCTGCATCCTTGTCATCCTGCTTCTGTTGGATAGAAGGTGCTTGGGGCGAGGCTGTAGTGGTTGCACTGTCCTTTTGTTCTCCTTTTGAACAGATTGTGAAGAAGCTGAATTTTGCAGTATGAGATACTACCTTGTGGCACTTTTTAGGTGGAACAGTAGTCAGAACTACCTCTGGTATTTTGTAGAGATGACCCCCCAGAGAAACAATAACACTGCAGGGTCGAGACTCATAAACAACATGGCGCTTCCACATATAGGGTTGGCCCAAGAGAGCATCACAGACATCTAGTGGGGAAACATCACATAATACCTCACCCTTGAAGGGTTGGATGCCATATGACAATCGACATTGTTGGCTGACACAAAGATCTCATCCTTGGCGAATCCACCTGATGTTGTATAGTTGCCGGTGTGGTGTTGTCGACAATCCCAACTGTTTGACGACCTCTGCTGAGATGAGGTTCTCCTGGCTTCCGCTATCAACAATAAAATGCAGCGGGGTCCCCTTCACCCACATATGTGAATGAAAAAGGGGCTTCCCCTCTTTGGGATCTGTTGGTTCTCCTGGGTGAATTGCTACGGTCATGACAATAGCAGTGGGGTCTGCGTCAATGATCTGTCCTTTACCAGTATTTTCAGAATCAGATTCTGAATCAGGGTTTGGCTCCTTGTCTTTGATCTTGACCACCAATGACTGTTTTGGGTGACATTCATCGGTGTTGTGCCAGGGGATTTTGTGGAAATCGCACCATTTTTCGGTGTCCTTCTTTGTCTTCCCGTGACCCTTATTTTCATGTGGCTTGGACTATTTTTTGGGAGACTGTTTGTTAGGGACGTATTTTTCATACTTTGGTTGTTGCGGATTTGCAGAACCAAAATCCCATTTGTTCTGGTGCTTAAATTTCTGCTCGATTTTAATAGCATATCGATAGGCAACACCGAGTGATGAGATGCCTAGAAAATCCATTTCAGTTTGGATGTATCTGTGTAGAGACCCACAGTATTTCAGAACCAAATGTCATTCTGAGTCTTTGATACCCATCTTGGTGCACAAGGTATGAAAGGTATTGGTGAACTCCGAAACTGCTTGGCCCCTCTCTTGCCGCAGTGTGGTCCATCTCATGTAATGGTCCTCATAGTTGCCAATAGGGTAATATTGTTCCTTTACTGCATCCATAAAAAAATCCCAAGTGGGATCGACCCCATATATTTCAGACTCCTTTGTGGAACTCTGCTCCCAATAAGTTTCCCACCAATGTTTGATATGGGGGAGAGCTTTAAGGAGTGTGAAGGTGATCGTTTCTTTGTTGGAAAATTTGTGAATAGAGAAATACCCTTCTAGCAGATTTAACCATTTGTCTAGGGCTTCTGCATCTATCTGTCCTTCAAATATAGGAATATCAAAATTAACTTGTACCTTGAAAGGTGAGGTGCCTCCAAAGTGGCCGCTTGATGAAGATGCACCTGTTGCTATCGACAGGTGTTGAAGGATGTGGGAAAAATTCTCCATCATTTTGTCCCTCTGTCGTGTGAGATCTTGCTCAAGCAACAGACTGATAGGATCATCTACTCTGTCGTTTTTATTTTCTTCCGCCATTGAGGGTTTCTTGGTTGTGTGAGAGAGATTGTCCTCAAGAGAGACAAGCTCGAGACCCAATTTGATATACTCAGACCTCGTCGGGGACATGCACTGAAAAAAAATGACCAAGAACAACCTGCTCTGATACCACTGATCCGGATTATTTTCGGCATGAAATGAGATCGGAGATATAATAAAGAAATGCATAGAGATATCACAAATATTCAATAATATAACAGAAATATATCAGAGATGCAACCATAAACATATATATATATATAGTAATACACGATTTCTATTAATGAAACAAATGTATAGAGACTGTAAAATATAGAGTGAAAGACTTGATAGAATGGTGACAGCTTATCTCTGAGAAGAGATGTGACAGCTACTCACATTCGCCAGAAGATGAGTACAATGAGGCTCTGAAGGCCCTTTTACAATAAATAGGAATTCGAAAAACCCTATACATCCAAAAACCTAACCCTAGGAGATGAAGCGCCAAAAGTCATGTGTGCCCCATTTGGGTAAGTTAGTACATCAACTTCCCGGGGTCGTAACTTTTGCATGCAATCTCCATTGTAGGCGTATGATAGCTCGTTGGAAAGGTATCATCGAGGAGATTTATTTTGGGGGATAAATTATGCCTTTGTCTATCATTGAGAACCTATATCTTGAAAAACCTTCATTTAGTCCCTCAAAATGGCCTTGGCAGTGAAAACCTGCTAAAAATAGTAAATTGCCAAAATTGCTAGAAAACTGTTTTGAGCCAGTCGAAAAAGGTGGGTGGCCACCGATATTCACCTGGATCATTTGTACAACTTCCCAACTTCAATGATCTCTTCCTGGGATTCACTTTCAAAAGCACATGCTCTTCCACTTTAAATTCTCTGACTATCCTATTCTTCTATGCATAACTCTTTTGTCTATCTTGTGTTGCCTTCAAATTTTACTTGATTTTAACCATATGGTCTTCCATATCCTTGAGAAATTTTAGACCAAGTACCACTCTGTCTGGTGGGTTGTCCCAACTCACTAGAGTATTTGATTTTCTACCATATAAAGCTTCAAATGGGATCATATTCAACGAAGCTTGATATCCATTATTATAGGAGAACTCAACCAAATGCAAGTAATCCTCCCACTTGGATGGATTATCCATCACATTTATTCTTAACATGTCTTCAATTACTTGGTTGACGGTTTACCCTCTCTTTCTTCCCATCTGACTATGGATGGTATTTTGTGCTAAAGTTCAGATTTGTACCAAATAATTTAAGTAATCCCCTCCAAAAGTTTGAATTAAACTTTGTATATCTATCTAAGACAATTGCCTTACGTATTACATGCAACCTAACAATTTCCTTCATGTAAATTTCGGAAATATTAGTTGTTGTATGAGCCATTTTTGCAGGAACAAAATGAGCAACGTTTGTCAATTTATTGACCACTACCATTATTGAATCATCTTTCCTTTCTTCCCTAGACAACTTAGTTATAAAATAAATGGTTGCTACTTCCCATTTATTCTTTGGAATTGGTAATGACTATAGCAAACCCACTGGGTGTCTATGCTCATCTTTCACTCTTTGACATTCCATACATCTGGAAATGTAATCAACAACATCCTTCTTCATTCATGAAAAAAATACTTGGATTCTTACTAATGCAATTGTTTTCTAGTAACCAGGATGTCCGACATATGGAATATTATGCATTTCCTTTAATACCAAATTCCTAAGTTCTTTGAAACTAGGAACACAAGTTCTATTCTTATGCATAAGTAATCCATCTTCCTTAATCTCATACTCTTTAATTTTCTATTGTACATTTTCCTACTGTAAACTTTCTTTTTCCCATAGGTAATGCTGATCTATAACAACATCATCTAAAATTATGCTTTTCAAATCTGATTGATGCATACTAATTGTTGCATCATGCATGAGATATAATTTTCTGCTGAGTGCATCAACACCTTTATTTTATTTTCCCTTGATATGCTTGATGTCAAAGTCATACTCACTTAAAAATTCCAGCCATCTTGTCTTCCTGACATTCAAAGTTGGTTGTTCAAAAATATATTTTAGACCACTATGGTATGTCCTTAATTAAAATCTCTTTCTCATGAGATAATGCCTCCACATATTCAATGCAAGAACTATGACGACAAGTTCCAAATCACGTGTGGCATAATTCCTCTCATGTTCTTTAAGATTTATGGACTCATAACTAGATGCATATCCATTTTGAGTGAGGACTCCACCAAGTCCTTCCTTGCATGCATCTGTACATACCACACAATTCTCATTTGGGTCAATCACCTTTAAAATAGGTGCACTAGTAAGCAATTCTTTCAACAAATTAAATTTCTCTTCACACTTTGCTTTCCATTCAAATTTAATTCCCTTCTTTTGTAAAGAAGTGATGGGATGAACAATTTTAGAGAATCCTTCTACAAATATCTTGTAGTATACATCTAATACCATAAAATATCTGACTTCTGAAATATTCCTTGGTGTTGGCCATCATTTAATGGATTCAATCTTCTATGGATCCACTACTATATCTTGCTTTGAAATAATATTGTGCCCCACATAATGGATTTGTTCTTGGTAAAAATAACACTTACTGTTATAACCCTAAATTGCACCATACATGCTTACCTGGAAATAGGCCATCTTAGATCCCTTTTTTGCCAAAGCACTGCTGAAAAACTCTTTAAAAATCCTCTTTTATAAAGGCCCATGCACCCTACTCCATTACTGCATGCGTGTACATGCTAGCTGACCTCAAACAACCCGCGTGGACCGACAAAAGCACAAAAAAATGAAAGTTGCCGACGAAACACACAACTCTGGGTGAGTTAACTGAAACTCCCATCCATGCATGGCCGAGGGTTCGTCCAAATACCTAGCTTCTTCTAACCTATAAAAGAAGGGCTAGGGGTTCCATTTGGAGGAGGAAAAATATAGCAAAGAAACTCTGCCCATTTGCCTATTCCCATTGTCCCAACCCTTTAGCCATCCTTATGCCATAATAGAGACAAAGCAAAGAAGTTGGGGGACAGTTGAAGAGGAGCCCAGGATCAGGTTCGCGGAGCAGTGGCTGGTCTCGACTTTTTGTAATTTGACTCATTCAAAGTAATAAAGAAAATACTTTTCCCATCCCAATTCATGAGTTATTCATAATTTATTAAGTACATGTTTGAATTTCTAACCTGTTAGTCTATAGGTAAGATGCATGTGTAGTTGTTGCTTGTCTTGTATGCAGGTCAGCATTGGAAAGGAGAACTGCGAACAAGTGGTCAAGTGCGATAAGGGATCGACATCAAATGCCTGGAATGAGGTAGGTTGATCTAGCCATGTTTTACTGAAAATAAATAGGATTTAAGTTTGGGGACGGAGGTAAAAAGTAGATTTTCTCTTGGTCATATCTGCATGCAAAGCATAACCCTATTTGCTAGTTCGTAAGGAGATTTCCCTCACAACAGAATTCATGACCATACTAGGGAAGATCTCTAGGGTTCTTAGGAATTTTATGTGTTTTTGGGTAGTTTAAAAGACTGGTTTTTCTTGCCTATTTCTTTTTAGTTTCTGTAAGGTCTGGGCTAGCAGAGAGTTTGGTTTTCCATACCAGCTTTCTCTGATTTTCTTGACTGTGTTTGTCAGGACCCATAGAGGTACACGCAGTCTACATAAGGTCTGCACGCGTGTACCCACGCCCTACTCTCTTACAGCCTGTGTGCGAACACTAGTTGAGGAAGTAGCAGTAACGTGTAGAGTCCAGAGAATTTTGGAGGCAGTCATCCTCTTCCCTATCAGAATCAGACATTCTCAGGGGCTTTCTGGCATTCTGTCTGAGTCTTGGTTGTTAGCAGTATTATCTCAGATTGTTTTTGATTTATCATTTTTCCTTACATTATTTTTCTTTTTCTGTTAAAAAGAGTGTCCAAGCCTTCAAGGGATCCTGGTTATCAATATCAGTGGTCTCTTCCTGGTTTTGGGTTATCTATTTTCATTTTTGTTCAGAGTTTAGAGATACACACAGCCTGTACAAGGTCAACCCGCGTGTACACGCCCTCTGTCTCTATACAACTCGCATTCGCACGCTTGCTGTTAGATTAACAGGAGCGTGCTTGTGCATGATATACTTTGTTGAGGGTAAGGCAGTCATCCTTCCCCTTGATGAGAATTATACCTCTCAGGTGTTTGAATCTTTGTCTTAGCAGTCAGTAGCTTAGGATTAATCTTACCTTTAGCTTGCTTTTTCTCATTTAAAAGTTGTCATAAAAAAGAATTTTTTAGGGTTTTTAGACAAGTGTGAGAGTCATTTTTTAAAAGTTGCTAGTGTGTGATTTTTGACCTGATTCTTTGTGATCCGCGATTAGGCCAGAATTGTTTTTCTTGGTTTTTTCTTGTTGGTATTTTTCCTTTTTTGCTTTATCAAGCATTTAAATAAAAAAAAATCTCTCTTTTCATTTTCTTGTTTGGTTGAAGAGTGTGTTTCTGCATTATTAGCGAGGGAAAAGTCATTTATTTCATAAGTTTTTGCATTTTACTTAGATCATAAGTAGCTTGTAGTCAAGTGAAATTTCTTTTGAGTTTTTCATCCAAAATCTTAGAAAATTAAAAATATTTATTTTGAAAAGTTGTTGAAATTTTGCATTAAGTAAAAGTTTTGTTTCCAGATTTTTTATTCATTTTTTGCTTTCGTCTTTTACACATCATCAGTTTCACTTTCATACCTCTTGACATAAGACAAAGCCATAAAATTAACGCTAAATTTAAAATCTACTAGAATTTTATGTTTGTAGGGTTCACCAACTAGTTTAGGATTAGGGCCTTGGATTAGGTTGGAGAGGAAACTCTTCAAGGCCATTTAAATTCAAACATTGGAGTCTGAGTTAGGGAGTGTCTAAGTCCAGTGTTGTGAAATTTATCTGGGATCCCCCTCTAACAAAAGGGATAAACACGAGGTCACGTGCGGAAAGGTAGCAGAGATAACCCCTCCAAAGCTGGACCAATCGTAGTGGAGAACACATATAGAGGGCTTGTTTTGGGATTCCGTTGATTGCAATTGCCACGGGGCTTTGTGGGTCTCGAATCCGCTCGAGGTCCTCAGTTTTCTTCTAGACCACTTGCTTTTGATACCCTTGACAGGTTTTGGGCTCAATATCCTACTCATTGTGGTCTACTCGACTTTCGACTGTACCCGCCTGGTGACTGTTTGCGTGCTGGCAACCTAGTTGCCTATCTATTTTAGGGACATACACAGGTGATTGTGGGGGTATACCATGGTACATAGGATAGACATCGGGCCACGCTTTTCAGAGTATACCTGGAGGGTGCTTTCGTGTTCGAGTTGCACTTGCACCGGTAAGTTGCTCTAGTGTTGGTTGTTGTAACTGTTCTTCCAAGTAATTTAGTGTTTTCCTATCTTATCGTCTAGGGACTTTTTTAGTGCATGTTACTTTTGAGTGTTTAGACTACCTTAGAGTGTCTTTGATCTTCTCACATAGTGGAGGATCATGAGCTCTGCCGGTCACGAAGGCTGCTTGGCCTGCCGCCGGTTACATTGGAGCTACCCTCGCCACCATTGAGGCGAAAGCTAGACCAACAAGGGTCTTTTTAAGTGACTAGGTTACAAGAAATTGTGCCCGACCAACACCCAGAGGAATCGACCATTTTGGACCTTGAAGTGCATTCTCTTTTCCAATTCAATTTTACTAGCGCCAGACAGTGTTGCACACAACAATGGAAACAAATGTTGTTACTCCCTCTGGGAATTCTTCCATTCCCACTACGGTTGTCACCACAGGAGAGTTTTCACCTCCTAACCCACCATCATTGGTCCGAGCCACCATGGTCTCGACCACTTCTACATCGCACTGTGGTTTGATCCTGTCTTTGGTGGTGGCCACAACCCCTTTCACACCTAGTGCGACAGGCCCTCTGTTCTCATACGAGATGCCTAGTTCAGGTACAAGTCCTGTACTTTCCTACTCCACTTTACAGACTTCAGGTTTGGGGACAGGGAGCTCTAGTGCTCCTCTGCAAGGTCTCATAGGGGGCACTCCTACTCCTTTTAATGCTTTCCCTTATGGAGGAGGTCATATCCCTCCTTTGTCCCCTTCACTCGGTGGCTCGCATCAGCAGTCCATCAGGCAACCTACATACCATAGTCTATTTGCAGTGGGGAGCCAAGGACCAACTTCGCATAACATGTTGGTAGGTTCGCCACCGTTTTCTTTGGCTGAAACGTTTGGTAATAACGCCTTCTCGTCAACCGCTTTCCCGACTGGGGGCAATCCCAGTTTTGGACAATCTATTCCTATGCAGGGTACTATTCCTGCATAGGGGGAAACCCAGGAACTTCTTCCGCATTAGGAACTTGGAATTCTGGGCAGGGATCCGTTCTCTCATCCGGAACGTCGATCTGGGGTAATTCTTTCCACAATCAATGGAACCCCAGACAAACTACTATGCCTATCCCCACGGGACCAACATGGGGCAACCCTTCCCAGAGTCCTTCGAATATAATGCATGCCCAACCATCTATGTCCTATTTGGGAAATCAGCTGATGATGTCTCCACATATGAAAAATCCGTACGCTGGCCAGGGCCATGGCTTCTACCAGAATCCGGGTTAGCAGCCAAACTTTTCCTAGCAACCTGGTGCCAGTCAAACTCCAGGTCCATTTTTCCCAGGTTATCACCAATAAACCAAACTACCTTTCCTGGTGACTTTGCACTTGCCAGATTTGACACGGTTGTTGAATGACCCCATTTGTTACGATCCGCGTTGGCCTCCTATGCCGACAATGTTCCCTTCAGACATTCCAAAGTTCGAAGCCAAGCCTAACGAAGATCCAGGTGATCATGTGACTACCTTCCATCTTTGGTGCTCATCTAACTCATTAAAAGATGACTTCGTACAGTTGCAATTGTTTCAACATACTCTCATTGGGAGTGCCGCAAAATGGTACATTGAGCTCGATTGCTCAAGATACTCTTCCTTCGGTGAGCTGGCAATGGATTTCCTAAACCATTTCTAGTTACTTGTGAGATACGATGCTGGCACAGAGCTGCTGGCCAATTTCGAACAGACGACAGCGGACCATATCTCTGATCACATCCAAGAATGGAGACACTGGAAGAGTCTAATCAAGGTGCCAGTCCCACCAGCATTCCTTCTTGAGTGGTTCCTTAAGTCTTTGGTCCCACAATTATCCAAAGACGTCGCAACGTTGGGTGTATTCTCTGAAGAAGATGCCATCATGAGAGCTCAATAGTTTGAGCTCATCTATTCTCAGTCCGGTTTATTATACAACATCTTGCTAGATGCGCCACGCTCAATACTGGATAAAACTAGACAGAGAGCCAGAACGCATGCCAATGGTATTGTTGGTTCAGCACAAACAAAGCCCGCTGAGCAATTGACGAAGTAGTTGCAGCAATTATCTATACAACACACAACGACCAGCCAAACTACTGCTTTGGCTACTCCCCCTACCCAAACGTTGGAGGTACACACAATGCAATCGACTAACCCAAAGGCCACCCAACATCCTGAAGGAAATAAAAAACAATGAAAGAAGGGTAAGGGGGATAAAAAACCTACCGATAATGCTGGTGGGGACAACACTGAAAAACGCAAGGCGAGGTATCCATGCAACTTGTGCGCAGAAGACCACCCAACCCATCTCTGTCCTCAACTTGCAGAGGCCCAAAAGTTTGTGATGCAGCAACATCAGGTTGTGTTGACTAATCTATTTCAACATGGGAAAAATCTAACTCAAGCCTCCGCAAGCACCGAAGGAGGCAACCAGGAACCCTGTCTACCTCTGAACAACCCCACATCCGCGAACGTATATATGGTTAGGGGTGATGATTTTATATCAACTAGAGCACATGACTATAGTAAACCAAGTACTTCTGAGAAGGGTAAAGAAGCTGAACTCACATCTCTTCCTCTACAGATTGAGAAGACGTTGGGTGAGACAATGACACACATTCCCAAAGGTGCATTTAAAAAAGCTTCTCATAACCCAAACGCAAGGGCCACCCAGAACTACTCTGTGGTGGAAGATTTATCACAAACCCCTTGCGCGATGTCCTCTTTGGAGGTCCTCCAAAGCCGCCCTTCCCAAAGGAAAGCCTTGTTAACCGCTTTAGGATCTACCGAGACTTGTAATCCGGGTACAATCATGCTGGATACAACCGACATAAAACCTTGTCTATCTTACCACATAGCGTTTCATATAGTAGTGGCTTATCCCATGAAAACTTTTACTTGGAATATATTCCACACGGTGGTTGATGAGGGAGCCTCGACATGCGTTATGTTGTTGGCATGTTAGAAAGCCATTGGACAGCCTGTTTTATCTCCGTCACCTACTCTCCTCACTGCTTTCGACGGTTGTTTGTTCCGTCCACATGGTATCATTCCTTCTTTTGCCGTGTAGTTAGGAGGGAAGACCGTGTGTGTCGAGGTAGAGGTAGTCGATGCTCCCCTCGACTATAACCTCTTGTTAGGAAGGAGTTCGACTTATGCCATGCAAGCTATGGCTGCTACAGTTTTTCGGGTCTTGTTGTTTCCACACGAGGGCCAGGTAGTGACCATCGATCAATTGTCCTTCTCTAGATCTGACCCTGCTTTGGGGGCATCCATGGTCCCGATGATCGATAATCCTCAACCAGGTGTTGTCAATGTAGGGGTTGGTTTATGCCCATCTTTGATGGGTACCTTCGATCACCTGCCCCCTCATGGCGATATCAAATTTATATCCAATCACCATAACGTTGAGATTTTTCAAGTTTCGTCGTTCCGCACGACTTACTTTGATGATCCGTGGACACTTCCTTCCCCATCAGCCACAATGGATGAGACAGGACACCCAGGCATGTCCATTCCTTTATCCATAGTGGAAGTAGTGTACTCTTTAGTCCAGCAAACTTCCACCCACCCTGATCCAGCTCCTGCACAAGAGTTAGATCCACTTCTAGAGCCTGTTTGGGCTCAGGGTTCTCTCGCTCACACCGATTCATTAGACTTAGTCTTGCCCTTTGATGAAGCAATAATTGAAGCAATGACTAGTCTGGATAAACCCTGGGAAGATCTTCATCACAGATCATACTTCCTCCCAGAGTTAAGTCGAATTGAAGCGGGAGAAGTCACCGTGACCATGACGGGAGAGCGGTCTTGTCCTATTAATCCCTTAACTACACATGAGGTATATGCTGAGGGTAATATGGAAAATATCGCTGAAACCTTACTGATCAATATCTCCCGAAACCATGGCATCATGGAGAATGTCTTCGTCGGAGCAGATTTCTCCCCCGAAGAAATTCAAATCTACACAGATCTTTTCAAATAATTCCACGAAATTTTTTCCTGGTCCTATGAGGAAATACCAGGCATTGATCCAAAACTAGTTGAACATGAAATTATAAAGTATCCTGATGCCAAGCTGGTTCAACAGAAGATTCGTCTAGTTAGTCCTAAGAAAGCAGCAGCCATTAAGGTTGAGGTTGAGAAATTTCTAAAAGCCGGGTTTATTTATCCAATCCATTTGACCCAATGGGTGTCAAACCCCGTGCCGGTCAATAAAAAACAAGGCACGATTCTTGTATGCACTGACTTCCGTGATTTGAACAAGGCATGTCCCAAAGATAATTTTCCCACATCGTTCATCGACCAAATCATTGATGAATGTGCGAGTTGCGAAGCCTTTTCTTTCATGGACAGTTTTTGGGGATATAATCAAATCCAAATCAAACCCGAAGACCAACACAAAAAAACATTCATCTGCCCATGGGGTACATTCGCATATCGTAAAATGCCTTTTGGTCTCAAAAATGATGGAGCCACTTTTCAGCGGGCCATGTCTTTTGCTTTTCATGACCTCAAGCATATAGTCAAGGCCTATCTAGATGATTTAGCATCACGATCTTGCAAGAGAACGGATCATCTCACACACCTTCGACTTATCTTTGAACGTTGTCGCTACTTTTAGATTCGTTTGAATCCAAACAAGTGCAGCTTCTGCATAATGTCAGGACGATTGTTAGGTTTCATAGTGTCAACAACAGGAATCATGGTCGATCCTCTCAAGGTTGAGGCAATAATTCAGTTGCCCCCCCCACGTACAATCCTTCAACTTCATAGTCTACAAGGCAAGGCAAACATTTTACAATGCTTCATCACCAACTATGCCAAAATCACCAAGGGCTTTATGCGCTTACTGAAGAAAGATGTTCCATTTTACTGGGACGATGCAGCTCAACGCTCTTTCGACGCATTAAAACATGCCCTCACGAATGCCCCTCTGCTCCGACCACCTAACTATAACAAAGATTTCTTATTATATCTAGCTAAAACAGAGTCAACCATTGGCATGGTTTTAGTTCAGGAAGATGACCTGTTCACGGAATACGTGATCTATTACCTGAGCTGAGGCCTCGTAGAACTAGAACTTAATTATTCTCACATTGAAAAACTTGCATTGGCAGAAGTTCATGCAGTTCAACGGTTCCTTCATTACGTTCTTTTTTGCAAGACCACCATCATTGCTGTCGTGAATCCATTCTAGTACATGTTGACACGATGGGTAATAGGTGGAAAAATCAGTAGATGGATAGTCGTCCTCCAAGAGTTTGACTTAGACTTCATTTCAGCAAAGTCCAAAAAGTCATCGGTCTTCACAGAACTTATTTCAGAACTTCCAGTTGAGTCAGGCGATGTTGTGCCTGAAGAATCACCTATCGGGGGAGATATGTTTTTTATCACATCTCCAGATCCTTGGTATGGAGATATACTTATCTATCTCTAGACTTTGAAGTGCCCCACCACTGGTTCTCGTGATGAGTGTCGATGTATACGCCATCAGGCTAAGAATTATCTCATACTCGAAGATACATTGTATCAGAGAGGTGTAGACTGCATCCTACGCCGATGTCTCACTCATGAGGAAGTAGTTATCATGCTTAACTATTGCCACACCGAAGCTTGTGGTGGTCATTTGTCTGGGTTGGCAACATCCCAAAAGATTCTACGAGCAGGTTACTTCTGGCTGACACTTATCAAAGATTGTATTGAATCGGTCAAGAAGTGCCATTCGTGCCAAATCTTCTCTCAGAAGATGAGGGCACATCCCACTCCCATGTTTCCTGTCATCACCGTTGGTCCCTTCACCAAGTGGAGGATTGATTACACTACTTGCAACCCTTTTTCAGCAAGGGGGCACCACTATATCATTGTAGCTGTAGACTACTTCACAAAGTGGGTCGAAGCTATGCCAATGTTTAAAGATGATGGAGAGACTGCAACTCTCTTTCTATTCAATCAGATAATAGCAAGGTTTGGCATCCTGAGGGAGATTGTCACTGACCATGGCAATCACTTTCAGAACCAAATGATGACCAAGTTAACATCAAATCTTGGGTTATGGCAAGAACATTCATCACCCTACTACCCCCAAGCAAATGGGCAGGTGGAGGCTATAAACAAAACTCTTAATACTATGTTACAGGGAACTATCAACTCAGCCAAGTCAAATTGGAATTTGATGTTATACTTGGCATTATGGGCTTACTGAACATCTATTAAGACTGCAACCAGATTTTCATCTTTTCAACTCATTTATGGGTTGGAGGCAGTCTTGCCCATCGAATGTGAGATCCCATCTATAAAGTTGGCAGTACAATTATTGCCCGACACTTCTCCACTTGAGGATCAGTTGGTATACCTTGAGTAGCTCAATGAGCAGCGTCGTGATGCGGCCCTAGCCAACAAGGCTCACAAACATAAGGTCAAGTGTCAGTATGATAGGTCCATTCGTCCTTGGGTTTTCTTTGAAGGTGACCTTGTCCTGGTCTACGACCAAGATAAGGACCCCCTGGGGGTAGGAAAATTCAAACCCATGTGGTTCGGACCCTTCATCATAAAAGAGGTTTTAAAAAAGGGCGCTTGTCGTCTGGTTGATTTTGAAGGGAATGATTTGGTGGAGCCTAGAAATGGGCTCTACCTCAAGAAGTATTACTCATAGGCAGGTCACTGTGGGTAACCTTTTTGTAACATATGTATAGTCTTTGTACTATTACTTTTTAGTTTCTTTTAGTGTTATGGACATGTCATTTATGTTATCTTTCGTCACTGTGGAAGATGTCAAGTGATTCCGAGGTGTTCGTTGGGTATGACTATGGTGCTAGTCGACACACTCGGAGGCTTGCCTCCGCAGCTTATCTTTACATCTCAAGGCCAGTTATTATATTCTGGAGGTATATGCTTAGGTGACACCACAAATAATGTTGCCGAGTATAGCGCAGTTATTGAGTTGCTTCATGACGCTTTTGGGTATCTCTCATCTCCGGGTCTATCTCGACGCTCAACTGGTTGTGTCTCAGTTAAACAGAGTGTACCGGGTTCATGATCCAACTTTACACTGACGATTCCTTAGGGTACGTCTCTTAGAATGAAACTTTGATTATATTACATATTTTCATGTTCCTAGGAGGTTAAATCAAGTTACAGATACTCTAGCGAATCAAATTTTAGATTGGAATCTTGCACATATATGAAAGAACATTGACATAAGAATGTAAATACATTTTTGCACACATGATCCATAAGACGTAAAAGACCAAAAAAACATATATAATATCATAAAGTAACCAGAGTACATATACGGACGCAAGCGTCTCAAAAAAAAATAGGACCGATAATGAGTCACAGGGCTTATGCCCTCAAAAAATATATACAAGTAGTGCTCGTGGCACGTCAAAATGTCTAGCTAAAGTCAGGGCCTGTGGGCCCTGTTATATTGGTCCACAACATTGGCTAAACGTCGAAACAACTGGACCCATGTCCGTGGTGCCCCCACTACATGAGGCTGCATAGATGGTGGCAGGTCCTCAATCTCTGCCATTGGAACCGTGCGAGTGAGCGTATTGAGGTTACGCTCAACCTGTCTCAGTACCCTCTCATCCTCCCTGGCTGGAAGATCTCCTGCTACTGCTTGTCCCCTGGCAGCGGCAGGTGTGGCCCCTGGCTGAGGACGACACCTATTCCTCGCATAGTCAATGGGTCGCACTGGTCCCATGTCTGCACACATTGAACACATATCTGTCAAATACTCTGGCATAACAAAAAAATGATATATATAACAAAACCACATAAAAATTACATATACAACAAAAAAACTACAAAGGTGGAGACTTACCCATCTCCCCTCGTTCCTCACTAGGAGGTACTAGTATCTCTGGTTCTCTCGAAAAATCAATCCCGGCATAGGGGTAGTCCTCTATAACTGGGATCTGTCGTGAAAACCATGCAAAAAAGTCATCATCGAAGGACTCATTGGTCCTTCCACCACCCTATCGTGGCAGTAGTACTGCCCATCTACACACAGCAGGAAGAGAGGACTGGTGTTCTCATACCACTAATCGAGGACTAAAACTCGAAACTCTCTAAAAAAAGAATGAACACATAATGGTCCCGAACCTGAAGTTCCTATGTGTCCGCAAATGACAATCTGTCAATTTCCTCTTCATGCACTCAAGAAAAGTGGTACTCCAATCAAAAACTTATGCATTCAAGCACTGGAAAGCACAGTTCATCTGTGCGCGAGACGCCTGATGTAGAGCCACAGAACCAGTAATTCACCCAATAAGAAATACTATCGCTTGTAGTGATAGGTTAGTGATCTTGCTTATGGGCACCTGCGTGCTTAAGCGGTCTATGTCAGCTACATAGTATAGGCCTATCAATTTCGCTATGTTATGCAGCCCCGAAGGAAATGTCCGGAAATTGACTGGTTCCCCTCCCCTAGAGAGGCCAGTCAAAAAGTAAATTTCTTCAACCATGGGCACCAGTGACTACCCCTCTAACATGAATGCTTCTACATCCGGATGCCAGTAGTCAACCAAGGCATTCAGTAGCCTAGGTTGTGCCCGCATGAAAGGACATAGAAAAAATTTGAGTAACCCACACTGTATCAAAGTAGCCACAGCATTTGGGTCTTCCTCGACCAACTCATTTACCTCTTCATGCTCTCGTTCTCTCCAATGGACATACATCCTGCAAAACAAAAAGGTTCAAGAGAGTTAAACTCTTGCTTTTTGTGTCTTTAGCATTCAATAAAGGGGCCCACACGCACTGTATTGGCGAAAGTCGCGTGTACACGCCCGAATGTACACGTGGTCTGTCCTAAGACAGCCCGTGTGGACCTAGGGCCAACCTTTTAAAGGTTGACGCCCTCCTAAAAAATGAAACCCAATGCATAAATAAAGACATAGAATGCAAGATAAGGGAGTTTATACTTACTTGGTCTAGACAGAAGTTTGTTTCATCCACTGTAGCTCCCGGAATCACCACTTTAATCAAAGGGGGTATTTTGGCTCCAAAGTCAATTTCCAAATCAACAATGGTGATAATGAGTTGCCAGCTTCTATTTATAGACTTTTTGGCCTCTTTTTGTCAAATTTTTGGCCTCCCTTATCATTTTCTTTATACCAAAAACCATTTAGAGTGATTCAGGAGTTGCATAGGAGGGATTTGATCGGGTATTGGGACAGTTTTTTTTTTGAGTTTTGAGTATTTTTCGACGGTGCGTGGAATTTTTTTTTCGACGCTCAACTTGAACATATAGGTTAGGTTTCTACCCTGATTTGTCTATCTCATTGTCTTTTTATTTTTCCATAGGATCGATCCCATCAGGTTGTGACAAAGAACCATCATCTCTGCTTTAGAAGTGTCACAACTTGGTGGTAGAGCTTACAGGAACATGGATGCCCTAGGTAGACCCTGGTTTCATTATGGTATTTCTGCTGTCTCTGAAACACTATAGGCTCGAGAGTCCTTGTAGTTTTTCCTGAATACGAGTTTGAGCCTCATTTGCATGATTCTTCTTCACTCTTGACCTCACCCTTAGGACTCCCAAAAAATAATGGGTCTTCTTTTAAGCCCTTTTTAGACCCTCTAAACATGAAAGGATTGCCGAGCGATCTTGTCGCCTTTCACACTCATTAAACTGAAATTTGAAGTCATGTCTGTCCGGCAGTAGTTTACCCCTTTTTCGGTCCAGATGGTCAACTGTACGAACAAAGGTATACTCTATGTAACTTCATCTCTATAGAAGAGTACTCTCAGGTATAATTTTATCCCTTTTTCGGGCCTAAGGGACTAAACTTACGAAGAAGGAACCCCCACAGAGTCCATAGTTAAGCTATTTTCAGACTCCCTAAAATTGAAAAGATTGCCGAGTGAAATTATTCTTTCACACTCGTCAAACTGGTCCAGAAGAACATTCCTAACAGAGTCCATAGTTAAGATTTTTTCAGACTCCTTAAAAATGAAAAAATAGCCAAGTGATCTTGTCCTTGTCACACTGGTTAAAATGGTTTTGAATAGACGTCTTGTTGGTGCTAGTTTACCCCTTTTTCGAACCGACTAGACTATCTTCGAAAAAGGTACCCTAATGGAGTCTCCTTTTACATTTTTTCAGACTCTTTAAATATGAAAAATCACCGAGATTACCTTCTCTAGGCTCGTTAAACTTACATTGAAGGAAGTTACCATTGTGTGTTTTGTTAACCGTGCTTGCATATCTTATATGCCAGCCTTGTAACAGTTTGCTTCTGCGTCTTAAAACCTTTGGCCCCCAAATGATTTTTCCCGAGTATCATTATACTAGAACATCAGTCTTGTCCTTGTGCCTAGAACTTGCATGTTTGCAATACTCATTCCTCCATTGTAACGTAACATTCCTTTATTCTTTTTCCCAAAATTACTGAAAAAGACAAAAAAATCAAATATACCCCAAAAAGAGGAAGGGAAAAGTGTTTTCTTTATTGGCAGCATAATGAGTCGCCCTTGGATAAAGCACATCTGTCCATTTGTTCATCAAACTATGGGATGTAGTACAACCTTAGGAAGCTATTCTCGCTATATCGAGTTGTGTCCTCTACCATTTGGTTATCCTTCCAAACATATGGAGAGTTTGCATTGCCTCCTGCTTCATAGACTTATGATTAATGCCATGCTGCCTGAGTCTCATCATGTGTTGTGCTATTTTCCAAGGGAAGTTTGTCACCAAGTCTGAGTCAACCCCCCTGCAATTTGTCTTTTTCCCTCATACCTGGCCATCCTGAATGTCCAATCAAGTCCTTGTTTGAAATCAATGAAGCCTTCAGTCTGATGATCAAGATTATCTAGTCCATGACCGACGAGCTGTTGAAGACCTCTGGGCAGTGTAGTCGTACACTCATATTACACTCCTACCCAAGTTTTGAAGATTTTGAAGTTGTTGCTCGAGCTTTGAAGATCTCATCTCCAGCCATCAGGCCGTATCAACTTCTAGAAGATGGATACTCTATATGTATATCTTTTTGATTTCGAGATGTAGCTCTGTTGTGTATTTTTCGCGGCTACTCTTTATATAGTTATATGACATGGATCTATAGTGTATTTGATTGGTAGCCATGATTCTATTTTATTCCGAGCATGGGTATGCCCGTCTCGGTGAGACATTTGTTATTTTTGCAGATAGCACCTCTCGATTTCTGATCCTTGGGATCAATCATTCAACACATCAGTAAATATTGGTAATGTATTTTGGCCATCAGATGCTCTTCTGACCTCACACATTAGGGGGCATCTGTTATAGCCCTAAATTTCACGACACATGCTTACCTAGCATCAGGCCATCTCAGATCCCTTCTTTTCCAAAGCACTGCTGAACAACTCCTTAAAAATCCTCTTTTATAAAGGCCCACGTGCCCTACTCCATTACTGCATGCATGTACACACTAGCTGACCTCAAACAACCCGCGTGGACTGACAAAAGCATGAAAAAAATAAAGTTGCCGACGGAACACACAGCTCTGGGTGAGTTAACTAAAACTCCTAGCCATGCATAGCCGAGGGTTCATCCAAATACCTAGATTCTTCTAACCTATAAAAGAAGGGCTAGGGGTTCCATTTGGAGGAGGAAAAATATAGCAAAGAAACTCTGCCCATTTGCCTATTCCCATTGTCCCAACCCTTTAGCCATCCTTATGCCAGAAGAGAGACAAAGCAAAGAAGTTGGAGGAGAGTTGAAGAGGAGCCTAGGATCAAGTTCGCGGAGTGGTGGCCGGTCTCGACTTTTTGTAAGTTGACTCATTCAAAGTAATAAAGAAAATACTTTTCTCGTCCCAATTCATGAGTTATTCATAATTTATTAAGTACATGTTTGAATTTGTAACCTGTCAGTCTATAGGTAAGATGCATATGTAGTTGTTTCTTGTCTTGTATGCAGGTCAGCATTGGAAAGGAGAGATGCGAACAAGTGGTCAAGTGTGACAAGGGATCGACATCAAACACCTGGAACGAGGTAGGTTGATCTAGCCATGTTTTACTGAAAAGAAATAGGATTTAAGTTTGGGGACGAAGGTAGAAAGTAGATTTTCTCTTGGTCATATCTGCATGCAAAGCATAACCCTATTTTCTAGTCCACAAGGAGATTTCCCTCACAACACTTACTAAGCTTGGCATAAAACTGATTTTCCCCTAGCACTTGCAACACCAACCTCAAGTGATGTTCATGCTCTCCTTCGAACTTAAAATAAATAAGTATGTCATCCAAGAACACAATGAAAAACGTATCTAGATAATTTTTGAATATTTCATTCATTAAGCAAATAAAGGCAACTGGTGAATTGGTTAGTCCAAATGGCACCACTACAAATTCATAATGTCCATACCTAGCTATAATGGGTGTATTATTGATGTCTTCTTCCTTGATTCTTACCTGGTGGTAATCTCAAGTCTATTTTTGAAAATATCTTTTCTCCTCTTAGCTGATAAAAAAAGTCATCAATTATGGGTAGATGGCATTTGTTCTTCACAATGTCTTTATTCAACCGTCTTAAGTCAATACAAAACCTCAATGTTCCATCCTTCTTTTTGACAAAGAGTATTGGTGCTCCCCAAGGTGAAACACTTGGGTGTATGCACACTTTCTTCAACAACTCTTCCAGTTGCATTTGTGATTCCTTTAATTTTGGTGTACTCATTATGTAAGGAGTTTTTGATATTGGGGTAGCTCCTGGTACTAAATAAATAGAGAAACCTATCTCCCTCTTTGGTGGAAATCCCAATATTTCTTTGAATACATCTTCAAATTCTTGCAATACTGAAAAATATTTAAGACTTGTCCCTTTTGTCTTTTATGGATCCTCCACATAATTTGCATACAATTGACATCCTTTCCTAAAACATCTCTTCAATTGTGAGGATGAAATTTCTCTTATATAAATGGGCCTTGGAATTCCTTTCACAATGATATGTTTTCCTTCTTCATCAAGACATGCAAATGTCTTGTTATGAAAATATAGGATAACATGATGCATGTCCAACCAATCCATTCTGATTAGGATATCATATGATCCCAGTGGTATGATATTTAGGTCAACAATAATATGTAATCCATTCATATTTATTGGACAACTTCTGATAGTCACATTGATCCTTCTTTTGGTTCCAATGACTAGCTGAATTGATCTTGAATTTAAAATGAAATCTGTCCACTATTTTAGGATCAATGTAACAATGGATTTCTCTTGAATCAATTAAAATAACAACATGATGATTAATGGTCTTACCTTTGACCTTAATCATATGGGATTGATTTTCTACTTTTAAATCTTCTAAGGTTGCATATATTCTCAGAATACTTCTGCCCATGTATTCTACTATTGTATCCTTTCGGATGTTGTGCATGGTATCCATTTTGTCTTCTCTATGAGGAAAATCCTTATACGTGTGATATTTTTTGCATCCCCAACATTTTATTGGTGGTCTTCCTCTTTTTCCCAAGGAGTCTTCTCTCTTGGATTTTTTCTTAGAAGACTGATCTTTATGATATGTATTAGGATTGTTTCTATTGAAATGAGGTTTGAATCCCTTTCTCCTCTGATCAGATTTCTCCTTCTTCATATCCTTCCAATATTTCTGCAAAGATTCTCTTCCCTTGCCTTGCTCATATAGGTACTTAGCCTTTCTAATGGTTTCTGTCAATTTACTAGGCTCATCATATTGAATATTCTCTTTATAAAAGGATGGAAGGCCACTCAAAAACCTATGTATCTTCACCTTCTCATCCATGATAAACCCCACATACTTCAGTAGTCCCAATAAATTATTTTCATATTTTACCATGGTCATGCTTCCCAACCTGAGTTCAAAGAACTCTTGAATTTTCTTGTCATAGAATTTCTCTGAAAGGTAATCCTTCTAAAAATATCTCTTGAACTAATTCCAAGTGATCCTGCTCTCATTAATGTTCTCAACTTGCTTCAGATGATCCCACCACATAACAACTTTTCCATGCAAATGATATGTGGAAATCATGGCTTCTAGGTTAGCTGAGTAGTTGTGCAATGTAAAATACTTCTTGATTGCAAGAAACCATGCTTCAACATCATATTCCATTTCTCTTTCACTATCAAAGGATGGTGTCTTAAGCTTCCTTATATCTCCTTGCAAACCTTCCAATTCATGTGTTCTTCTTTGGTGCCTAATAGAAAAAACTTCTGGACTACTTATGAAGTCTTTATAAGCATACAATTTCCTTGTTGAGTAAGGAGGTGAGTGATGTCTATGAGTTATTATAGCACTTATTGAATGAATGGTTCTTCTATAATTATCTCTTCTTTCATGATATCTACCTTCTTATTCATGTATTGAGTTTGATCCATTCTTTGCTTTCCTTTGCAATCAATTTATGATTTGCATCAATTGAACATTTATTTGTTTTTTTTCTTTCATAATAATCTCATTTATCTACTTTGTAACTTTGCACTTCTATTCTCAGGCTTCTCATAGTATCTATTAATGTTTCGTTTTCCCCTAATCTCCTATGCCCATTTGATTTCGTCTTTGCATTACCGACACTGAAATTTTGACCTTTGGATTCTTTCTCACGACTGGAGGCTCCCTCTCCTTCCTCCATTTCCAAAATATTCATTCTCATCTTGAACTAATATGTTTATATCCCCTAATTCTGCAAAATTTGCAAACAACAATTTTTGTTAGAATATGCATATTATATAAATTTGTCAATTAATGCTACATATCCTTTTTCTGCTCAACACGAGAAGAATTATATCATAATTCTTCAAATTCTTCAAATTCTAGGTTATTCTCCTTTGAATCATATTTCTAACGAATATACTCATGCCTCATTATGATCATTGAGCTGAAATTTATGGCTTCCAGAAAAAAAACCATTTTCACCCCATTTGTGCATTTTCTCCACTGGTATAATTTTATTGAAAGACCAACTTCTGTCAACTGCAGAAGAAAATATGTCAGGAAATAGATTAAGTTTTGTATGAGACATAGATAATAATGATGATAATAAATTCATAACAACTCTCATATTTTCAATCTAATGCTCCATCCAACAACTGCAACAATCTGGAAATGACAACTTTGTCCCTTTTCACCCCTTTTTCCATACTTCGAATTTTTAGCAAAACTGATCATCTCTCAATCTGTGCACTTTTGGAAAAAATTCACTAAACCAAAGTTGTTTTTTCTTGATGAGTGTATAAAATGTTGAGTAAATACAATTTTGTAGTTTTGTGATCTAGGGTCACTTTTCCTCAGAAAATCTCAAAAATCCCCAAAAAGTGGCCCAAAATAGTGAATTTTGTCCTATTTCAACATCCCCATTCCAATCCCCTTAGAATTTGTTCATTCCCTTCATGGGTTATTTCCATGCCTGCTTTTTGGACTTTCTCTAAGAATTTTAGCTTAATCTGGATCTCTGCCAATGATATGGACCCAAATCTTCAAAAAAAACTATTTTGCAATTTCAGACAAATCCAAGAAGAAATGAGAAATGTCCCTCTTTGTTACTTTTCTAGATCTCTCTACGGAAAAAACCTATAAGTTTCATCTCAATCCGAATTAATATTCTTCATTTATGGCCAAAATAAGAATGAAACACCTTACCAATCTTACTGAACCGACCATTGACCATTCCTATTGACTGTCAAAAACACTTTTCCAATTTGGCCGACCCGTCCATCGACCAAATGAATGATGTAAACACTTCTCTAGTTTTGCTGACCCGACCATCAACAATTGACCCGTTTTGTTGGTTGACATGGCATGACATGTAGATGCTGGCGTGGCATGACATGTAGACTCTAACTTGGAATTATAGATGTTAACATGGTATGAGATGTGGATGTTGACATGGAATGACAGATCATTACCCTCTTTCCTTCATCAACCGTTAGCCATTTCCCTTGGACGACCTGAACACCTCGCTGAATCGGATGACACCCAATTGTTGGCCCATCGACTATTTACCTTTCTCGATCGAAACACTTCACTGAATCAGCTGACACCCAACAATTGGTCATTGAAAATTTCTCTTGCTCAACTCCAACACTTCGCCGAATTTTGCGATGCTTAACCATTGTCCCATTGACGATTTCTCTTGCTTGACTCCAACACTTTGTCGAATAAGCTGAAAATCGACCATTGGCCCATCGACCATCGACAATTTCCTTTGGTCAAATCCAAAAATTAAATGAATCAATCGACACATGACCATCGACCCATCAACCATCGACAATTTCCTTTGGCCAACTCCAACACTTTGTCAAATCGACCAACTCCAACACTTAGAAATTTTTTGACCAAAACTTGGATGAATTTGGGACATCGACCTTCCATTCCAAAAATGATCTCTATCATTGATCAAATCCATTTTCCAAAGCCATGAAAGTGAACCTCAGTCGTTGATCTCCCCCCTTTGCAAAACTATGAAAAATTTATAAGTTTTTAAATTTACCAAAATGAATCAAGGTCCTTGATCTCAAGATCTAACTCAATCTTGACAATTGATTCATCAAACTTTGTCAAGCATTATAACAACCATTAAAACTTGAAATTTTGACCTTGCAGGTCAAATTTAGCTTTGCAACTTGGCCGATCGATGCCATTAAGCATCTTAGACAATTCCGAGTTATTTAAAAATCGAATCTGCTCACGAACTTGGGGAATTTCTCTCTAATTTTTTCGTTCTTTCCCAAATTTGCTTAGACTGAAGCCTGCAACAATGAATTTCCCAAATTCACACTCGTCCTGGCCCATACTAGTCCACTGTTTGAACAAGAAGCTCTGATACCACTCTGTAATATACCCAACCACCAACAGGTTGTCCATGCTACTTGAATTCACACCTTAAGAATTGATTTTGAATTCTGATAACAATTAATTAATAAAGAAGCATGAAATAAATGCAATAATTGCACATGCAATAATCAAGATTCATGCTAGACTTAAAAATAATGATTAAACATTCCATCCACAATAATAATCGACAAGTAGGCACATTGTAGATACATATCTCAGAGATAATAAGTAATACATAATGGAAATAAATATACAAGCAAAGGAAACTGTGACAAAGAACACTTATCTTGAACAAAACCAATCACCAACTGACTGCAAACCAAGGATGTTCCACCCAACCTTAGATGTTGTTTTTCCAAGTCTCAACAACATGTCACCCCTAAGCTAGGGCTATCAATTGTCAACATCTTCTCTTATCTTCTCTCTGATGTGGATGTTGACAATCTCAACAATCCAAAGTACACCAACTCTCTTCTCTCTAGCCTGCACCACCCAAAGACAATGAATCCCCTACACTGCCACACAGTTCTGTAGGATGTTCACTTCTTTCCAAGGATCTAGTGCATCTGGTCAAGAATATCCATGTTGGGACTCTCAGGATTCACAGCCGTGAACAATGTTTATCACATGACAATGCATCTTAGGAATACATGCACCAATTCATGGCTGGAATACACCAGTAATTTCTACAGCCAACCAACCATGGTTTCTTACTTCCAATAATTCATTTTTTCCCTTCCTATGCAATCACAAGAGTGAGCAAGAAGAGTGAATAAATGATGAACCAAAATGATGGGAAACAATGAATGAGTAAAAAAAGTGAACCCCCAAACAACCCAAAAAGGGGTTTATATATTTACCTGAAAATCAAGAACCACTTGGCCTTTCTCCCAAGAAGATCATATAACCAATTTTTCTCAATTAAAACCAATATGGGTATGTAATACCCCAAGACCGAACCCCAGTTAAAATTGTAAATATGTTTTATAGGCTGGTGAGCCAAGTGATTATAAGATAGGAGGCTTATGTGATGATTAAGATAGACAACCTAGATGCTAAAGGCCAATGAGCCTATTTTTGTATATGTAAACACTCATATCATTAATATAATACATCACTGCATGTATACCAACCATGATAAAAGAGTATGGGGGACTAAATTCCACTAGGAAGGGGAACAGAGGGGAAAAGAGCCTAGGAAAGGGGGCTAAGATAGAGAGCTTATTTCCAAAGGAATATTATAATATTATTCCTAAATATTATGGCGAGGATAATTATTTTATCCTAAGTTATTTTGGGAAAGGGAATGAATCACAAGTGGAGAGAAACAAGCTCCTTGAGATCCATGTGTCGTCAAGGGAGCATGAAAATAAGTGTGGGGGAAATTAGTTTGTTTCCTAGTCACGGAGCCATTCACTCACTTAGCCAGTCATGCAACCAATCATTCTCTCCATAAGTAGAACTTTGCATCATTCACACAGCTCTGGAACCCACACACACTCTGGAGCTACCCCGTACATTTCCTATTACCAACAGTAACATGTACTCGTCCTGGGAGGAGTAGCGCACCTATACCTTGTTGTGATGGGAAGTTCCTAAACCAAACCCGAAGAATATTGCTACTACCATCACCTATTCCATACCTAAATTTTGTTGATGTCTTAACTGAATGTTGTTGTTGTTTTCACATTACATGTAACTGGTTGAATTAAGAACGAAGCTGAAGAAATGGGTTGTCAGGCACGTGGGTTTGAAGAGGCAGGTTTTCAAGCCTGTGGGTTTGAAGAGGCAAGTTGTCAGGCCTATGAGAAACTCCCTCCAGGTGAGAGAATTGTTGGGAAAGTGATTTCCCGAGGGAGCCCAACTACAACTATAGTGCTCTAAGAATTCATGTTCAGCCTGTTGCTGAAGCCCTGGAAGGGAAGTGGGGAAGCCAAAGGAATGTTGAGAAGATAAGGGGCACACTTCCTGGGGTGGGACGGGCATGTGAGGAATGAGAGGTTGTAGGCTGTTAGTTTGAGTTGTCTTCTGGAACGAGATCCTTCCTGTTGTCTGATTTGTCTCAGCCTAGATAGGAATCCCTTTTACCCCAGTGGAGTTTAGTCCCAGCTAAGGGGTGACCCACTGCTGAAAGTTATGAGAAGTGTGGTCTAAGGCTGGGAGGGTCATGGAAGGTATGCATATAGTTGGTGGTCTTCTATAAACGATAAGTATCAATTGTGTGTTAATTTACATGCTTTGTATTTATACTTGTGTTATATTTATGGGTATTTCCCGTGTATGCTGCATGTATATGTTTACTGTTATTTCTGCATGAATTTGTATATTGGTAGAATGCATTTTTTTATTTAAATTTATACATATATATACAGATGGAATTTGTTTTTTATGGAGCAGCATGGCTCTGACCTGGGTGGTCTGGGGATGTTACAGTTTATGAAGTTCCAAAAGAGTTTATGTGTGGCATAGCCCAACAGGTATAAGGCTGGGTGTGTTACAAGTAAATAAAATATAATAAAATACTTATCCCCTTAATCCTCCCTCTCTCGTGGAATCACACCCCCCTATAACTCTTTTCCTTGTCCATCTTGCAGCCAATGATGTATTTTATTATTTGCAATGTTCAAAGTATTACATTTCCTAGGCTCTCAGACCTCTTTTAATTGTTTGGGCACTCCGTCCTTTCATGAAATAAACAAAATACATTATTATTATGTGGACTCAAAACTAGGGTCTTACATTAGGCATGCGATGTAATTTAAAAATGTAACCCATGAAGACTTGGGAAACTATGGGTGATGCAAATGGGTGTTGTAAGGGAAAAAAGTGAGAATATGTTAGAAAGGAGGTCAACTAACACCATGCTGACATATTTGTTGTTTCCGTTAGGAAGGCCAACAATAAAATCTATGGAACTGCTATCCCATACTATGGTGGGGATCAATAGAATCTATAATGCCTTAGGGGTCTTCATTATTTCATCCTTGTTCCTTTCACATCTGTCACATTAAAATACAAAGTTATGGATGTCCTCTTTCATGTCATCCCAAAAGAATGTGTTCTTAGCTCATTCATATGTTTTTTAAAAAATCGAGTGACATGTGGTAGGAGAGAAATGCAGTTTTTCTAACACTCATTCTTTTAAAGTAGAATTTTGTACCAAAACATTTTTCCCTTTATACTTCAAGGTGCCATGCTTCCAAGTATAACTTATATAGGGGTGTCCTCCTTGAAATATTGGATGATCCAAATTACCTTTTCATTATCCAGCCATTCTTGTCATACCTCTGTAATCCAATTAGGGACTAGTAAGGATAAGGAAAAGAGGGACCCTTCCTCATATTTCCTAGAAAAAGCATCGATCACCAGATTCTCCTTTCCTTTCTTGTCTATGATCTCATAAATGTTAGAGAGAATTTTACTATGGTAAATATGAATCTTTGGTGAGAGGGTTTGTGTCTTATTGACATAGTAGATAATGGATACACAATCAATCTTTCCCAAAAGTTAATGTTTTAAAATATAAATGCAAGGAGAATAAGAAAGAGGATACCTAGTAGATGGTGTTGTTCTTTATTACTGTGAGAAACGTGGTCAATAGGATTCCAACATAATATTTTCTTATGTACCTAAATATTATCAATTGAAAAATAATCTTCTCATTTCCATTTTGACATTTCAAACAAGAAAAGTAATGCGCAAAATATAAACCTAATTAACTTCATGTCAATAGTTCAACCACAATACCAACATTCTAATATCATAAACATCAACAAGAATAACAAAAGGAATTGGGGGGTGGGGAGAAGAAGAGAGATACATATTAATGAAACAAGATGTGTACAACATGATTTATTTTAACCTGATTCCATTTACTTTGTCACCCAAGCCTAGGTTCCTCCATCCTCAACCACTTGATTGAAATTTCACTTAATAAGGACACAAATGTTACTTTGGTAGGGGAGCCAAGGGGTGGCTCAATAAACCATACTCAAAACCCAATCAAAATTTGAGAACAAGGATGGTTTTTCACAAGGGGAGGATTATGGAAAAGGTATTTCAACAAGGTTTAAGCTATTTCTCCATCATAAGGGTGTCTTTGTGTCCTCCCTCAATCATGGACCTATTATGTATGTGTCGAGAAAGTAGTTCCAATATTTAAGGTTTAAATCAATGTTCCTTAACCCTTGAATTTTAAACACCACTAGGTATCCATAGAATATAATTGTAAAAAACTAGATACAAGAGACAATATGATGAAATATGCAAAATATTCCCTAGCATTGTGATTATCTCCAGAGTCTCGTATCTCTTTAAATAGATTCTCAATAGAAAAACCCTAACTACTTATCGTCCCATCACTAATGAGTACCTGATCTAGATTATATTGAGAACGAAATGAGATACAAACAAACCAATAGCAGAGAATGAAAAAATACAGTGAAACCTAACTCATATTAATGAATAAAAATAGAAAAATACCATAGACAAAAACTAGCTACAATGGTGGTAGATTATCTCTAAAGAGAAAGAGAGTAAGAGGAGAATAATTTCCATGATGCATGTGGGATAAATTGGTCTAAGTTTACAAAATTCCATTGGCATGTAAAATAATAGGACTTCCCGAGAGGTCACCCATCCTAGTAATAATCTAACCCAAGCGCACTTAACTACATAGTTTTGATCGGATGTGGTGCATTAACGTTGTAGGAATGTACATAAGACCACTAGGAAATCATTACATGATGGATGCAATTAACAAATGGAGATGGAATTAAATTACATTCCCCATCAAAATGGTGAATACCATGGTTTATCAAAACCTTAGGCTCGAAAAMATTGATTCAGTGGAAAAGGTGGATGGCCACCGAGATCCACCTAGATCAGTCCTCCCCCCTTAGGAAAGCAATGGTCCCCATTGCGTCAATTTCCCTCGAAATATGGGGAATTTTTTGCTAAATATGAACCTTGGTGAGATGATTCCTTGCTGAAGTAGTTGTCATGCTTATACTTGGAATTATCCTATTGAAGGATGTCATGAACATGGTGTTGGAGGTGATGGATCCATTCAACAAATTTAGCGTCATGATCTACCTTGGTCTGAGTGTGGGAGGAATCTTCCGGTGAAGATGCAACATGAAGAGATATATCAATGGGGGCTAATGGCTATAACCCTAAGCACACATAAAAAGGGCCATGTCCAATAGAGCTATGAAGGGATCTATATAGTTATGATAAACACATAGAATACTCTCATTCTATGGAAAGGAGAGTCTATATATTGGACCATTGGGTAAGGAAGCATCGAGCACCATGCAATGTAATGCTTGATTTGGCAGTGTAGAGGCACCCCCATATGTAGAAAAATGTCTTCATTCTCCTCTACAATATTGTCGACCTGCTTTTGCTGTATAGAAAGGTTTTGGGTCGAGGATGTGGTGGTCGTAGTGACCTTCTATTCACCTTATGAATGGATCGCGAAGAGGGAAAACTTAGTGGTCTAAGAGATTACTTTGTGGTACTGTTTTGATGAGATCAATGAAATGGAAATAGTCATTACTACCTCTAGTATCCTATAGAGATGACCCCCCATATAACAATGACACTATTGGGTTGAGACTCATAGAAAACATGAGGTTTCCAGATATATGGTTTTCCTAAAATAACATCACAGACTTCAAGTGGGGAAACATCACACAATGCCTCATATTTTAAGAGATTGATGTTGTAGGATAGGTGACACTTCTGGCTACCATGAAGGTCTCGTCCCTAGCTCAACCAACCAATGGTGTATGGTTGGGGGTGTGTCATCGTCGACAACTTCAATCGCTTGATGACCTCGACTAAGATTAGGTTCTTCTAGTTCTTGTTGTCAACAATGAAATGAAGTGAGGTCCCTATCACCCACATTTGTAAATGGAAGAGGCACTCCACCTCCTTAAGATCCTCTGACTTGTCTAGTTGGATCTTTGTGGTTGTGATGGTAGAATTGGGTTTTTCATTGATGATCCACTTTCTCTAATTTGAGTCAGAGTCGGAGTTAGGATCTAACTCCTTTTATTTAAGATCAATGAACAATTATTGTTTCGAGCGACATTCATCAGTGTTGTTCCAGGGGATTTTGTGGAAATCACACCTCTTTCCAGTGTCCTTCTTCATCTTCATGTTACCCTTCTTTTCCTATGTCTTGGAATAGTTGCCTTTATGTTTTCATTCCTTGTTCTGTGAGTTACGACAACATTTTCCATGCTTCTATTGTTGTACATTTGTAGACCTAAACTCTTGGTTATTTCACGACTTAAATATCTGTTCAATTTTGACAACATATTGATAAGCAACTCTGAGTGAGGATATTTCCAAGAAATCCATCTCTGTTTTGATGCACCTATGTAGGCCAATATGGCACTTTAGAACTAGGTGTCTCTCAGAATCTTGAATACCTGGCTTTGACTGTAGGTTATGGAAGATGTTGGTATACTCTATCATTTTTTGGTCTCTCTCCTAACGCAGAGTCATCCATCACATATAGTGGTCATCATAGCTTCCAACATGGTATAAATCCTCCATGAGGGCATTCAAAAAAAATTTGCAGGTGGGTTCTCTCTGGAATGATGTAGATTCACTTGTGGTATGCCTCTCCTAGTAACCTTCCCATCAATATTTGACATGGGCAAGGGATTTAAGGAGTGCAAAGGTGATCTTTTCTCCATTGGAAAATTTTTGGATAGAGTAATAATCTTCTATTATATTCAACCATTTCTCTAGAGAATCTGCATCTATATAACCTTCAAATAAGGGGATATCAAAATTAAGTTTGAAGGGTGTCGCACATCTGAAATGGATTTTTGTTGAAGATGCATTGGCTACCATTAGTAGGCGTCGAAGGATCTGAATGAATTTGTCCATCATATTGTTCCTCTGTTGCATGAGGGATTCCTCAAGCCATGTATTCAAATGATCTCTTTCTATTTCATTTCGCTTTTTTTTCTCCATGGGAGATTGTTTAGGTTGACAAGAGTGTTCATGCCCAAGTGAAACTAGCTCAAGAACCAACTCTCTATACCATGAAATCATTGGGGAAATGCATCAAGAAATAACAAGGATAAGATTTCTCTAATACCATTGATCTAGATTATATTGAGAATGAAATGAGATACAAACATAAAAATATCATAGAACTGTTAGTGCTCTATAATTTTCCCAAGGCTGTGGAGGCAGTCACAGAGGCAACATCAAAACCACTTCGAGTCTTGGATCTATCCCTCCAAGACTCAAAGAGGGATCTCTCTGTTTGATATAGATTTGTTTGAATATATATTAGGCTAGATAATGAGTTCAGAGTTTGGATTTTTTAAATGATTGGCTGAAATAGGAGAAAAGAGGTCCATTGGGTAATGGGGTCATAGCCTGAAGTTCAATAAAAAACAAGTTCTATAGATAGCCTTACAGGGAAAGGTAGGCACTATTGTTGGATTCTTTGAATTTTATTTTGGATTTAGAGGAGCAAGGTGAGAGGACCATGCAATAACAGGGAAATCAAGAATCCTGAAATTAACCATTGAGAAGAAAACATTGACAATTATGTCAAAGCCAGAAACATAGTATATGTCTCAACAAATTCTGTTCTTTGAACTTCTTTGCATAATTCAGAGTATGAATAACTTAAGAAATACAATGGAAACAAATCATAGTGAATAAGAAAAACAATACCACCAAAAATGACACATGAATTCTGTAGCTGCTATGACTATATTATTGGATTGATGAAATACAGAAAGCTCTGTGAGCTTTGATACAAAGTTTAATCATGGTCCCTCCTCTTCTTGGGTCCAGAATCAAGCCCCCTTTTACATTAATATCACATAAATAAATAGGTGAGATCCCCCATCAATTTTATGAAGTCATATTTAACCGCCTCAGCCAAAAATAACAACAAATCCCTAAAAATCCTGAACTGTCCGCCATGAAAGACAGGCCAAAGTTCTACAAAAAAGGGGTCCACTAAGACATCTGTTTCTCTTTAATTATGACATTTGGAGAAACACGGAAGGAGGTTATTGTATAAGAGTATTTTTTGGAAAAAAACCTCTTTTGGTTTCACCAAATTCGCCTCCAGCTTGTCGAAACAGCTCCCGTAAAATCAGGGCTGAAACCGAAAGAACTGGAAATCCAAAAAATGAGGTTGAAAGATAGCTTCGATTCTCCCAGATGGTGGCACCTGTGAAAAACATGAGAGAGGTTTTTTTTCTTCATCCATTTACAGAGAAAAACCTCTATTGGTTTTCCAAATTTGTTTTTCATTTTCTTGGAGTCCTTCCTGGAAAACAACTGGTCAAAATGGAAAAAATGGCGGTTTTGAGTTTTTGGGGGAGGGCG
>JASDQU010101952.1:149305-188371 GCA_032191745.1 Picea mariana
AGGTAAAGTTGTGGGAGGGAAAATGATGTGACTTTTTTTTTATTGTTTTTTTATTTATTTATTTAATATATGTGTTTTATTTTTTAATATTTGGTTTTATGTTTTATTATATTTTGTTTTATTTTTGTTTCATTAGTTTATTATTTAGTTTACATTTTATTTTATTTGTTTTAACTTACTTTTTATATTTGTTTTTTTTATATGTTTTATTTAATTTATATTTAATTCATATGTATTTTTTATTTATTATTTTATATGTTTTAATATATATGTTTATTATATTTCATATGTTTTTATTAATGTTTTTTAATTTGTATTTGTTTTATATAATGTTTAATTAATAAACCCTAACCTTATTACTAATTTAACATCTAACTTAATTATTAATTAATTAATTAATTAATCAATTAATTAGTCTAACATATTTTGATTAAACTAACTACACTAATTTTATTACTAACATTATTAATCTATTGTTCTTTTTAGCCTAAGCTTGTTTATTTATGGATGGGTGGCGGGCGAGATGTAGCCAATGGGACAAATTGATGAGGGAGTGAGTGGCACAGAGGTGGATGAAGGATGCAGTAGGGTGATGAAGGATCAGGTGAAAATGGATGGAGGAGAAATGGAAACAACCGAGAGACCAACAAACCAAGAACTTCATCATAAGACCCACAAATGATATCTGAATCATCAGATCTCCTATAATTATAGGACCCTAACATAGGCTCCACCTGGGGATGGAAGATCTTTCAAGAGGTGTCAAGAACCACTGAACTCTGAACATGTAGACCGATGCTTTATTCATTGGGCTGATCCTAAAATCTTTCTACAACCTGTACCTGTTTTGATCTTTCCACTGAAACCAAACCAAAATGAACATTGTTTAAAAAGAGATGCTCAGAATGTTGAGCTTATTCATATTCTCCTACCTACCCTATACTGTTGAAAATCATGCTAAATCAAATAATACAAAAATGCCAATGAAGCCAATCAAGTAGCTGCTGAGACCAGAGGACTGCTTGACTGCTTGTTAATGAAGTAAAGAAGGCAGCTTGACCATTTGCCCATAGATTCAAACCTGCAAAGTGTAAAGGCCACTGCTGAAAACATGATTGATCTTTACAACAGAGACCTCGATAATCTTGAAGAACAAAAGTAATGCCAGAGATAGATTATGGCTCTGTAGTGAAAATTTCTCCATATAGGTGACTATAGGATCAAGGTAGAAATGACCTGTTCCTTGATTTTTAGATTCAACCAAGTGAGTAACATGCTCTGGCATTGTATCTATGTTATTTTAATCCTCATGCAATGGTTAACATGGCTTCAACTTTTCTGATGGGTTTTGAAATGATGCTTCTGCTGAACACACCCCTATAGATGACTGTTTGATCATATCCATATGTAACACTTTTTGAAATCATTGGGAGTAAATGAAAATTGACTTTGAGAACACACATTATCCAGAATATCAGCTATAGGGTCATAAAATTCTTTAGATAATGGTGGCATTGGATTTACTAGTACTTCATGGCTTACACTGTGACTTTCAACTAGAATTTTACTAAGATTCCCTCTCAAAATTTGAAATGAATTAAAGCACAGAGGCAATGAATCAAGATGGATCAGATCATCACCTATTTCGGGCATCATGATTTCATCTGAGTTTTGACCTTCAAAAAGGCTCAAGGGCTGCACCTCTGGATCAGCTTCTGTATCTACCTTGTTTTCCTCAACTGATGTAGTAGAACATTCCTCTTCCTTTCTATGTGCAATCTACTTGTAATGTTTTCTAAGGAGCGAGGCAAAACATAAGGGTAGGCAGTTTTCACCCTCTTGAAAATTTTCGGCATTTTCTTCATCACTGTCATGTTTGTTGTGTAGGTTGATTGTCATATCTGAGTTGTAACTGATCTTCTTCTTGCCAATGACATGCTGTTGATTTCTTTGAAAAGTCCACCTCTATTTCAACCTCATGATCATCATGATACTGATCACCCTTGGGTAGATTATTCAAGTAAGGAATGTCATCAAACATGCACATCATATCAGTTGGTTGTTCCTCTTCAAGTTGAGATAGAGTTTCATCTTTAACCATGTCGTGAATTGAATACATGAAAGAATCATTATCCAAACCAAGGTACCAAGGGTGAGCTGCAAAATGTTTGGGAACATGGACCTTTTCTTTCTCTGAAAGAAATGGAACATGATGTCTTTGAACATCGATTTTTTCTCTTCTGTTAATCTTCTGCATCATCTCTTCCATGGTGATACCGAGAATGTCCATTTTAGCTTCTAAAGATTTCAGCTGCTCCTTTTCTTTGTTCTTTACCTTTGACCTTTTTATCAACAAGTGGGCCTCCACATCAATTGCAATGTTCTGCATTTCCTCGAGAGTTGCAGTGTTCCTTTCTCTTAATTGGAATTCCATCTCAGGATCGAAGGCATCTGGGTAATGCAAGTGAGCTGATCCTGGGGGTGGCCTTATATCAGCATGCATTGCATGATATACCTTATTGAATCTTGCTGAAAACTGAGGAACCGTCTCCCCTGGATGCCTTTTCAAATGGTCATATTCTTCTAGGATAAGAAAAACATTTCTCATGATCACCCATCGATCTAAGAAAATCTTTACAAACTGATGAAAATTTCTAATGCTTGTAGCTAGAAGGTTTTTAAACCAATTTTTAACTTTACCTTGCAAAGACAAGGAAAACATATTGATATAGACATTGTCATCTTCAACCTGATAAAGGTCAAGAAAATATTCAAACCTCTGGATGTGTTTTTCAGCAGTGACATTGGTATTCTCTCCATCAAAGATGGGCAGGTTATTGATGTAATTGATAGGGAGATCAAGGAGAATAGGAGGTAAATCTAGAGGCTTGTATTGGTATGGGATTTTGGCAGGTACAGGAGGTGAGGCAAGAGGATTACAACCATCTGGAGGTTTAGCAAGAGTAGGAGATAAAGCAGGAGGCTTATGTCTCACTAGGATTTCTACAGGTGCATCTGGGATGTGCACAGGTGTATGAGTATATACATGATCTACAATTTGGGGCTTAGTCTCTTGAGGCTCATCAATTAGCAGGTGGTCAATGCAATCTTCAACAATTTACTTTTGATCAGGTTTAGAATAAGATAAGACATAATTACAAATAAAACCAAAGATGTCTTGAATGCAATTTGGGCTTGAGTACCTCATCTTTCATGGCTGCTTGGTCATGCTTCAGGTTCTTCCTCCAGTGGAGTCTTTGAGTCAGCACTATCTGGAGCTGATTGGAGTCGTAAGGTGAATGATCTCATCCTTCTTGTGTTTGGTCACTGTCCACCATCAGTGATCAGACTTGGAACTTTGAAGTGTACTACTAGGGAAAGTCCCCAGTATGGTCTCCATTCTGTTAGCGCTCTGTAATTTTCGCAAGGCTGTGGATGTAGTCACAAAGGCAACATCAAAACCACTTCGAGTCTTGGATATATCCCTCCAAGACTTAGAGAGGGATCTCTTTGTTTGATATAGATTTGTTTGAATATATATTAGGCTAGCTAATGAGTTCAAAGTTTGTATTTTTTAAATGATTGGCTGAAACATGAGAAAAGAGGTCCATTGGGTAATGGGGTCACAACCTGAAGTTCAATCAAAAACAAGTTCTATAGAAAACCTTATAGGGAAAGGTAGGCACTCTTGTTGGATTCTTTGAATTTGATTTTGGATTTAGAGTAGCAAGGTGAGAGGACTAGGAAATAACAGGACAATCAAGAATCCTGAAATTAACCATTGAGAAGAAAACATTGAAAATTATGTCAAAGCCAAAAACATAGTGTATGTCTCAACAAATTTTGTTCTTTGAACTTCTTTGCATAATTCAAAGTATGAATAACTTAATAAATACAATGGAAACAAATCACAGTGAATAAGAAAAACATCACGACCAAAAATGAAACATGAATTTTGTAGTTGCTGCGACTGTATTATTGGATTGATGAAATACAGAAAGCTCTGTGAGCTTTGATACAAAGTTCAATCATGGTCCCTCCTCTTATCGGGTCCAGAATCAACCCCTGTTTTACAGTAAGATCACATTAATAAATAGGAGAGATCCCCCATCAAGTTTAGGAAGTCGGATTTAACCGCCTCGGCCAAAAATAGCAACAAATCCCCAAAAATCCTGAACTGTTTGCCATGAAAGATAGGACAAATGTATGCAAAAAAAGGGTCCACTCAGAAATATGTTTCTCTTTAATGCTGACACATGGGAAAAAACTGAAGGATTTTATTGTATATGAGTATGTTACGGAAAAAAACCTCTTTTGGTTTCTCCAAATTTGCTTCCAACTCACCGAAACAGCTCCTGCAAAATCAGGGCTGAAACAGAAAGAACCAAAAATCCAAAAAATGAGGTTGAAATATAGCTTCGATTATCCCATATGGTAGCACCTGTGAAAAAAAATGAGAGAATTTTTTGTTCTTCATCCCGTTACGAAGACAAACCTCTCTCGGTTTTCCAAAATTCATTTTCGTTTGCTTGGACTCCTTCTCGGAAAACAACTGGTCAAAATGACAAAAATGACAGTTTTGAGTTTTTGGGGGAGGGCGGCTTTTTGGGGAAAAGGTGGTATTCTAGACCCCCCCTGAGGTGTTAAGTGGTATTGGGAGGGGGGGGGGGGTCCGAAATCACCTGGAGGTGACAAGTGTCCCTTCCAATACCACTTATCGGACCCCCCCTTCATTAAATTTCGAAAAACACGTGGGGTCCAGAATTTTTTATGTCCGTGGATTAAATTTTGGGGATGTGTGAAGGTAATGTTGCGGGAGGGAAAATGATGTGACTTTTATTTTATTGTTTTTTTATTTTATTTAATATATGTGTTTTATTTTTTAATATTTGGTTTTATGTTTTATTATATTTTGTTTTTATTACGTTTTGTTTTATTTATGTTTCATTAGTTTATTATTTAGTTTACGTTTTATTTTATTTGTTTTAACTTACTTTTTATATTTGTTTTTTTGTTATATGTTTTATTTAATTTATATGTATTTTTTATTTTTTATTTTATATGTTTTAATATATATGTTTCTTATATTTCATATGTTTTTTAATTTGTATTTGTTTTATTTAATGTTTAATTAATAAACCCTAACCTTATTACTAATTTAACATCTAACTTAATTATTAATTAATTAATTAATTAGTGTAACATATTTTGATTAAACTAACTACACTAATTTTATTACTAACATTATTAATGTATTGCTCTTTTTAGCCTAAGTTTGTTTATTTATGGATGGGTGGCGGGCGAGATGTAGCCAATGGGACAAATGGATGAGGGAGTGAGTGGCGCAAAGGTGGATGAAGGATGCAGTAGGGTGATGAAGGATCATTGCTATAACACTAATTTGCACCATACATGCTTACCTGGCATCACGCCATCTCAGATCCCTTCTTTTCCAAAGCACTGCTGAACAACTCTTTAAAAAACCTCTTATAAGGGCCGACGCGCCCTACTCCATTACTGCACGCGTGTACACACTTGCTGACCCAAAATAGCCCGAGTGAACCTACAAAAGCATGAAAAAAGGAAAGTTGCCGACGGAACACATAGCTTTGGGTGATTTAACTGAAACTCCCGGCCATGCATGGCTGAGGGTTCATCCAAATACCTAGCTTCTTCTAGCCTATAAAAGAAGGGTTAGGGGTCCCATTTGGAGGAGGAGAATAATAATAAAGAAACTCTACCCAATTGGATATTCCCATTGTCCCAACCCTTTAGCTNAAAAGGAAAGTTGCCGACGGAACACATAGCTTTGGGTGATTTAACTGAAACTCCTGGCCATGCATGGCTGAGGGTTCATCCAAATACCTAGCTTCTTCTAGCCTATAAAAGAAGGGTTAGGGGTCCCATTTGGAGGAGGAGAATAATAATAAAGAAACTCTGCCCAATTGGATATTCCCATTGTCCCAACCCTTTAGCTATCATTGTGCAAAGAGAGATACAAAGAAAAGAAGTTGGAGGACATTGGAAGAGGAGCCCAGGATCAATATTTGTGGAGCAGTGGCCGGTCTCGACATTGTAAGTTGATTCATCAAAGTTAATAATAAAGAAATGCTTTTCCCGTCCCACTATATGAGTTCTTCATAGTTTAGTAAATATATGTTTGAATCTCTAACTCATTAGTATGTAGGTAAAATGCATGTGTAGTTTGTTTCTTGTTTTGTATGCAGGTCAGCCTTGGGAGGAGAGCTGCCAACAAGTGGTCAAGCGTGAAGAAGGATCGACATCAACCATCCAGAACAAGGTATGTTGGTCTAGCCATGTATTCACTGAAAGGAAATGGGGATTAGGTCTGGGGATGAAGGTAGAAAGTAGGTTTCTTTCAGTCATATATGCATGCATACTATAACCCTATTTGCTAGTTCATAGTAGGATTTTCCACCACAACAGAATTGGCGACCATACTAGGGAAGTCTCTAGGGTTCCTAGGAGTATTTTTGGGTAGTTTTAAAAGACTGGTTTTCCTGCCTGTTTTTTGAAGTTTCTGCAAAGTCTAAGCCAACAGAGAGTCTGGTTTTCCATACCAGCTGTCTCCGTTATTTTCTTGACTATGTTTTTTCGAGACCCATAGAGGTAGAGGCGGCCTACATAAGGTTTGCATGCGTGTACCCATGCCCTACTCTCTTACAACTCGTGTATAAATGCTAGCTGAAGAAGTAACAGTAGCATGTAGATTCCATAAAAAATTTTAGGCAGTCATCCTCTTTCCTTTTAGAATCAGACATTCTCATGGGTTTTCTGGAATTCTTTCTAAGTCTTGGTTATTTGCAGTCTTGTCTCAGATTGGTTTGTTTTACGAATTTTTTCCTTACATTGTTTGCTTTTTCTGCTAAAGAGAGTTTCCAAGCCTTCAAGAGATCTTGGTTCTTAATATCAGTGGTCTCTTCCTGGTTTGGATTGTCTGTTGTTATTTTTTTTCAGAGTTTTAGAGATACACGCGGCCTATAGAAGGTTAGCACGCATGTACACGCCCTCTGGCTCTGTACAACTCATGTTCACATGCTTGCTATTGGATTATCAGTAGCGTGCTTGTGCAGGATAGTTTTGTTGAGGGTAAGGCAGTCATCCTTTCCCTTGACAAGAGTTATACCTCTTAGGTTTTTGAATCTCTATCCTAGTAGTCAATAGCTTAGAGTTGATCTTAGCCTTAGCTTGCTTTTTTCATTTAAAAGTTGTCGCTAATTTTTTTTTTTTAGGGTTTTTAGACTAGTGTGAGAGTCATTTTTTAAGTTGCTAGTGTGTGATTTTTTGAAGTGATTCTTTGTGATCTGCGATTAGGCCAGAATTGTTTTTTCTTGGTTTTTTACTTGTTGATATTTTTCCTTTTTGCTTTATCAACATTTAAATAAAAAAAAATCTCTTTCATTTTCTTGTTTGGTTGAAAAGTGTGATTTTGCATTAGTAGCCAGGGAAAAATCTTTGTTTTCTTAAGTTCTTGGTAGTTTACTTAGATCGTAAGGAGCTCATAGTCGAGTGAAATCCTTCTTTAAGTTTGATGATTTCAAAAGATCTTAGAAAAATAAAAATAAAAAAATTTGAAAAGTTGTTGAAAATTTGCGTTAAGTGAAATTTTTGTTTCCATCTTTCTGTTCATTTTTTACTTTCGTCTTTCAAACATCGTCAGTTTCACTTTCATACCCCTTGACATAAGATAAGCCATAAAATTAACACTAAATCTAAAATTTATTAGACTTTTATGTTTGTAGGGTTAACCAACTAGTTTAGGATTAGGGTCTTGGATTAGGTTGGAGAGGAAACTCTTCAAGGCCATTAAAATCAAACATTGGAGTATGAGTTAAGGAGCGTCTAAGTCCAGTATCGTGAAATTTATCCGAGACCCCCCTCTAACACAGGGGATAAACATGAGGTCGTGTGCGGAAAGGTAGCAGAGATAACCCCTCCAAAGCTAGACCAATTGTAGTGGAGAACGCATATAGAGGGTTTGTTTTGGGATTCTGTCGATTGCATTTGCCACGGGGCTTCGTGTGTCTTGAATCTATTCAAGATCCTCAGTTGTATTCCAGACCACTTTCTTTTGATACCCTTGACAGGTTTCAGGCTCAATACCCTGCTCATTCTGGTCTACCCGACTTTCGACTGTACCCGCTTGGTGACTATTTATACGCTGGCAACCTAGTTGCCTATATTTTCTAGGGACATACACAGGTGACTGCGGGGGTATACCGCAGTACCTAGGACAAAAATTGGGCCATTCTTTGAAGAGTATACCTGGAGGGTGCTTCTGTGTTCGATTTGCACTTGTATCAGTAAGTTTCTCTAGTGTTGGTTGTTGTAACTGTTCTTCCAATTAATTTAGTGTTTTCCTATCTTATCTTCTAGGGACTTTTTTAGTGCGTGTTGTTTTTGAATGGTTAGAATACCCTAGTGTGTCTTTGATATTCTCACACAGTGGAGGATCACGAGCTCCGCCGATCACGAAGGCTTCTTGGCCTATCGCCGGTTACACTGGAGGCATCCCTGCCACCACTAAGGCCAAAGCTAGATCAACAAGGGTCTTTTGAAGCGACTGGGTCACAAGAAATTGTGCCCGACCAACATCCAAAGGAATCGACTATTTTAGACCTTGGAGCACAAGATTTTGGTCTAGTTGAAACCTCCACCACTAATATTTCGGCACCCACCATCATACCTATTCATCCTTACGAGTGTTAGACAATGTCGCACACAACAATGGAAACAAATGTTGTTACTCCTTCTAGGAATTCTTCAATTCCCACTACGGTTGTCATCACAGGAGAGTTTCCACTTCCTAACCCGTCATCACCAGTCTGAGCCACCATGGCCTCGACTACCTCTATATCACATCTCTTGCGGCAGCCATAACCCCTTTCAAACCAAGTGTGACATGCCCTCCGTTCTCATACGGGATGCCTAGTTCAGGTACAAGTCATGTACTTTCCTACTCCACTTCACAGAATTTAGGTCTGGGTGCAGGGATCTCTACTGCTACTCTGCAAGGACACATGGGGGGCACTCCTGCTCCTTTTAATGCTTTCCCTTATGGGGGAGGTCATATACCTTCTTCGTCCCCTTCACTCGATGGTGCGCATCTGCAATCCGTCGGGCCACCTACACACCATAGTTTATTTGGAGTAGGGAGTCAAGGACCACCTTCACATAATATGTCGGTAGGTTCGACACCATTTTCATTGTTTGGTTCATTTGGTAACAATGCTTTCTTGTCAGCTACTTTCCTAACTAGGGGCAACCCCAGTTTTGGACAATCTATTCCTATGCAGGGTACTATTCCTGCATAGGGGGCACACCCAGGAACTTCTTCCACACCAAGGCCTTGGCATTCTGGGCAGGGATCCGTTCCCTCATCCGGAATGATGATCTGGGTTAATTCTTTTCACAATCAATGGAACCCTAGACAAAGCACTATGCCTATCCCCACGGGACCGACATGGAGCAATCCTTTCCAAAGTCCTTCGAATGTAATGCATGCCCAACCATCTATGTCCTATTTTGGAAATCAGCCAGCGATGTCTCCTCACATGCAAAATCCATATGTTGGCCATGGCCATGGTTTTTACCAGAACCTAGGCCAGCAGCCAAAATTTTCCTGGCAACCTGGTGCCAGTCAAACTCTAGGCCCCTTTTTCCCAAGTTATCACCAACAACCCAAACTTCCCTTCCTGGCAACCTTGCATTTGCCAGACTTGACAAGTTTTTTGAATGACCCTATCTGTCATGATCCATGTTGGCCTTCTATGCCAACGAAGTTGCCTTCGTACATCCCAAAGTTCGAAGCCAAGCCTAACGAAGATCCAGGAGATCATGTGACTACGTTCCATCTTTGGTGCTCATTTAACTCATTGAAAGATGACTCCGTACAGTTGTGATTGTTTCAACGTACTCTCATAGGGAGTGCCGTGAAATGGTACATTGAGCTCGACTGCTCAAGATACTCTTCTTTCGGTGAAATAGCGATGGATTTCCTAAATTATTTCTAGTTGCCTGTGAGATACGACGCTAGCATCGAATTGCTAGCTAATTTATCACAAACTAAAGCGAACCATATCTCTAATCACATTCAAGAATGGAGACGTAGAAAGAGTTTAATTAAGGTACCAGTATCACCAACATTCCTACTCGAGTGGTTTCTTAAGTCTTTGGTCCCACAGTTGTCCAAAGACATCGCGACGTCGGGAGTATTTTCCGAAGAAGATGCCATCATGAGATCTCAACAACTTGAGCTAATCTATTCTCAGTCTAGTATATTATACGAGATCTTTCCAGATGCACCACGCTCAATACTTGATAACACCAGATAGAGAGTTGGACCACATGCCGATGGTATAGTTGGTTCAGCACAAACAAAGCCCGCTGAGCAATTGACGAAGCAGTTGCAGCAGTTGTCTATACAACACACAACAACCAGCCAAACTACTGCTTCGGTTCTCCCCCTACCAAAATGTCAGATGTACATACAGTGCAATTGACTAATCCAAAGGCCACCCAGCAACCTAAAAAAAAGAAAAAACAACGAAAGAAGGGTAAGGGGGATAAAAAACCTACCGATAATGCTGGCGGGGACAACACTGAGAAACGGAAGGCGAGGTATCCATGCAACTTGTGCATGGAAGACCACCCAACCCATCTATGTCCTTGGCTTGCAGATGCCCAAAAGTTTGTGGTGCAGCAACAACCTGCTGTGTTAACCAATCCTTTTCAACATGGGCAAAATCTAACTCAAGCCTCTGCAAGCACGGAAGGGGGAATCCAAGGATCCTCTCCGTCTTCAACCAACCCCACATCTGCGAATGTATACATGATGAAGGGTGATGCTTTTATATCGACTAGAGCGCATGACTATAGTAAACCAAGCACTTCTGAGAAGGGCAAAGAAGCCTAACTCCCATCTCTTCCTCTACAGATTGAGAAGACGTTGGGTGAAACAATGACACACATCCCTAAAGGTGCGTTCAAAAAAACTTCTCACAACCCAAACGCAAGGGCAGCTCAGAACTATTCTGTGGTGGAGGATTTATCAGAAACCCCTTATGCGATGTCCACTTTGGAGGTCCTCCAAAGTTTCCCTTCTCAGAGGAAATCCTTGTTAACCTCTTTAGGATCTACCGAGACTTGTAATCTGGGTACAATCATGCTGGATACAACCGACATAAAACCTCGTCTACCTTACCATGTAGCATTTCAGATAGTAGTGGCTTATCCCATGAAAACTTTTACTCAAAATATCTTTCGCACGGTGGTCGATGAGGGAGCCTCGACATGCGTTATGTCATTGGCATGTTGGAAGGTCGTTGTCCAACCCGTTTTGTCTCCATCACCTACCCTCCTCACTGCTTTTGGCGGTCGTTCATTCCGACCACATGGTGTCATTCCCTCTTTCCCCATGCAATTAGGAGGGAATACCATGTGTGTCGAGGTAAAGGTAGTCGATGCTCCCCTCGACTATAACCTCTTGTTAGGAAGGAGTTGGACTTATGCTATGTAAGTTGTGGTTGCTACAGTCTTTCGAGTCTTGTTGTTTCCACACGAGGGCCGGATAGTGACCATCGATCAATTGTCTTTCTCCAGACCTGACCCTTCATTGGGGTCATCCACGGTCCCAATGGTCGATAATCCTCAACTAGGTGTCGTCAACATCGGGATTGGGTTATGCCCATCTTTGATGGGTACCTTCGACTACTTGCCCCCTCAAGGTGATATCCAATTTATATCTAATCACCATAAGGTTGAGATTTTTCAAGTTTCGTCGTTTCGCACGACTTACTTTGATAATCCATGGATACTTCCTTCCCCATCGGCCACGATGGATGGGACAGGGCACCCAGGCATGTCCATTCCCTTGTCCGCAGCTGAAGTAGTGTACTCTTTAGTTCAACAAGCTTCAGCCAACACTGATCCAACTCCTGCACGAGAGTTTGATCCACTTCTAGAGCCTATTTGGGCTCAGGGTTCTCTCTCTCACACCAATTCATTAAACTTAGTCTTTCCCTCTGATGAAGCTATAATTGAGGCAATGACTAGTCTGGACAAACCCTGGGAAGATCATCATCATAGATCATACTTCCTCCCAGCATTAAGCAGAATTGAGGCTGGAGAATTCACCTTGACTATGACGGGAGATAGGTATTGTCCCATTAATCCCTTAGCTACACACGAGGTTTATGCTGAGGGTAATATGGTGACTATCACTTAAACCTTACCAATCAATATCTCCTAAAACCCTGGCGTCATGGAGAATGTTTTTGTCGGAGTTGACTGCTCCCCCGAAGAGATTCAAATCTACACAGATCGTTTTAAAGAATTTCGTGACGTTTTTGTCTGGTCTTACGAGGAAATGCTAGGCATTGATCCAAAAATAGTTGAACATAAAATCACAACATATCCAGATGCCAAGCCTGTTCGGCAGAATCTTCATCCAGTTAACCCTAAGAAAGCAACAACCATTAAGGTTGAGGTCGAGAAACTGCTAAAAGTCGGTTTTATCTACCCCATCCATTTGACCCAATGGGTGTCAAACCCCGTGTCGGTCAATAAAAAACAAGGCACAATTCGTGTATGTATAGACCTCTGTGATTTGAACAAAGCCTGTCCCAAAGATAATTTCCCCACACCATTCATCGACCAGATAATTGATGAATGTGCGGGTTGCGAGGCCTTCTCTTTCATGGACAGTTTTTTAGGATATAACCAAATACAAATCAAACCTGAAGACCAGCACAAAACAACATTCATGTGTCCATGGGGTACATTCACGTATCATAAGATGCCTTTTGGTCTCAAAAATGATGGAGCTACCTTTCAATGGGCCATGTATTTTTCTTTCCATGACCTCAAGCATATAGTTGAGGCCTATTTAGATGATTTAGCATCGCAATCTCGCTAGTGAACAGATCATCCCACAGACCTCTGACTTATCTTTGAGCGTTGTCGCTACTTCTGGATTCGCTTGAACCCAAACAAGTGCATATTTTACGTAACATCAAGACGATTGTTAGGTTTCATAGTGTCAACAACAGGGATCATGGTCGATCCTCTCAAGCTTGAGACAATAATTCAGTTGCCCCCCCCATGCACAATCTTTCAACTTCAGAGTCTCTAGGGCAAGGCGAATTTTCTAAGACGCTTTATTGCTAATTACGCTGAGATCACCAAGGGATTTATGTGCTTACTTAAAAAAGACGTTCCCTTTTATTGGGATGAGCCCGCTTAATGCTCTTTCGCCACATTGAAACATGCACTCACAACTGCCCCTCTACTCTGGCCACCTAACTATAACAAGGATTTCTTATTATATCTGGTTGCGGCAAAGTCAACCATTGGCATGGTCTTAGTTCAAGAAGATGACTTGTTCTTAGAATATGTTAAATCTGAGCCGAGGCCTCGTCGGACCAGAACTCAATGATTCTCATATCCAAAAACTTGCATTGGCAGCAGTCCATGTTGTCCAATGGTTTCATCATTATGTTCTTTTTCGCAAGACCACCGTCATTGTTGTCGTGAATCCATTTCAGTACATGTTGACACGATGGGTAATAGGAACAAAAATCAGTAGATGGATAGTCATCCTCCAGGAGTTTGACTCAGATTTCATTTCAGCGAAGTCCAAAAAGTCACCGGTCTTCACAGAACTTATTTCGGAACTTCCGGTTGAGTCAGATGATCTTGTGCCTAAAGAGTCACCTATCAGAGGAAATATGTTTTTGATCACCTCTTCAGATCCCTGGTACGGAGATATACTTAACTATCTCCAGACTTTGAAGTGCCCCACCACTACTTCTCGTGATGAGCGTCGACGCATATGCCATCAGGCTAAGAATTATCTCATACTCAATGATACATTGTATCAGAGAGGTGTAGACTGCATCCTTCGCCGATGTCTCACTCACAAAGAAGCAGTTATCATGCTTAACGATTGCCATACCGGAGCTTGTGGTGGTCATTTGTCTGGGTTGGCAATAGCCCAAAAGATTCTACGAGCAAGTTACTTCTAGCCGACACTTATCAAAGATTGCATCGAATCAGTCAAGAAGTGCCATCTGTCCCAAATCTTCTCTCGAAAGATGAGGGCACATCCCGCTCCTATGTTTACTATCATCACAGTTGGTCCCTTCACCAAGTGGGGGATTGATTACACTACATGAAACCCTCCTTCAGCAAGGGGGCATCGCTATATCATTGTAGCGGTAGACTACTTCACAAAGTGGATTGAGGCTATGCCAACGTTTAAAGATGATGGAGAGACTGCAACTCTCTTTTTATTCAACCAGATAATAGCAAGGTTCGACGTCCCAAGGGAGATTGTCACTGACCATGGCAGTCACTTTCAAAACCAGATGATGATCGAGTTAATGTTAAAGCTTGGATTACGGCAGGACCATTCGTCACCTTACTAGCCCCAAGCAAATGGTCAGGTGGAAGCTGTGAACAAAACTCTTAAGACCATTCTACAACGAACGATCAACTCAACCAAGTCAAATTGGCATTTGATGTTATACTCGACATTATGGGCTTACCGAACATTTGTTAAGTCAGCAACCGGTTTCTCACCTTTCCAACTCGTTTACGGGCTGGAGGCAGTCTTACCTATCGAATGCATGGATGATTTTAGGGGCTAAATTTCGCTAATGGGCTAATTTTCCATGGTTTTTCCAAAAATGAGATTCGCTATTTTAAAAATGATTTGCCCAAATTCTATAGGATAAAATTATTTTACCTTAAAAATCGCCAAAATTTTATAAAAACTATATAAAATCCTTAGAAATTTGAATATTTTTACAAAAATATCGTGAAACATTTATAGTTTGCATATGAAGGATAAGTAACATTCGCCAAGGTTTCTACATTTTAAAATAAATTTCCATCCTTAAAATCATCTCTGATCAAATGTCAGATCTCGTCTCTAAAGTTGGCAGTACAGTTATTGCCAGACACTTCTCCACTTGAAGAACGGTTAGTATACCTTGAGTAGCTCAATGAGCAGCATCATGATGCGGCCCTGGTCAACGAGGCTCAAAAACATAAGTTCAAGTGTCAATATGATAGGTCCATTCATCCTAGGATTTTTTCTGAAGGCGGCCTTGTCCTGGTCTATGACCAAGATAAGGACCCCCTAGGGGCAGGAAAATTCAAACCCATGTGCTTTGGATCTTTCATCATAAAAGAGGTTTTAAAAAAGGGCGCTTATCATCTGGTTGACTTTGAAGGGAATGCTTTGGCAGAGCCTAGAAATGGGCTCTACCTCAAGAAGTATTACTCATAGGCAAGTCACTGTGGATAACTTTTTGTAACATATGTATAGTCTTTGTACTATCACTTTTTAATTTCTTTTAGTGTTATGGACGTGTCATTGATGTTATCTTTCGTCACTATGGCAGATGTCAAGTGATTCTGAGGTGTTCGTTGGGTATGCAAACAGTGCTAGTCGGCACACTTGGAGGCTTGCCTCCACAGCTTGGGTAATCTTTACACCTCAAGTCCATTTATTATCTTCCGGAGGTATATGCTTAGGTGACACCACAAAAAATGTTGCTGAGTATAGTGCGGTTATTGAATTGCTTCATGATTCTTTGTCATTAGGTATTTCTCATCTTCGGGTCTATCTCGACGCTCAACTGGTTGTGTCTCAGTTAAACAGAGTATACTGGGTTCATGATCCAATTTTACACTGACGATTCCTTAGGGTACGTCTCTTAGAACGAAAATTTGATGATATTACATATTTTCATGTTCCTAGGGGAGTAAACCAAGTTACATATACTCTAGCTAATCAAATTTTAGATTGGCATATTGCACACATATGAAAGAACACTCACATAAACATGTAAATACATTTTTTGCATACATGATCCATAAGACACGAAAGACAAAAAAAAAACCATATATAATATCATAAAGTAACCAGAGTACATAGATGGATGCAAGCACCTAAAAAATATGACCAATCATGAGTCACGAGGCTTATGCCCTCAAAAAATATATACAGGTAGTGCTCGTGGCATGGAAAAATGTCTAGCTAAGGTCAGGGCTTGTGGGCCCTGTTATACTGGTCCACGGCGTTGGCTAAATGCCGAAACAACCAGACCCAGGTCCGTGGTGCCCCCACTACATGAGGCTGCATAGATGGTGGAAGGTCCTCATTCTCTGCCATCGGGACCATGCAAGTGAGAGCAGTAAAGTTCCGCTCGACTCGTCTCAATACCCACTCAGCCTCCCCGACTAGAAGATCTCCTGCTACTGCTAGTCCCTCTACGGTGGCAGGTGCGTCCCCTAGCCGAGGACGACGTCTGTTCCTTGCATAGTTAGTTTGTCGCACTGGTCCCACATCTGCACACAATGAACACATATCCATCAAATACTCTGGTATAACAAAAAAATGATATATATAATGAAAACAACATAAAAATTACATATGTTTAACAAAAAAAAACTACAAAGGTGGAGACTTACCCATCTTCCCTCGCTCCTCACCAGGAGGTACTGGTATCTCAGGGTCACTCGAGAAATCAATCCCGGCATAGGGGTAATCCTCTATAACTGGGATCTGTCGTGACAACCATGCGAAGAAGTCATCATCGAAGGACTGATTGGTCCTTTCGCCACCCTGTTGCGGCAGTAATACTACCCATCTACATACAGCAGGAAGAGAGGCCTGATGTCCTCGTACCACTACTCAAGGACTAAAACTCGGAACTCTCTAAAAAAAGAATGAACATAGAATGGTCCCGAACCCTAAGTTCCTATGTGTCCACAAACGACAATCTGTCAATTGCCTTTTCATACATTCAAGAAATGTGGTACTCCAATAAAAAACTTGTGCATTTAAGCATTGGATTGCACAGTTCATCTGTGCATGGGACGCCTGATGTAGAGCAGTAGAACCAGTAATTCGCCCAATAAGAAATACTATCACCTATAGCGATAAGTCAGTGATCTTGCTCATGGGAACCTACGTTCTCGAGCAGTCTGTATCATCTGCACAGTATATACCTATCAATTCCGCTATGTTATGTGGCCTCGAAGGAAAAGTCTAGAAATTGACTGGTTACCCTCTCCTGCAGAGGCCAGTCAAAAAGTAAATGTCCTCGACCGTGGGCACCAGTGACTACCCCTCTAACATGAATTCCTCTGCATCCGGATGCCAGTAGTTAACCAGGGCATTCAGTAGCCTAGGTTGTGCCCGCATAAAAGACATAGGAAAAACTTGAGTAACCCACATTGCATCAAAGTAGCCACAACATTGGGGTTTTCCTCGACCAACTCACTAACCTCTTCATGCTCTCTTTCTCTCCAATGGAAATACATCCTGCAAAACACCAAGGTTCAGGAGGGCTAACCATTGCTTTTTATGCCTTTTTCATTCCATAAGGGGGTCCATGTGTGCTGTCATGGCGACAGTCACGTGTACACACGGCCTGTCTTGAGATAGCCCGTGTGGACCTAGGGCCGACCTTTTAAAGGTCAACGCCGCCCTAAAAAATGAAACCCAATGAAAAAATAAAGACATAAAATGCAAGATAAGAGAGTTTGTACTTACTTGGTCCAGACAGAAGTTCGTTTCGTCAATCACCGCTTTTGACAAAAGGGGTCTTTTGGCTCCATAGTCAATTTCCAAATCAACAATGGTGATAATGAGCGGCCAACCTCTATTTATAGACTTTTTGGCCTCCCTTATCATTTTCTTTATACCAAAAACCATTTAGAGTGATTTAGGAGTTGCATAGGAGGGATATGATTGGGTATTAGGACAATTTTTTGAGTTTTGAGTAATTTTTTATGGTTCGTGAATTTTTTTTCCGAAGATCAACTTGAGCATATAGGTTAGGTTTCTACCCTGACTTTTGTATCTCGTTGTCTTTTTTCCTTTGCCATAGAATCGATCCCACCAGGTTGTGACACATAACCATCATAACTGCTTTAGAAGTGTCATGATTTGGTGGTAGAGCTTACCGGAACATGGATTCCCTAGGTAGATCCTGGTTGCATTATGGTATCTATGATGTCTTTATTCACCGTAGGCTCGAGAGTTCTTGTAGTTTTTCCTGATTATGAGTTTGAGCCTTATTTGCACGATTCGTTTTCGCTCTTGACCTCACCCTCAGGACTCCCAAAATACATAACAGGTCTTCTTTTAAGCCCTTCTCAGACCCTATAAACATGAAAAGATTGTCGAGCGATCTTGTGGCCTTTCACGCTTGTTAAAATGAAATTTGAAGTCACATCTGTCCGGCGGTAGTTTACCCCTTTTTCGGTCCGGACGGTCAACTGTACGAACAAAGGTATACTTTATGGAACTTCAGTTCTCTAGAAGAGTACTCTCAGGTATAATTTTATCCCTTTTTCAGGCTTGAGGGACTAAACTTACGAAGAAGGAACCCCCACGGAGTCCATAGTTAAGCTCTTTTCAGACTCCCTAAAATTGAAAAGATCACCGAGTGAACTTATTTTTTCACACTCGTTAAATTGGTCCAGAAGAACATTCCCGATGAAGTCCATAGTTAAGATTTTTTCATACTCCTTAAAAATGAAAAAATGGCCGAGTGATCTTGTCTTTCTCACACTCATTAAAATGGTTTTGAATAGATGTCTTGTCGGTGCTAGTTTACCCCTTTTTCAAACCGACTAGACTATCTTCGAAAAAGGTACCCCAATGGAGTCTCCTTTTATTTTTTTTCAAACTCTCTAAATATGAAAAACCACTGATCTTACCTTCTCTAGGCGCATTAAACTTACATCGAAGGATGTTACCATTGTGTGTTTTGTTAATTGCATTTGCATACCTTATACGCCAGCCTTGTAGCACTTTGCTTTTGCGTCTTAACACCCTTGGCCCCTGGAGGATTTTTCTCGAGTCTCATTATTCTGAACATCAGTCTTGTCCTTACACCTTGAACTTGCATATTTGTAGCACTCGTTCCTCCATTGTAACGTAACATTCCTTTATTATTTTTCCAAAATCATTGAAAAAGACAAAAAAAAATCAAATATACCCCAAAAAGAGGAAGGGAAAAGTATTTTCTTTATTGGCAGCATAATGAGTCGCCCTTGGATAAAGCACATATGTCCATTTTTTCATCAAACTATGGGATGTAATACGACCTTAGGAAGTTTTTCTCGCTACATAGAGTTGTGTCCTCCTCCGTTTGGTTATTCTTCCGAACATATGGAGAGTTTGTGTTGCCTCATGCTTCGTAAGCTTATGATTAATGCCATGCTACCTAAGTCTCATCATTTGTCATGCTATTGTCCAAGGGAAGTTTCTAGCAAGCCTGAGTCAGCCCCTTTGCAATTTGTATCTTTCCCTCATACCCGACCATCTTGAATGTCCAATCAAGTCCTTGTTCGAAATCACTAAAGTCTTCAGTCTGATCATCAAGATTATCTAGTCCACGACCGATGAGCCATCGAAAACCTCTGGGTAGTGAAGTCATACACTCATATTACACTCCTACCTTGATTTTTTAATATTTTGAAGTTGTTTCTCGAGCTCTGAAGATCTCATCTCTAGCCATCAGGCCATATCAAATTCTAGAAGATGGATACTCTATATGTATATCTTTTTGATTTTGAGATGTAGCTCTGCTGTGTATTGTTCGTGGCTACACTTTATATAGTTATTTGACATGGATCTATAGTGTATTTGATTGGTAGCCATGATTCTATTTTATCCCGAGCATGGGTATGCCCGCCTCGGTGAGACATTTGTTATTTTGCAGATGGTACCTCCCATTTCCTGGTCCCTGGGCTCACTTGTTCGACACATCAGTAAAGATTGGTAATGTATTTCGGCCATCAGATGCTCTTCTAACCTCACACATTAGGGGGCATCTGTTATAACCCTAATTTGCACCATACATGCTTACCTGGCATCAGGCCATCTCAGATCCCTTCTTTGCCAAAGCATTGCTGAACAACTCTTTAAAAACCCTCTTTTATAAGGTCCCACGCACCCTACTCCATTACTGCATGCATGTACATGCTTGCTGACCTAAAATAGCCCATGTGAACCTACAAAAGCATGAAAAAAGGAAAGTTATCGATGGAACACACATCTTTGGGTGAGTTAACTAAAACTCCTGGCCATGCATGGCCGAGGGTTCGTCCAAATACCTAGCTTCTTCTAGCCTATAAAAGAAGGGTTAGGGGTCTCATTTGGAGGAGGAGAATAATAGTAAAGAAACTCTGCCCAATTGCATATTCCCATTGTCCCAACCCTTTAGCCATCCTTGTGAAAAGAGAGATACAAAGAAAAGAAGTTGGAGGACATTGGAAGAGGATCCCAGGATCACGATTCGCGGAGCAGTGGCTGATCTCGACATTGTAAGTTGATTCATCAAAGTTAATAATAAATAAATTCTTTCTTTTCCCACTATATGAGTTCTTCATAGTTCAGTAAATATATGTTTGAATCTCTAACCCATTAGTCTGTAGGTAAAATGCATGTGTAGTTTGTTGCTTGTTTTGTATGCAGGTCAGCCTTGGGAGGAGAGCTTCCAACAAGCGGTCAAGCGTGAATAAGGATCGACATCAACCATCCGGAACAAGGTATGTTGGTCTAACCATGTATTCACTGAAAATAAATGCGGATTAGGTCTAGGGAGGAAGGTAGAAAGTAGGTTTCTTTTGGTCATATCTGCATGCATACTATAACCCTATTTGCTACTCCATAGCGGGATTTCCCACTACAACAATCATGCGAAAAAGGATGGAGGGGAAATGGAAACAACCGAGAGACCAACAAACCAAGAAATTCATCATGAGACCCACAAATAATATCTGAATCATCAGATCTCCTATAATTATAGGACCCTAACAAGAACAAAAAAATACAGTGAAACCCAACTTCTATTAATGAATAAAACTAGAAGAATATTGTAGACACAAACTAGCTAGAATAGTGGTATCTTATATCTGAAGAGAAAGAGATGTTGGCTACACTTCATTCACAACAAGCTTTGCATCACACTCCATTCCATGCTCAAAGGACCTCCTTCACCTTGATTATATTTGAGAGAGTAAGAGGATAATAATTCCCATGATGCATATGGGATAAATTGGTATAAGTTTACAAAATGTCATAGACATGTAAAACACTAGGACTTCCCAGGAGGTTACCCATCCCAATACTACTCTATCCCAAGGGCACTTAACTATCGAGTTTTGATGAGATCCATTACCTTAACATTGTAGGCATGTACATAAGACCATTAGGAAATCATTACATGATGTTTGTAGTAATGAACAAATAGATATAGAATTACATTACATTCCCCATCAAAATGGTGAATATCATGGTTTATCAAAACCATAGGCTTGAAAACATTGATTCAGTGAAAATTTTGGATGGTCACCAAGATCCACTTGAATTAGTACCAACTAACTAGTGGGAATTATAAAGGGGACCCTTTTACATTAAATAACTATCCACTACTATCTAATGAGCCTATTCAAAGAGGATGGTTGCATACAACAATTAACTAACTCCTAGTTAGCCTAAAGTAGGGAGGTTAGGGTAGGACCCTAACATGCTCCCCCATCAAAAGAAGCATTTTCCTCAAGGCTAAAGATGAGTAAATTGCTACATAATTGTTGTTGGATCCCATGTGGAATATTTGGGTTGCATATCTTTCCACTAGATCAGTGCTTCATGGATCATGATCAAAAGCAACATTGTCCTAAAGGCTAAATATGAGGAAATTTCCCATTGGTGTGGTTTTTTAGAAGCAAAACATCAGAAATAGGTTTCTAATCACTTGTTGACCACTTTAGTTTGACCATATATTTGGGGGTATATGATATTTCCCATCAAAAGGGTGAATGTCATGGTTTAGCAAAACTATAGGCTCAAAAATGTTGATTCAGTAGAAAATGTGGATGGACACCAAGATCCACCTGGATTAGTACCAACTACCTAGTGGGCCTTATAAAGTGGACCTTTTTAAATTAAAGAACTAGCCACTACTATATAATGGGCCTTATTCAAAGAGGATGGATCCATACAACAATTGACTAACTCATAGGTAGCCTAAAGTAGGGAGGTTAGGATAGGACCTTAACATTCCCCCCCTTCAAAAGAAATAGTTTCCTCAAGGCCAAAGATGAGGAAATTGCTACATAATTGTTTTTGGTTCCCATGTGGAATATTTGGTTTGCATATATTTCCACTATATCATTGCTTCATGAATTGTGATCAAAAGAAACATTGTCCTCAAGGCTAAATATGGGGAAATTTCTCATTGATGTGGTTTTTTAGAAGCAAAACATCATAAATAGGTTTCTAAGCACTTGTTGACCACTTTAGTTTGACCATGTATTTTGGGGTGATATGTAGTGCTCATGTTCAGTTGGGTACCTTGAAGTTTAAACAACTCCTGCCAAAATTTGCTAGTGAAGGTAGGGTCCCAATTCGAGACAATGAAAGTGGGTAGGCCATGTAACTTAAAAATACAATCCAAAAAGACTTGGGCCATTAAGGAGGGGATAAATGGATGTGATAAGGCACAAAAATTAACATATTTGGAAATATGGTCGAATACCAACATGATCATTGATTTGTTTCCTGCCTTCGGAATTTCCATTATAAAATCCACAAAGATGTCAACCCATATATGTGTTGGGATTAACAGTGGTTGTCGTTCCCTTGGAATTTTTACTATCTCACCCTTGATTCTTTGGAAATTTCCATAGGTTGTCAAAAAAGTTTGGATGTTTTCTTTCATTCCTTCCCAAGAGAACGAGCATTTATTTTGTTCATATGTTTTATGAAAACCATAGTGACTTCCTATATTCAATGGATTGATATCCTCTAAGACCATTTGTTTTAAGGAGGAATAATTTACTAGAACAATTCAACTTTTATACCTCAATGTATCTTGATTTCATGTATATCCTTTAGGAGGGTTGGGATCTTCCTGAATCCTTTGGATGAGTTGAACTATAGTGTCATTTTCCAAACATTCTCAATGTGATTCCTCGAGCCACCCTAAAATAAATAAAGACAAGCAAAAGAGGGATCCATTCTCCTCAAATTGCTGGGATAAACCATCAACCATCACATTTTATTTATCCTTATTGTAGATAATATCATAATAATACCCTCACATCTTGGTGACCTACTTATTCTACTATGATGATCATAACCTTTGTTCGAGAAATTACTTCATACTATGATGTATAATCTTGATTTGGAAACATGACCCTATGAGATATGGATTCCATCTCTCTAATGCATGACAGATGGCCATCATCTCTTTCTCATATGTGGATTTACCTAAATTGCAGTCACACAATTGCTTACTGGTGAATGCCAAGGGGTTCCCTTATTTCATCAAAACTATGCCAATATCTCTACTTGAGGCATCACATTTGAGGAAAAACGTCTTAGTAAAACATGACATTACTAATATTGGAGTTGATCCAGATTGGATCATTATATTTCTTGTCATCTATCTCAATTTTTTCATATTGAAAAGAATTGGAGGAATAATCTTGCAAGGTCATTTTAATGGTAGGTCCTAGTTTGGAAAATTGGGGTTTGAAACCTTCTGGATCCATTTTGAGGCATAAAACGACATGTTTTGGGGTCAAAACTTTATCATCTTTAGTTTACACACCTTGATTCTATTCTACACATCGATACATTTCGAACGATGAAAAAATCACATCAATCAGAGCTTGTATGCAAAAGTTATGCCTCCCGCAAGTTGACCTACCATGTTGACCACCATGGTACAAGTGAAGGCCACGTTAGCCCCCATTGATCACACATATGGGGATATCCACATATGGAATTTTCAATAACATTCTATAAGGTATAAAACCTTATCACAATTGAGGGTTGAGGAAGTCAAAACCCTAGACCTAAATGGCTATCAAGGATGTTAAATATTGAGCTGCTAGGAGGAGAAGAGGCTCAGTTCTTTAGCATTGTATTTGTGCCAAAGTTGAACAAAGAACCTAGAAGTGGTATTTCTATATCATGACAGAGGAGGATACATTGTGTAGTAGTCATATAGGACACAATGTCAAAAGAAATTCCATAGAGAGTGCGTCTTTCTTCATATTTGCATTTGAAGAAAAGAGAGCAGAGCGACCTCACCTTCTAGCTGGGTTTTTCCCATATTGGGTTTCCTAGGTTATATCTTGTATTTATTTGTGGATGGTGTGTAAGTGTTTTTGGTTTCTCTATTTTTTGCATTTTATCCATTTCATACATTTTAAGTGGAAAACCAATAATTAAAGAATTTGAGATCTAAAGGAAATTAAGCTTCACAATAAAGATTTCAATATTTTATTAGATATGTTGTGATGAAATGTCCAGCGGAATATCGACGACAATTTACAGATCATATTGGTATAAGAKTAGGTTTTCTTGGGTTATTTTTTAAAGTTTCAATGATATAGGAATCAATTTAAGAATAAAGTCACAAAACCCTAGCCATGGCTGACGAGTTTGTTCATAAAAACCCTCGAGATMCAGTAGAGGAGATATTTGTGAAGCTGGAAGAGAAAGTAGCTGACATATATTGCAATATGTCCCTCCTCATGGTGGTCCTAAAGGATAAATATGAGGAAATTTCCCATTCATGTGGTTTTTTAGAAGCAAACCATCATAAATAGGTTTCTAAGCACTTGTTGACCACTTTAGTTTCACCATCTATTTGGGGGTGATATGTAGTTCTCATGTTCATTTGGGTAACTTGAAGTTTAAACAACTCCTAACAACATTTGCTGGTGAAGGTAGGGTACCAATTCAAGACAATAAAAGTGGGTAGGCCATGTAACTTAAAAATATAATCTAGAAAGACTTGGGCCATTAAGGAGGGGATAAATGGATGTGATAAGGCACAAAAATGAGCATATTTGGAAATATGGTCGAATACCAACATGATCACTGATTTGTTTCCTCCCTTCGGAAGTCCCATTATAAAATCCATAAATATGTCATCCCATATATGTGTTGGTATCTTCCTGAAGCCTCTGGATGAGTTGAACTATAGTGTCATTTTCCAGACATTTTCAATGGGCTTCCTCGAGCCACCCTAAAATAAATAAATACAAAGAAAAGATGGATCCATTCTCCTCAAATTGTTGGGATAAAGAATAAACCACCACATTTTATTTATCCTTCTTGTAGATAATATTGTAACAATACCCTCACATCTTGGTGACCTACTTATTCTACTATGATGATGATAACATTTGTTCGAGAAATTACTTCAGACTATGATAGATAATCTTGATATGGAAACATAACCCTATGAGATATGGATTCCATATCTCTAATGCATGAAGGATGGCCATCATCTCTTTCTCATACGTGGATTTACCCAAATTGCAGTCACACAATTTATTACTGGTGAATTCCAAGGGGTGCCCTTCTTGTATCAAAATTGTGTCAAGACCTCTACTTGAGGCATCACATTCATGGAAAAAAGTCTTAGTAAAATATGAAATTACTAATATTGGGGTTGATCTATATTGGATCATTATATTTCTTGTCATATATCTCAATTCTTTCATATTGAAAAAAACTGGAGGAATAAGCTTGCTAGGACATTTTAACGGTAGGTCCCAGTTTGGAAAATTGGGGGTTGAAACCTTCTCGATCCATTTTGAGGCATAAAACAACATTTTTTGGGGTCAAAATTTCTAAGATTTAGTTTATACCCCTTTATTCTATTCTACACATCGATACATTTCGAACAATCCAAAAATCACATCAATCGGAGACTATATGCAAAAGTTATGCCTCCCACAAGTTGACCACCATGGTACAAGTGAATTCCATGCTAGCCCCCATTAATAACACATATGGGGATATCCACATATGTAATTTCAAGAATATTCTATAAGCTCTAAAACCTTATCACAATTGAGGGTTGAGGAAGTCAAAACCATAGACCTAAATGGATATCAAGGATGGTAAACATTGAGCTGCTAAGAGGGGAAGGGGCTCCATTGTTTAGCATTGTATTTGTTCCATAGTTGAACAAATAACCTAGGAGTGGTATTTCTATATAATGACAGAGGAGGATAGATTATGTAGTTGTCATATAGGACACAATGTCAAAAGAAACTCCACAGAGAGTGCCTCTTTCTTTGTATTTGCATTTGAAGAAAAGAGAGTAGAGCAACCTCACCTTCTAGCTGGGTTTTTTTAGTATTGGGTTTCCCAGGTTATATCTTGTGTTTATTTGTGGATGGTGTGTGAGTATTTTTTTTCTCTATTTTTCACATTTTATCTATTTCATACATTTTAAGTGGAAAACTAGTAATTAAAGAATTTGAGATCTAAAGGAAATTAAGCTTCACAATAAAGATTTCAATATTTTATTAGATTTGTTGTGATGAACTGTCCAGTGGATTATCCACAACAATTTACATATCATATTGGTATTAGAGCAAGTTTTCTTGGGGTATTAGTGGAAAGTTGCAAGGATCTAGGAATCAATTTAAGAAGAAAGTCATGAAACCCTAGCCATGGCCAACGAGTCTGTTCATAACAACCCTCGAGATCCAGTAGAGGAGATATTTGTGAAGCTGGAAGAGAAATTCCCTGACATATCTTGCAATAAGTCCCTCCTCATGGTGTTCCTCAAGGCTAAATATGAGGAAATTTCCCATTGATGTGGTTTTTTACAAGCAAAACATCATAAATATGTTTCTAAGCACTTGTTGACCACTTTGGTTTGACCATCTATTTGGGGGTGATATGTAGTGCTCATGTTGAGTTGGGTACCTTGAATTTTAAACAACTCCTGCCAATATTTTATGGTGAAGGTAGCATCTCAATTGGAGACAATGAAAGTGGGTAGGCCATGTAACTTAAAAATATAATCCAGAAAGACTATGGTGATTAAGGAGGGGATACATGGATGTGATAAGGCACAAACATGAGCATATTTGGAAATATTGTTGAATACCAACATGATCATTGATTTGTTTCTTGCCTTCGGAAGTCCCATTATAAAATCCATAAAGATGTAAGCCCATATATGTGTTGGGCTTAGTAGTGGTTGTAGTGCCCTTGAATTTTTTACTATCTCACCCTTGTTTCTTTGGAAAGTTCCATAAGTTGTCACAAAATTTTGGATGTTTGTTTTCATTCCTTCCCAAGAGAACAAGCATTTATTTTGTTCATATGTTTTATGAAAACCATAGTGACTTGCTATATTCAATGGATTGATATCCTTTAATACCATTTGTTTTAAGGATGACTTCTTTACTAGAAGAGTGCACCTTTTATACCTAAATGTATCTTGCTGTCATGTATATCCTTTAGGAGGCTTGGGATCTTCCTGAAGCCTTTGGATGAGTTGAACTATAGTGTCATTTTCCAAACATTCTCAATGGGCTTCCTTGAGCCACCCTAAAATAAATAAATACAAGGAAAAGAGGGATCGATTCTCCTCAAATTGATGGGATAAAGCATCAACCATCACATTTTATTTATGCTTCTTATAGATAATATCATAATAGTACTCTCACATCCTGGTGACCTACTTATTATACTATGATGATGATAACCTTTGTTCGAGAAATTACTTGAGACTATGATGGATAATCTTTATTTAGAAACATAACGCAATGAGATATGGATTCCATATCTCTAATGCATGAAAGATGGACATCATCTCTTTCTCATACGTGTATTTACCCAAATTTCAGTCACACAATTGCTTACTGGTGAATGCCAAGGGGTGCCCTTCTTGCATCAAAACTATGCCAAGACCTCTACTTGAGGCATCACATTCAAGGAAAAATGTCTTAGTAAAATATGACATTACTAATATTGGAGTTGATATAGATTGGATCATTATATTTATTGTCATCTAGTTCAATTATTTCATATTGAAAAAAACTGGAGGAATAAGCTTGCAAGGTCATTTTAATGGTAGGTCCCAATTTGGAAAATTAGGTCTTGAAACCTTGTGGGTCCATTTTGAGGCAGAAAATGACATTTTTGGGGTCAAAACTTTCTCAGCTTTAGGTTATACCCCTTTATTTTATTCTACACATCTATACATTTCGAACAATGGAAAAATCACATCAATCAGAGATTGTATGCAAAAGTTATGCCTCCCGCAAGTTGACCTACCATGTTGACCACCATGGTACAATTGAATGCCACATTATCCTGCATTAATCACACATATGGGGATGTCCACATATGGAGTTTAAATAATATTCTATAAGGTCTAAAACCTTATCACAATTGAGGGTTGAGGAAGTCAAAACCATAGACCTAAATGGCTATCATGGATGTTAAATATTGAGCTACTAGGAAGAGAGGGGCTCCATTCTTTAGCATTATATTTGTTCCATAGTTGAACAAAGAACCTAGGAGTGGTGTTTTTGTATCATGAAAGAGGATGATAGATTCTTTAGTAGTCATATAGGCCACAATGTCAAAAGAAACTCCATAGAGAGTGTCTCTTTCTTTGTATTTTCATTTGAAGAAAAGAGAGGAGAGTGACCTCACCTTCTAGCTGAGTTTTTCCCGTATTGGGTTTCCCAAGTTATATCTTGTGTTTATTTTTGGATCATGTGTGAGTGTTTTTTTTTTCTCTATTTTTTGCATTTTATCCATTTCATACATTTTAAGTGGAAAACCAGTAATTGAATAATTTGAGATCTAAAATAAAATTAACCTTCACAATAAATATTTCAATATTTTAGTAAACCTATTGTGATGAGCTATCAAGTGGAATATCCACATCAATTTACATATAATATTGGTATACGAGCAATTTTTCTAGGGGTATTTGTGGAAAGTTGCAAGGATCTAGGAATATATTTAAGAAGAAAGTCACAGAACCCTAGCCATGGTCGACGAGTCTATTCATAACAACCCTCAAGATATAGAAGAGGAGATATTTGTGAAGCTGGAATAGAAACTCACTGACATATCTTGCAATATGTCCCTCCTCATGGTGGTCCTCAAGGATAAATATGAGGAAATTTCCCATTGATGTGGTTTTTTAGAAGAAAAACTTCATAAATAGGTTTCTAAGAACTTGTTCAACACTTTAGTTTGACCATCTATTTGGGGGTGATATGTAGTGCTCATGTTCAGTTGGGTACCTTGAAGTTTAAACAACTCTTGCCAAAATTTTCTGGTGAAGGCAGGGTCCCAATTCGAGACAATGAAATTGGGTAAGCCATGTAACTTAAAAATATAGTCCAGAAAGACTTGGGACATTAAGGAGGGGATAAATGGATGTGATAAGGCACAAAAATGAGCATATTTGAAAATATGGCCAAATACCAACATGATCACTGATTTGTTTCCTACCTTCAGAAGCCCCATTATAAAATACATAAAGATGTGAGCACATTTATGTGTTGGATTAGTAGTGGTTGCAGTTCCCTTGGAATTTTTACTATCTCACTCTTGTTTCTTTGGAAATTTATAGGTTGTCAAAAAGTTTGGATTTTTGTTTTCATTCCTTCCCAAGAGAACGAGCATTTATTTTGTTCATATGTTTTATGAAAACCATAGTGACTTTCTATATTCAATGGATTGATATCCTCTAAGATCATTTGTTTTAAGGATGAATTCTTTACTAGAATAATGAACCTTTTATACCTAAATGTATCTTTTTGTCATGTATATCCTTTAGGAGGGTTGGGATCTTACTTAAGCCTTTGGATGAGTTGAACTATAGTGTCATTTTCCAAAGATTCTCAATGGCCTTCCTTGAGCCAGCCTAAAATAAATAAAGACCAGGAAAAGAGGGACCCCTTCTCCTCAAATTGCTAGGATAAAGCATCAACCATCACATTTTATTTATCCTTATTTAGATAATATCATAATAATACCCTCACATCTTGGTGACCTACTTATTCTACTATGATGATGATAACCTTTGTTTGATAAATTTCTTCATACTATGATGGATAATATTTATTTGTAAACATAACCCTATAAGATATGGATTCCATCTCTCTAATGCACGAAGGATGGCCATCATCTCTTTCTCATACGTGGATTTACCCAAATTGCAATCACACAATTTCTTACTGGTGAATGCCAAGGGATGCCCTTCTTGCATCAAAACTATGCTAATACCTCTACTTGAGGCATCACATTTGAGGAAAGACATCTTATTAAAATATGACATTACTAATATTGGAGTTGATCCCTATTGGATCATTATATTTCTTGTCATCTATATGAATTATTTCATATTGAAAAAAATTGGAGGAACAAGCTTGCAAGGTCATTTTAATGGTAGGTTCCAGTTTGGAAAATTGGGGTTTGAAACCTTTTGGATCCAATTTGAGGCATAAAAGGACATTTTTTGGGGTCAAAAATTTCTCAGCTTTATTTTATACCCCTTGATTCTATTCTACATATCGATACATTTCGAACGATGTAAAAATCACATCAATCGAAGCTTGTATGAAAAATTTATGCCTCCTGCAAGTTGGCCTACCATGTTGACCACCATAGGACAAGTGAATGCCACATTAGCCCCCATTAATAATGCATATGGGGTATGCACATATGGAATTTCAAGAATATTCTATAAGGTATACAACCTTATCACAATTGAGGGTTGAAGAAGTCAAAACCCCAGACCTAAATGGCTATCAAGGATGTTAAATACCGAGCTGCTAGGAGGAGAAGGGGCTCCATTCTTTAGCATTGTATTTGTTCCATAGTTGAAAAAAGAACCTAGGAGTGTTATTTCTATATCATGACAGAGGAGGATATATTTTGTAGTATTCATATAGGCCACAATGTCAAAAGAAACTCCACAGAGAGTGCCTCTTTCTTTGTATTTGCATTTGAATAAAAGTGAGTAGAGAGACCTCACCTTCTATCCGGGTTCTTCCCGTATTGGGTTTCCCAGGTTATATCTTGTGTTTATTTGTGGATCATGTGTGAGTGTTTTTTTTTTTCTCTATTTTTCGCATTTTATTCATTTCATACATTTTAAGTGGAAAACGAGTAATTAAAGAATTTGAGATCTAAAGGAAATTAACCTTCACAATAAATATTTAAATATTTTATTAGATCTATTGTGATGAATTGTCCAGTGGAATATCCACAGAAATTTACAGATCATATTGGTATCAGAGAAGGTTTTCTAGGGGTATTTGTGGAAAGTTGCAAGGATCTAGGAATCAATTTAGGAAGAAAGTCACAGAACCCTAGCCATGGTCGATGAGTATGTTCATAACAACCCTCGAGATCCAGCAGAGGATATATTTATGAAGATGAAAGAGAAAATCACTGACATATCTTGCAATATTTCCCTCCTCATGGTGGTCCTCAAGGCTAAATATGAAGAAATTTCCCATTGATGTGGTTTTTTAGAAGCAAAACATCATAAATAGGTTTCTAAGCACTTGTTGACCACTTTATTTTGACCATTTATTTGGGGGTGATATGTAGTGCTCATGTTCAGTTGGGTACCTTGAAGTTTAAACAACTCTTGCAAAAATTTGTTGGTGAAGGTAGGGTCCCAATTGGAGACAATGAAAGTGGGTAGGCCATGTAACTTCAAATACAATCCAGAAAGACTTGGGCCATTAAGGAGGGGGTATATGGATGTGATAAGGCACAAAAATGAGCATATTTGGAAATATGGTCGAATACCAACATGATCATTGATTTGTTTCCTTCCTTCGGAAGTCCCATTATAAAATCCATAAATATGTTAGCCCATATATGTGTTGGGATTAGTAGTGGTTGCGATGCCCCTATAGTTTTTACTATCTCACCCTTGTCTCTTTGGCAAGTTCCATAGGTTTTCAGAAAAGTTTGGATGTTTTTTTCATTCCTTCCCAAGAGAACGAGCATTTATTTTATTCATATGTTTTATGAAAACCATAGTGACTTGGTATATTCAATGGATTGATATCCTCTAAGACCATTTGTTTAAAGATGAATTATTTACTAGAACAATGCACCTTTTATACCTCAATGTATCTTTTTGTCATGTATATCCTTTATGAGGGTTGGGTTCTTCCTAAAGGCTATGGATGAGTTGAACTATAGTGTCATTTTCCAAAAATTCTCAATGGGCTTCCTCGAGCCACCCTAAAATAAATAAAGACAAGGCAAAGAGGGATCCATTCTCCTAAAATTGTTGGGATAAAGCATCAACCATCACATTTTATTTATCTTTATTGTAGATAATATCATAATAATATCCTCACATCTTGGTGACCTACTTATTATACTATGATGATGATAACCTTTGTTCGAGAAATTACTTCAGACTATGATGGATAATCTTGATTTGGAAACATAACCCTATGAGATATGGATTCCATCTCTCTAATGCATGAAGGATGGACATCATCTCTTTCTCATACATGGATTTACCCAAATTGCAGTCACACAATTGCTTATTGGTGAATGCCAAGGGGTGCCCTTCTTGCATCAAAACTTTGCCAAGACCTCTACTTGAGGCATCACATTCGAGGAAAAATGTCTAAGTAAAATATTAAATTACTAATATTGGAGTTGATCCATATTGGATCATTATATTTCTTGTCATCTATCTCAATTCTTTCATATTGAAAAAAAACAGAGGAATAATCTTGCAAGATCATTTTAATGGTAGGTCCCAGTTTGGAAAATTGGGATTTGAATCCTTCTGGATCCATTTTGAAGCATAAAAAGCCATTTTTGGGGGTCAAAACTTTCTAGTCTTTAGTTTATACCACTTTATTATATTCTACACATCGATACATTTCGAACGATGAAAATATCACATAAATCGAAGCTTGTATGCAAAAGCTATGCCTACCACAAGTTGACCTACCATGTTGACCACCATGTTACAAGTGAATGCCACGTTAGCCCCGATTAATCAAGCATATGGGGATATCAACATATGGAATTTCAAGAATATTATATAAGGTCTAAAAACTTATCACAATTCAAGGTTGAGGAAGTCAAAACCCTAGACCTAAATGGCTATCAAGGATGTTAAATACTGAGCTGCTAGGAGGAGAAAGGGATCCATTCTTTAGCATTGTATTTGTTCCATAGTTGAACAAAGAACCTAGGAGTGGTATTTATATATCATGACAGAGGAGGATAGATTATGTAGCAGTCATATAGGCCATAATGTCAAAAGAAAATCCACATAGAGTGCCTCTTTCTTTGCATTTGCATTTGAAGAAAAGAGAGGAGAGCGATCTCACCTTCTAGCTAGGTTTTTCCCGTATTGGGTTTCCTAGGTTATATCTTGTTTTTATTTGTGGATGGTGTGTGAGTGTTTTTTTTTTTGTCTATTTTTTGCATTTTATCCATTTCATACATTTTAAGTGGAAAACCAGTAATTAAATAATTTGAGATATAAAGGAAAATGACCTTCACAATAAAGATTTCAATATTTTATTAGATATGTTGTGATGAACTGTTCAATGGAATATCCACGAAATTTTTCAGATCATATTGGTATCAGAGCAAGTTTTCTTGGGGTATTTGTGGAAAGTTGCAAGGATCTAGGAATCAATTTAAGAATAAAGTCATAGAACCCTAGCCATGGCTGACGATTCTATTCATAACAATCCTCGAGATCCAATAGAGGAGATATTTGTGAAGATGGAAGAGAAATTCGTTGACATCTCTTGCAATATGTCCCTCCTCATGGTGGATCTAGAAAGAAAGGTGAGACCATTTGGAGAAGTTGGAATCTCAAACTTAGAGATAAGATCATATGAGAAACTTGGGGATAACAAAGACCCAGAAAATGAGTCACATAAATAACCAAAGAAAGAGTAGTTGAGTTCCAATACCATAAACCATTCATAGTATTTATTCAATATGTAATAAAAGGTGGACATAAAGCCATACCAAGATGAGATCGATGCATTAAAATTGAATCCTTGGTTGCAACAACTAGAAATTTATTTTAGCTTTCACCATATAGGTGAAGAACAAAAGATATCGTTTTCTAGACTAAAGTTAGAGGGACATGCTTTAACCTGGTGGGAAATATATACAAAAACACCTAGGCTAGAGGGTGATCCACCAGTAACTAGGTGGGATGACTTAAAATCCCCCATTAAGTCCTAATTCTAGCCCATTGTCTATGTAGAGGACCAATGGATCTGGTGGCACTACTTCATAAAGAAGAAAGACTAGAGTGTACAAGATTACACCAATGAGTTTATAAATATGGCCATCATGATGGGTATCTCTCCCAAGAACCCAAATGTACTCCTCAAGTATCTGGGGGGTATACAACCATATATGAAAGCAGGTGATTCTTTTCAAGCCAAGGAAAGTAAACGAAGCATGTGCACAAGAACAATATCTGGAAAACATAGGCCACGAGAAAGGGAAACCAAGTGGTTCCAAGAAGAAAGAGCACCAGGAAGCTATTGACAGTTGAATCCATCAGAACCAAAATGACAACCTCATGAGAACATAATTCCCCCTTCGTTTTTAGAGAGGTGGTTCTCCTCTTTGGTTAAAAGATATATCTTTGAATATATCGGATTAGGGAGAGTGCTAGGCAGTAAACCCCAAATCTTTATTGCTTGGATTTATATGAAAATGGTTCTTCAATAACCCAATATGATCTTTATGTGCAACAAAAGGTTTTTTACAATAAGAAAAGATTGAAGGAGGGATTCAACATCATAATTAAATTGTAATCAACATCACACACAATCTTCTTAATAATATATAAACACATCCATATATTATTCATGAGAAATAGGAGAGAATGATTTGATGATTTAAATGAATTTTTAATAGAGTACTGCAATTAGTAATAAAAGAGAAATTGATAGTTCAACCTCAAATATCTCATATTTAAAACTCAAAGTTACAAGATATAGTCAGATCAATCCCGAAGCAATTCTTTGTGGAGTTTATTCACGAGAAATGTTCTTCATTACCAAAAAATTGATAGCCATGAATGTGGCTACAACTACTCCATGATCATACAATAAAATTATGTATAAGAATACAAGAAAAACACTCAACAACTCAACCTTGTGCCCAACTCCGAGATTCAAGCATAAAACTATGAGAAGTGGTGTGGAAGAATAGAAAGAATTAAGAAGATGGAGATTTCTTTCTTTTGATCAGAATTTTTATTGTGTATCCATGGATGTACCTTATTATTCCTCTGATCTTCTTCCCTTCCCCTCTCACAATACTGATTATTGGAGCCTTTGATGAAGCATCTCTTCTCTTTTTAAGAAGAGATTTTCTAACTACTTGAGTAGTTAGGGTTTTCTTCCTCTCTTGAAATTCCCATACAAGTTTCTTCTTGAAAGATTCCATTTAATTGGTGACTCATTAATTCCTCATTAATGAAATTATATCATAAATATATACATATCTAAAATGGGTCCCTTTCCCTTTTTAATAAAAGTTTTTAAATAAACTTTTATTTTCACAATTTAATTAATTTCCCATTTAAAATACGAGGACTGTGTTTTAATTTTCTGGGAATTATAATCAAAATTTTAGCCATGTAAATCAATTCTTATGTGATATTCATTGTATTATATTTCCAATTATATAAAGTTTGCACAAATCCATCGCTCGGATTTGAAGATATGAGCTCATGAGGTTGAGTTGTCACGCAGACCCATTAAAATTGTAGTTGACTGATATTTTAATTTCATAGAAAAATGTATCAAATTTTAACACTTTAAAACTATACCACCATATTCTACATCGAAATAAATTTCCAATGGTATAAAGTTTTCCCGATTTCGATACCTGTAGCTCAATTTGTGGCCTCCGCAAGATCAACACTCAACCACCGTCGATCCAAATTGATGGGCAAATGTGGGCTCTTGGATGAATTTCGTGCTTCCCTTCATAAAATTTGACTTTTTGGTTTAAAAGTCTATCCTACATGCATTGGGATATTATATTCTTCATGATATATAATACTAAGTGTTTGATACACTTAGCAAGAAACATGAGAAGAGAAGAAATTATGGAGCTTGAAGGATTCGACCCTTGGAAAATTGTCGAATAAAATAATATTTTTTTGGAATCCCGTCATTGTCCACCTCATTCCATGTCATAAATGAGTCACACCCATGTGTCATCATGGGAATGTTCCACATCATCACCATGTGTCATCACATGGTTTGCTTCCATGTTTAACGATTCTCAGCTTACCACATGTCATCATTTGATTGGATGCCATGTCACTGCCATGTGTAATCACTTAACATTTTCCACATGTCACCACGTGGTTGGATTCCACATGTCATGACCTCATTCATTTTCATGTGTCATATTCTCGTTCATTGGTTTTCATGCCTTGGAATATCTTTGAGAATTTGGCTAAGTATGGGAGATGGGGCAAGAGGGGATGAAGGAGAGGAGGTGAGTGAAGTTAACCATGAAATTTTCCTGAACCCGCAAACCCGCGGTTGGACGAGTTATCCAAATAAAATAAGTATAGAAGGATTGTCAGTCGGACTCACGAGTATCATAAGAATGGGACATTTGGGAACCTAGGATCAACAATGAGAATAAAATTTAAGTGATGGTTGAAGTGTAGAACGTGAAAGTTGAAGTGCAATGTGAAGGTTGCGGAAAAGAGAAGGATGAGGGCTCAAACCTACGAACCCAAGAAATTGAAAAAATGGCTAAGTGTTAAAACATAGTTATGAGATAAGAAAGTGGGTGGAAATGAAGGCCCACCAACCCGTGAACCCACAAATTCTTAAAACATTCTAAGTGTTAAAGTTTTGAAAGAGCAGGGAGGTAAGGGGTGAAATGTAGGAGTCAGAGGTAGAGAGTGTAATATGTAGATAACGGACTGGAAAGTGAGGGAATGTGAGAATATGAGGGAATGTATGAGTCTTCCAACCCATGAACCTGATGAGGAGATGAAGGACAAGTATTAAAAATGTTTAAGTGTAGAGACTAGTGGAGCATATGGAGAAGAGTGGTGAAAAGAGAAAAATGGTTAAGTTTGGAGATGGAAGATGAGGGAAATAAGTGATGAGAGTACTTCATAATTCAAAAATTGAGAGGAGAACATGATACTTGGAAAAAAATTTCATAATATCTCCTTCAGACCTTTATACTAGATCTTGAATAACTTAGGCATACAAAAACATATTTCTGATCCGAAAAGTGCATGATGAACCTAAGACTGAGGGTTGTAGAGTGAACTTATAAATTTTTTAAAAATGTCTTCTTTTGATATCAAGTATTTTATGAATCCAAGAGTGGGAAAATAGAAATTACCATTTTTTGGTCAGCAAGTGGCTCCAACTACGGGACAGTGACCCCCTGTGGGTTACTGAGAACAACAAAATCTCAAGACCAGTTGCCTTATCCATTGGGATATGGAGTTATCTTCAAAATGAAATCTTATAATTCTTCTTCTTTCATGGAGTTATCTTCAAACTTCAATACAAAGACTGCCTTATTATGCAAAACTAAACTAAAGAAAGAAAATATATATATACATGATCTACCTACCCTAACTTACTTGAAAGAAAGGGGAACCTTAATTATAGGTGGATTTCCAATGGATCCATTCGAGAATCCAATTGAATTGTGAGATGGGCTCCAGTAGTAAGAAAAATATTGGGGTTTCTACCAATAAATCAAGAGAATAAAAATCAGGAACATGCCCAAAATGTACCACAATGGGATCGAGCAATGTGTGCAAAAGACTTGTTGGCATTGGCAGGTTGGCAATACTTTTGAACCAATATTCAATATAATATACTCTTGGCTGCCCCAGAGTGCTGCTATATTCAATCAAATGAGAAATTTATTTCTTGAAAACATTCTCTTTTTCTTCTTTTTCTACATTCAAGATTATTGTTTCATTGGCAATGTCTTGGCAATGTTCTTCTTCTATGCAATGGCTATCGTCTTTGTTCTCAAAATTGTTTTCTTCCACCAACTCTTCTTCATTTTGGATGAATTATTCTTGCATATTTGGTGGATACTCTTTAATTTCTTCCTCATATGGAGTATATGAGATGTTGATATCCTTTTCTTGGTATTTGGAATTCGTGTCTTCATTCTTAGCAACAATATTTGATTCAGAAAAGTCTTGCAGTGTTTCATGATATTCTTCCTCTGAATCATTCATTTCATCTTTTTGTGTCCATGTGGGAGAGAGTGGATGCGAAACAACATATGGAATGAATTATTCAATAAACAAAGTTTCTAGTACATCTCAACTGGTAATGGTTCTAGGAAACAATGAACTATACCATTCAAGAGAATTCCCATGTAGAGTTTGCAAGAATAATCTACATGTAACATTATCTTTAGTGGGATTGAAAATTTCACATGCACATTGGAATCTAAAAAAATGCTACTCTGCATCCTCCAAAGCATTCCCAAAGAATGTGGAAAATTTTTCCATAGAAATATTGGGCATCTAAAAAATTTCTTATGGTAGATTTTAAGGGCCTCTATGTAGTTTCCTTCTTCTTTGGGTAGTTGTTCCTTTTGATGCATCTCTTGAAACCATTGATGGGCTTGCTGAAGAATATAAAAGAGTATTATGACATGAGTGAAATCCTTCATTTTGAGTTTCTCCAATGAAATTTTTAGGGAGTTCATTTGTAATGTCCCCACTTTGGGACATCATCACAGGGCAGAGATTTATGATGACCAGAGTAGCCAGATGGATGCTAGAGCGAGTACATGGGTATTTGAGAGGAATTATGGGGTCCATCTTGCATTGATGATCATATTCCATCATTATGAGCCATTCTGCACAGGTGGGCTTTGGTTTCGTTGCATTCCGACGATTTCCATGATTTTGACTATTTTGAGCTATAAGTCAATGGAATTCACTGTAAAGGTCATTTTGGGAAAATTACTTGGAGGAACCTCTCAGTGTAATAGCTCATTGGAATAGGGAGGAGAAACACTACAGGATGGGATGGCTAGAAGTGACTTTCAGTGGCCAGGGAAGCCACAAGGAGAGATAAGGAGCTTTTCAAAGGTAAAAAGGTTAATTAATTAATTAAAGTGATTTAATTAATTAATTAAATATTAATAAAATGAAAGTCACTTTGGAGGGACAA
>JASDQU010101952.1:188471-219484 GCA_032191745.1 Picea mariana
ATGTTTTGGCTTGTCTATCTTATTGCATATGGTTGAGGTATGTTCCATGGTTATCTCTTTCTGTTATTTTCTACATACACACATATAAACACATCTAAAAGGTAGATCAACAAAGTGTTTGACGAAATACCACAACCAGAAAAAGGTTTTAAAAAGACACCAAAACAGTGATGATCCTTGCATAATGGCTTGGGATCATTACATCATTCTCCCGAATCTTTGGTGCTTCTCGTTTCTTTTTGAAATTACAAAAAAGGTGAGCCATGCTTAAAATAAGAAGCAATTTTCTTGAATCTTCTTTTCGAAACTTTGAACCATGGAGATTTATGGTTCCTCAAATATCTTTAAAATAAATTGGTCCCTATTATGGTCGCCAAAAATGTTGACGCTTGAATCCGCCAGGACCGAAATGACAACCTCCCGAGAACATTAGCCCCCCTTCGTTTTTAGAGAGGTGGTTCTCCTCTTTGTCTAAAAGATATATCTTTGAATATCTTGGATTAGGGAGAGTGCTAGGAAGCAAACCCCAAATATTTATTTCTTGTATTTATATGAAAATGGATCTTCAATAACCCAATATGATCTTTATGTGCAACAAAAATACTTTTACAATAAGAAATGATAGAAGGATGGCTTCAACATCAGAATTAAATTGTGATCATCATCACACACAATCTTCTTAATAATATATAAACACATCCATATCTTCTTCATGAGAAATAGTTGAGAATGATTTGATCATCTCAAATAATTTTAATAGATTACTGCAATTACTAATAAAAGAGAAATTGATAGGTCAATCTCAAATATCTCATACTTGAAACTCAAAGTTACAAGATATAGTCAAGATCAACCCCGAAGCAATTCTTTGTGGAGTTTTTTAATGATAAATGTTCTTCATTACCAACAATTTGACAACGATGTATGTGGCTGCAAGTACTCCATGATTGATGGGATCCTAAAATATCTCCTTTGTTTCACTTAATTTCACTATTTTATCATCATATTTGACCATAATCCATTCTCTTCACCCTTTAAAGCATACCATTTATTTAAAATATATTAATTAGAAGCATTAARAATAAACGATGTGAGTTTATACTTTTTAATGTATTTTACATGGTTTTAACTAATTTGTAGATGATAAACCTAGTGTTATGAACATCTTGTTTTATATAGCTATAGAATCCACTGAACAACTAAGCAATGGATATCATGGGGGATGCATTCACTATATACATTATTAAAATGTTTGCATCATTGAAATATCAATTTAATAATCTTTGTTATTTTTATAGGTGGACGATTGTACAAACAAAAATGAAGGGAGATTGTTCCATCCAACAAACTATGTTTTTCATAACTAAATGCAAGATTTGTTGGGGTATTCAATCACAATAAACTCAGATTTGAGATTCCAACGCTCATTCCGACACTTGTTCTGGTACTTCCACGAATGAATATTCTAGCACTTGATCCGACACTTGATCCAACACTCGGAGCACATCATAATCGTTGGTTAGCATATCTGCAAGCCTTTTCGGGAAAATACAAAACATGGGTTTCTTGCACATTGGAACCCTGTTTCTATGGGTCCTATTGCATTTCAGTTTAGATAGTTAAACCATCCCCCATATTCGTGGCCATGGACGCTCTAGTTATTGTAACAAAGCTGCATGTAATTAACGATTTTACTATTTTGAGGAGTTTCGACCCTTTCAGTGGTCAACACTCTCAGCTTTGATGTAAACCAATATATAGATGGATATCCAAAACACCTAGGATAGATACTCTGCTAAAACCCCTTGATATTGTCATTATTGTTGTGAACTCGTAATTCTAATACAATCTATTTTTGGTTCGATGCATTCCTAGCCTGTGATTATTCTGTGAATTAAAAAAACGACACAACTACTTGGGGGGCCCACCAGTATCCTGTGTGCTTCGTTGTGTTGTGTTGTGTGTTCATTTCCGTATTTTTCACTAGAAGATAAGCTACCCTGTGTACCTATTGTTTTAAATTCTCATTCTGTAGATTTTTTATGAAACAGATTATGCATATATATATGTTTATAAACTGTTGTTTTTAAGTTGCTAACATTGTCATTTTAAATTCTCAGTTTGTAGATTGCTGGTGAAACGAATAGAATTGTGTATATCTATATGATTCCAAAACACTGTTTGTAAGTTATCTGTAGATTGTTCTGTGTGAAAGAAATCTAGACTGTGCATGTAGCTAAAATGTTGTTTATAAATTATTAAAATTGTGAGTATTTTGTAAGGACAGATTGATCAAGTTCAACACTGTCGAATAATTGTGATGTATACAATTCCTTTGATTCCTTTTCTTTGATATAATGCTATGTGATTAAGAATTACACTGTAAAAATTTTCATTGTAAAATTTATCTGATAATTGGCTTGAAGACTTGAGATTGGTTAAAAGTATGTTTTCTGGAACATTTATGTTTTTTTTTTCAATGGTGAAGTTATTAGTAAATAGTAAATTTTATATTTTGTATTTTAAATGTTGTCACTATTAATATATTTTATTTTGTTGCATGCAAGGGATGGATTTTCAATATAGGAATAATTAGTTGTAAATTTGTTTTCTTTAAGATAGTTTAGTTTACTTTAGCTCAGTTTTACTTCCCTCACTTTTAATTCTCGTACTTCAATTTCTTGTGCTTTAATTTTTGTATAGCTTCAATTACAAACAGATAGATTTAAGGATTAACTCATAAGATATGGCCTCCCCATAATTGGATTCTTCCCTAGGTATTGAGCTATCTCCATTTTCTTATTTTGTTCATTTCATTTAAATGTGTTGTCGACTTTAGATTAGATTAGAGTGGGCTTCAATCCTGCACATACAATGCCGGTACCTCTAAGCTTACTAGCCCCGGATTCAGAATTTAATGTCGAAATATATAGTATATATTTCACTCGACAATGATCATACAAGAAAATTCTGTAGAAGAATACAAGAAAAACACTGAACAACTCATCCTTGTTCCCAACTCTGAGATTCAAGCATAAAGCTATGAGAACCGGTGTAGAAGAATAGAAAGAATGGAGAAGATGAAGATTTCTTTCCTTTGATCAGAATCTTTATTGTGTATCCATGGGTTTACCTTCTTCTTCCTATGATCTCTTTCCCTTCCCCTCTCACAATACTGATTATTGAAACCTTTGATGAAGCCTCTCTTCTCATTTTAAGAAGAGATTTTCTAACTACTTGAGTAGTTAGGGTTTTCTTCCTCTCTTGAAATTCCCGTACAAGTTTCTTCTTGAAACATTCCATTTAATTAGTGCATCATTAATTCCTCATTACTGAAATTATATCATCAATATATACATATTTAAAATGGTTCCCTTTCCCTTTTTAATAAAAAATTTTAAATAAACTTTTATTTTCACAATTTAATTAATTTCCCATTTAAAATAGGAGGAATGTATATTAATTTTCTGGGAATGATAATCAAAATTTTATCCATGTAAATCACTTCTTATGTGATATTAATCGTATTATATTTCCAACTATATAAATTTTGTGCAAATCCGTCGCCCAGATCTCAAGATATGAGCTCGTGAAGTTGAGCTGTCACGTAGACCCATTAAAACTATTGTTGATTGATATTTTGATTTCTAAGAAAAATGTATCAACTTTCAGCACTTGAAAACTCCACCACCATCTTCTACGTCGAAATAAATTTCCAATGGTATACATTTTCACAATTACGACACCCGTAGCTCAAGTTATGGCCTCCGCAAGATCAACACTCAGCCACCGTCGATCAAAATTGATGGGAAAATGTGGGCCCTTGGATGAATTTCGTGGTTCCCTTCATAAAATTCAAATTTTTGGCTTAAAATTATATCCCACATGCATTGAGATATTATATTTTTCATGATATATAATACTAAGTGTTTGATACACTTAGCAAGAAACACGAGAAGAGAAGAAATTATGGAGCTTGGAGGATTCGACCCTTGGAAAGTTATCGAATAAAATAATAATTTTCTGGAATCTTGTCATCGTCCACCTCATGCCATGTCATCAATGAGTCACACCCATGTTTTATCATGGGAATGGTCCACATCATCGCCATGTGTCATCACACGGTTTTCTTCCATGTGTCAAGATTCTCAGCTTATCATGTGTCATCATTTGATTGGTTGTCATGTCACTACCATGTGTAACTACTTAACATTTTCGATGTGTGACCACATGGTTGGTGTCCACATGTCATGACCTCATTCATTTCCATGTGTCATATTCTCATTTGCTGGTTTTCATGCCTTGCAATATCTTTGAGAATTTGATTAAGTATGGGAGATGGGACAAGAGGGGATGAGGGAGAGGAGGTGAGTGAAGTTAACCATGAAATTTTTGTGAACCCGCGGTTGGACGATTGATCCAAAGAAAATATGTATATAAGGGTGGTCGGTCAGAATCGCAAGTATCATAAGAATGGGACATTTGGAACCTGAGATCCACAATAAGAATAAAATTTAAGTGATGGTCAAAGTGTAGAACGAGAAAGTTGAAGTGCAATGTGAAAGATGCAGAAATGAGAAGGATGAAGGTTCGAACCTGCGAACCCGTGAAACTGAAAAAATGACTAAGTGTTAAAACAAACTTATGAGATAAGAAAGTGGGTGGAAATGAAGGCCCGCCAACCCGTGAACCGACAAATTCCTAAAAGATTCTAAGTGTTAAAGTTTTGATTGAGAAGGGAGGTAAGGGGAGAAATGTAGGCATCAAAGGTAGAGAGTGTAATATGTAGATAGCGGGTTGGAAAGTGAGGGAATGTATGAGTCCACCAACCCACAAACCTGATGAGGAGATGAAGGAAAATTCTCAAAAACGTCTAAGTGTAGAGACTAGTGGAGAATATGGAGAAGAGTGGTGAAAAGAGAAGTGTGGAGATGGAATATGATGAAAATAAGTGATGAGAGTACTTCATAATTCGAAAATGGAGAGTATAACATGATAGCTAGAAAAATTATTCATAATCTCTCCTTTGGACCTTTAGAACAAATCTTGAATAACCTAGTCATATAGAAACGAATTTCTGATTCGAAAAGTGCATGACGAACCTGAGACTCATGACTGCAGAGTGAACTTATAAAAGTTCAAAAAATGTCTTGTTTTGATATCAAGTATTTTATGAATCCAAGAATGGGAAAATATAGATGACCAAATTTTGGTCAACAAAAGATTCCAAGGAGGGGAAGAAGAAGTGGAAAGGGGGGAATGATAATAATATGGAAACCAATGCACATCAGTGCAAGGATCCTAACAACCATTGTAACAATTTCAATATTGATGGGAACACCGAGGAAAAATGATGGAAACTACATCTAACTATTTCCTTCTATTTCTAGGGTGAATTTGGGTAGTTGTAGTTATTATACACAATTATTTATTTCAATTCCCTACATATCCAAGACTTGAGTTATTGATGTGTAGAACAGGGAGTTTGAAGTCACTTGACCATCGAGAGAGGAATTTATTACTTGACCGATGATAGGAGGTAAAGGGAAAGAGACACTTGTTTCCATAGTTGGGAGTTGAAATCGAAGAAACGCAAGAAGGATGCAAAGAAAAATAATATTCTATCCATGTATTCAAGGAATTAAGTTGAAAGCAGGTTTGATGTGGATGTGAATATTGTTTGCACATCAATACAGAAGGAGATGAATTTGAGTATCCTTCATAACCAAGAAGAGAACGATATGAACAAAGTCTTCCACATCAAGATCCAAGTCAAGAAGACCAAGATACATGCCTTTTTTGACTTTGGTTCATAGGCTAATCTCATAGTCGTGGATCTGGTCAACAAGATTGGATTAGAGGTTTGAAAATGTGTATGGTCCAGGAGGATCTCCACACATGGATTCATTACTTTTCACACCATGTATAATATCATTAAAATGTTAATTGATGATAGGTGACAAAGTTTAAAAAAAAAATGATTATTTAAATTGTAAAAATGATTAATACTTTAAATGAGTCTAAGAAGCTCATGTATTATTAATTCAAATTGGAAAAAATGAAGTGATTGGAATTACTCATGTATTTTTCATGCGATTTGTATAAAAAAGGGAAATTACTTTTGTGTGAGAATCCACCTCACAACTAGTTTTTCTATTCTCAAGAAGAGGATGGGAGTCTCATGAGCTATTTTGAGATTATTCCTCATTTTATCACAAGTGGTTTCCTAGTCTCAAGGGAAAGTTGAGGGTCTCATAGGTTGGTTGAGATGCTTTCTCATTTTTTTCCTTGAGTTGATATTTAGATCCTAAATTTATGGATATTGTCTCCTTGAATTATGGAGAGAGGGAAACTATATAAAATCATTATGTAAGCATTGTCAAGGAGGCCCCTTTAGGCCCCTTGGAGAGAGGGATTTTCATGGTGAGGAGTGTAGTCCTTATGGTGTCTGAAGAAATGTCACTTGTGTGAGAGCCTTAAGTTATCTTTGTATAAGAGAAGGTTGCTTTGGGTTTTCATCCCTGTATGGAGCATGTGCCATATTTTGTGAGAATATTTCAACCCTTGTTAAAGGAAGGATAATAAATAAATTTGTATTATAAGAAGATCTGGAGATGTAGCCGAAAGAGTATGGTGAACTCCGTTAACACATGGGTGTCAAATTATATATGTGATTTTTGTTTTTATTCTCTCTTGATTAAGTAGAGATTTAATTACACATATGCACATAATTATGACAATTTTTCTCATGTTCATATGCAATGCTTAATGAATGTTTTCTCATGTTCACATGTGATTAATCATCAGTAAAATATCCTCATCATAGAATTTGTTTAGAGAAATATATTCTAGAAATTCTTGTATCAAGTGTCATCATAGCAAGTCTGACCAATTTTGAATATTGTGAACATCAACATGGGAAAATAAAAGAAGCAAGCATGGCTTCGTGAGCTTGAAGAAATCAACTAGACCATTCAAGCATAGAAGGGTAAATTGAGGAGGTTGGTTCAAGAATCTAAAGAAGAAAAGAGAAAACTATGACTATAGCTACAAGCTGTGGAGGAGCAAGTTAGGGAATGCTCCACTACAGGAGAAGCAAATATTCCCTCCAATACTAGACAAACTTGTTGCCATGGAAAGTATATAAGTTATGGTTTTCTATTATGAAAATATTGATACTTTCACATATTGTCAGATATTAGAGGATGCTCTCCACACACCATGGAACCAAGGTGGTTTCCTAGAAGCCTCATCTACAACTTCACCCAACCAGGAGGAGAAGTTGGCAAAACTTCAGGAAGATGACCAAGCATCAGAAACAACAATGGAGGTAAAGAATTCTCCATGTTCAATTCCTTCCCTTATTAATGATGATGCCTCTTTTGGAGTTTTTGAAAGGAACACCAAGAGTATTGGATTGAATTTTCTGAGGAAGATGGGGTATAAAGGAGGAGGTATTTGTATTAATGGCCAAGGAATCATTCAACCACTGATGTTGAAGGAAGACCTCAATATGTAGGATTAGGGTATGGTGAAACAAAATTCTCAAAAATAGTAGGAGTAGAGGATTCCTCAAGCAAAGAGCTAATATCATCACCAACACAATCTAAGAAAAATAATGGCACATCAATTTTTGAAATTGATAGATCCAACAAGATATTTCGAATGAAATCAAAGTCTTGTAAAGCTTGGGACAAAAATAGTGTTGCAAATTATTGGAAGAGAAAATAATCTTACGGTAAAGGAGAGACAGACATGAAGTCACACAACTATTGCAGTCACTGCAAAATGAGTAGTCACTGGACCGAAAAATGTTGGAAAATTTACCTTGAGCTTCTTTTCACACCAAGCAAGAAGCCCATACAAGAGACTATGCAGTCAAAGTCTTGATCCAAGTGGATCCTCAGTTGAAAAAAAATGGCCAAAAAATCAAAGTGCCCATAATTTGAAGAAACCAACACCAAGTCGAAGAGCTCGTCGAGAGATTTCCAATGGCACAAACAACACCTCAAAAGAACTCTAGATGCAAATTTATGGCCATTGAAATTTTTTGGCAAATAGACAAGTCTAGCGAAGTCCGTACAGTGATGAAGTCAACATGATAACATGGAACACCACATGCTGCCATGTGTCATGTGTTTTTGGCACTTTTGGGGGTCCAAGTGCACTAGCAAAAATGTGCCATGTGGAAGTACAGATATTGACATGTCAGTTGATGTGGTTGTATGGTGATGATGTCAGCAGAGTGACTAAACCGTATAGAATGATGATGTGGCAGTACGGTGATGACGTAGCAAGTGATGTGTCTGTTAATGTGGCAATATGACGTTGATTTGTTGGAGTGACGTGGAAGTACAAAATTGTTGTGGCGCTGACTAGATTATTGACATGGAAGTACGGATGTTGAGGTGTCGACTGACGTAGAAGTATGACCAATGATGTGGTGTTGATACAGGTTGATAATGTGGCCATATGGAATATTACATGATGCCTCCACATGGAATCGTTGGTAGGTGATGTGGCATCTCAATGGCATCCCCATCAACAATCCGAGTTGGAAATCGTATAGTCAAGTGGGAATATATGTGGACTAATCTGGGGATGCCATGTGGCAACACCTGGTTGGTCGGTTGGTTTCAATCATATAACAATAAAAAATTGTTGGTCGGTTGGACCAATCGAGGGTCAAAATCCTGACCTTGGAGGTACCATCCCAACGATTTACCAACCGGTCTACATGGTAGATATTACCATAGAAGGGCATCAAATGTATTTAAAGGTAAGGCCTTTAACATATGGAAAAAAAAGGGCCGACCAACCAGACCCTAAACTTCGACGAGAATGATTCAAAATTAGTTCATATATATATAATAGAAAACAATTGTTGTAACCACATTCCCAATGGGGAGGTCCATGGGTTTGACCCCAGGACCTCCCCCAACTTTATCACAAGCCTTAGCCAATGCACCAACCGATGTCGTTGGTAAATTCTCTCACTATTTTTTATTTAAACCCAAGATTTCTATCCGACGAAAAAAAAAGCTTTGGTGTGCCAAAATTCTGGCATAGAAATCGAGCCCCTATAGGTATTAATTACAGGTGGTATGACCTGCTTGGCACACAAATCGAGGTAGAGAGCCCAAGGGGGGTCCAGAAGTGATAGTGATGGAATTGTACAAAATTATAGTCAGTTTTGCACTATTTTTTGAGCTAGATTCAATGGTGCAGTCAAAATTTGGATCTGGGCAGAAAAATTTGAGGGATATGGCCGAACCCATGACTATTTGGCATGTTTTTTGAGTTAGAGTTGCACCTTTCAGAACATGGTTGATTTAACAGTCAAAAGTTGCATAAAAATGAGACAGACTTGTTGGTTCTATGTTTACTAAGTTTTAAGCAGTCGATTGAGATTATTTCTGTAGAAACCAATCAGGGCAGCGAGATCTGAAATTTGCAGGATATTTTGTCTATGCCTAAAGTTGGATAATGGAAAACAAGGGAGATGGACATTTCCCATGGTCCATATTATGTTTTAGTGGTTTGAGATCATAGTGTCTAACAATTAATGCACCTTTACGGTATTTTCCTTATTTATTATGTTGCACATATTTGTAACAAGGTGTTTAAAAGCCATAGAGTTTACCACTAGTGCACATTTGGGGGTATTTTCCTTAATGGTAATGTTTCCTTGAAATTGATGTAAAAGGTTGTGATTAGTCAATATTTGGTGATGATGAGAGTGAAGGAATTTTTTTATATGCCTAAAAATTGTTAAGCCTTGTTGGAAGTATTGTAATGGGTCATGTAGCTACTGTTGAGTGAGACACATTATTTTTACCTAGGCCTGTTTTGATAATCATTGTAAAACTTGTCCATGAGTGTTTTATAAACTATTGGCCAGTATGGTACTGCTTTGAAAATGTTGCAAAATTTATAATCCATGTATTTTCTGATACAAATTTGCATTGATGCAAGTGTTGGCATCGACATCCTCATTCTAAAGTACAAAGGTGAAGAAGAAGAAGGGTGCGACATTTCTAAATTTTTTTTTTATGAATATAAAGGAATCAACTACAGATTTGCATTGATGTGAGTGTTGGCATCAACATCCTCATTCCAAAGCAGAAAGGTGAATGAGAATAAGGGTGCAACCTTTAAAATACATTTGTTATGCAGATCGAGCAGTAGCGAAGTGCATCGTGGAGTGTAAGACTCTTCCTAGAAACTAGTTGCAGATATTCAAGTTTCTCTCTATACTTTTGGAGGACCAAAAGTTATTTTTGTGGGGAGGTATGATCTAGGAGGATCTCCACACAAGGATTCATTACTTTGTACACCATGGAGAAGATCATTAAAATTTTAATCGACGATGGGTCAAAAGGTTTTTAAAAATGAATGATCAATGCTTCATTTACATTGTAAAAATGATTAATACTTTACATGAGTGTGACAAGGTCATCTATTATTCATTCAAATTGGAAAAAATGAAGTGAGTAGAATTACTCATGTGTTTTTCATGTAATATGTAAAAAAAATGGAAATCATTTTTGTGTGAGAACCCACCTCACAAATTAGTTTCCTAGTTTTAAGGGGAAATTAGTTTTGTGTGAGAATCCACCTCACAAATAGTTTTTCTATTCTCAAGAAGAGGATGAGAGTCTCATGAGTTGGTTTGGGATTATTCCTCATTTTATCACAAGTGGTTTCCTGGTCTCAAGGAGAATCTAAGGGTCTCATAGGTTGGTTGAGTTGTTTTATCATTTTTTTGTTGAATTTTTATTTAGATCCTAAATTTGTGGATCTTGTTTTCTTGAATTATGGAGAGAGTGAAACTATATAAATTACTTATGTAAGCATTGTGAAGGAGGCCCCTTTAGGCCCCTTGGAGAGAGATATTTTCATGGTGAGGAATTTAGTCCTTATGGTGTCTAAAGAAATGCCACTCATGTGAGAGCCTTAAGTTCTGTTTGTATAAGAGAAGGCTTCTCTAGGTTTTCAACCCTGTATGGAGCATGTGCCACATTTTGTGAGAAGGTTTCAGCCCTTGTTAAAGGAAGGATAATAAAGTGATTCATATTCTAAGAGGATCCAAAGATGTAGACAAAATATTCTGGTGAACTCCATTAACACATGGGTGTCAAATTATATGTGTGAGTTTTGTTTGAATTCTTGCTTGATTAAGTAGATATTTAATTACACATATGCATATAATTATGACAATTTTTCTCATGCTCATATGAAATTCTTAATGATTATTTTCTCATGTTCACATGCGATTAATTGTCATTAAAAGATCCTCACCATAGAAATTTTTAGAGAAATATGTCTCGAAAATTCCTGGATCAGTGCATTGATTACACTAAAAAATCAATGTCATTTTCATAAGATCAATGATCTTTTAGATCAATTGCAACATGCAAATTATTTCACCAATTTGGATCCCAAATCGATATACCTCCAAGTATGCATCAAGGAAAAAGACACCTAGAAGACTTCCTTCAAGACAAGGCAAGGTTTGTATGAATGGTTGGTCATGCCATTTGGTTTATCTAATGAACCAACTACATTTGTGAGACTCATGAATGATGTATTATGCCCATATATAGATTCATTTTTTATACTCTATTTGGATGATATACTAGTTTATAGTTCTACATGGGAGGAACACATCTCACATCTCATGTAGGTGTTAGAGACTCTAAAGAAGCACCAGATGTTGGATAACCTCAAGAAATGTGAGTTTTCTCAGCATTCTTTGGTGTATGTGATCGATGGAGGGGAGATCAAGATAGATCCCACAAATATGGAGGCCATCATGAAATGACCAATTCCTACAAATTTCACTGAAGCTAGGAGTTTTTTTGGGGAAACACATTACTTGTAGAAGTTCATAGATTCATTTTCAGTGGTAGATGCACCACTCCACACCATAACAACGAGAAATAATAGTTTCTAGTGGAGGAAGAATAAAAAGAAGGATTTTGATGAGCTAAAAATAAATATCAATCAATCATTAGTCCTCACATGACCAAAATTGCAAATCCTTCCAAGGTGGAGACATATGCAAGTCGGTATGCCATGGGAGCATGATGCAAGGAGGAAGGCATGCTATCATTATGAAATATTTCATGGGGAAGTTCTCAAATATCGTACCTATGAAAAGGAACTCTATGCCTTGATTCAAGATGCAAGGAAGTGGAAGCACTATCTGATGGGAAAGGAGACCATTATCCGCACAGATCACCAACTGCTACAATATTTGTAGGCCCATAGTAAGCTATAAAAAACTAGAGATTACAAGTGGATGGGATATTTACAACAATTTAATCTAGTAATAAATTATAAGAATGGAAACAAAAATAGGTTGGTAGACATGCTTTCAATACCACCCACATCCAAGATTACCACTTTGGGAACTCTGATGCATGTTGGTGTGCATGGGGAAGACCCGAGGTTAATCATTCAAATACCAACAAAACCCTTAGATACTGACCCTTTAGGAATCACTTGTAGAGAAAGTGAAGTCTCACCCTAGGAATCTAGAGGGGTTGCATGAACTAAGGTTTTGTAGTGTCGAGGGGAAGCGAGGGATTCAACCTCACATTTACTCATGAGTGCAATTCTCATTACTTAATTGTTACTCAACATTCAACCTGGTATGAACGCGAAATTCTCTCATTAATATTCATTCAATTATTAGATACTTCAGTGCACGCCATTGTAACATTAGAAGTAAAACATACATTCAACATAAAACATAAAACATCATCAATTGGAAACACATCATGACACACAGATTTATGTGGTTCACACAACTTGGGCTACATCCACAACAAATGGCTTCTTATATTATTCATTGATAGTTTTCTTACAATTATGCATTGCACCACAAAACATGCAACAATATCATTTACCAAACCTGCCTAGCTGTTCTGCTGCAGTGCGAGTTCACTCCTCAGTCATACCTCATATTTATTCCTTTGTTCAACTCCCTTATCCAAAAGCCTTCGTAACCTACATACTCACATCATATATATTATGCTTCACCTCCTACACATTTATACATAACAATAGGGATAATCCCATTACAAAAGTGAACAAAGTGTCCCCAAAACCCCATTGCAAAAGTGGACAAAGTGTCCTAAAAACCCAATGGTTTATAACTGTTTTCCACCTTTTACATGCTACTCCATTGCACTCTTTGACTCCTTTAAGTATGCCTTCTTCACGTGATCTGCTTCATCTTCTAACTTCATTTTGCGGTTTGACTTCCATTTGGCACAGATCCTAAAATTTATCCAAAATTCCTCTCCAATAGGCCCCCAACACTTACCTGTGGCTCATCCTGAGCCACTCAGGCCTGTTTGCAGTGTGCCATGAATGATTCGAAGGTTTCTTTCACTGTTACAGACTTTTCCTTCACGTCTAGTTGCTTCTACAAAATTTGGTCTACTGTTTCAGCTGTCACACTAGCCTGCACCTTCTCAACACCTTCTTCAACTACCTGTTTGATGATGCTATGAGTCGTTGTGAGGGTCATTGTCACTTTGTATGCGTCTTCCTGTAAAAATTCTATCTGCTGCATGTGGGCTTGCTGCTCCACCCTAAGATGATTCATTTATGAATACAACTTTCAGTTCTCATTCATCGCAATTACTACCTCTGTTGGTGGCAATGTTCCCATTGTGGTTTGTAATTTATGCACCTTTCCTTGCCCAGTCTGAATCTTATGGCTTATTTCCTATTGCAACTTATCATCATTCAATTGTGTCCAAACACCCATAGTATCTTTATACATCTGCGTGCACTCTACTTCTATAGTCTTTATATTGTCTACTATTGTTGTCACAGTTTTCTTCCTCATCTCCCTCTCTTCAAGTGGTGTACTTGGTGTTACACATGCTTCTAGATCCACGATGCATGCGTGAAAGCCCTAAATGGATTCACTTATCTTTGTGACTTGATCTTCCACTAGGGCCTCCTTCTCGGCCTGCACCCCTGGGAGTTCTTGATATACACACTCGAATTCTTGCTACATTCATTCTAATTTCTACATGGCCTCATCGCGCTCCTGTGTCACTTTGTTGTACTCTATTTCTTACACACAATTCTCAGTTGTAATCTTTACTAGATCACTAGATGTCTTTTCAGTGCACACAATCATATCTTTTTTTGCGCTCATTTGTAGCTCCTACAATACATCCATTGGTAGTTGTGATAGCACTAGATCTATGTGACCTAATGCTCTAGCCTACTCTTTCATCTTAGTCATGGGGAACTTGAATACCACTATAGCTATAATAATTATCCTTCTCTCACCTACAACCACCAAGGACTAGGAGATTTTTGGTCCTGCCTCTCCAATCTTGGTAGTGCTGGTTGTTGGTTCTTCCTTTGTTTGTTTCCCTGGTGCGATATTTCTGGCTTCTAATAGTTGTCACAATTATTCCATCTATGCCTGGATCTTTTTTTTCATCTCTTCATGTTGTTGTGTTGCATGTTGAAATGTATTGTTAGTGAATTCTTTTACCTGGTCACCTGTTGGCCCTTGACCAAGTTTTGAGGGATCTGGTCAAGATTGACCTATTTTGGGACTTCGACAGCCTGTCGAAGGAGGAGCGTAAGACGAAGTAGATATCACAGGATCTTGGCTCCTTTTTGGGATTTGGGAATATGTAACAGGAATGGGATGTCGGCCCATGGGTTTACCCATGTTTAGGCCTATTTTGTATGTATAAATAGAAGGCTAGGCAATGTAAGAAGTAGTGGAATAGTGCAAAAGTATTGTGAAAATTGGATAAGTGCTAAGAGTGGGATCTATGTGATCAAGATTTGTAAGGATTCGTGCATACTGTATGAGACTTGTAGAGCTAAGTGCAATTCGTTGTAAGAAATTGTGAAAGCTTTGTGTTGCAACACAAGGAAGGAGGATCTAGCGAGCTGCACAAATCTCTTGTCCTAAGCGAAGTAGCGTTTTGAGGCTCTGTGCTTGTAACTCATTGACTGAAGACAATAAAGAAGAATAGTTGGTGGATGTAGCCCCAGGCTGGGGGTGAACCACGTAAACACTATGTTGTTCTACTTTGTGCTTGTCTTGATGTGTTTATAACTTCTCTTGCTAAGTGCTCTGATAGAGATAGATAAATCTGCTTATGCTTTGTGCTAATGATGTGTAATAATGTTAGATATGATCTATATGAAGGTTCTTAGTGCTTGATATGCTAGATATAACCTACCTCTTTATGATAGATTGCTTAAATACATCAGATATGAGTGAATGATGTGATGCTCTGTTCTATCTGCGCAGTAGTTATTGGTTGAATATTGATGAACTGTTGATGCTAAGTGCTCTGTTAAGTATTATAATCACAGATCTGTGTCCCATATAAGGTTGCAGACACTTGAGTCCTGCAACCACCCATGCCTCTACCTCGGGTGAGACTTCATCTGCTTCGCAGGTGTTGCCGAAAGGGCTGGTAGTTAGGGTTTTGTTGGTGCATTGTTGTAGCATTGAACCCTGGGTCTGCCCCTGTGCCAACGAATGGTTCTGTTGCCGAGACCTGAAACTGTGATTGATGGGAACTGAAGAAAAGAAAAGAGAAGTTTTGTGCGTATATCTACTTCTAGAGTACGCAATATCGGACATGAAACTGTGATTATTGGGAACTAAGAAAGAAGAATCTTTGTGCAAAGATTCGACCTGAGATTGTGAAATATCTGTGCATAGATTTGTTGCCCTAGTGTGCATCATTCTACCTGACCTAAGGAGCTCTGTGCCAAGAAAAGAGGTCAGATATGAAGAAAAAATGTAAGATCTGTAAGCTATGTGCTCTGATAAAGGTAAGAATAGTGAAAAGTTCTAGATCTAGAAGCTTTGTGCTCTGAAAAAGTAAGATAATTGGAAAATTTTGTTTCAAAAGTATGAATCTAGGTGTATTTGATAGATTCTGTCCTAGCTTTAAAACTAGGGCACTAATAGATGAAATAAGGTTTGATATGAGTAGATCTGATAAGAATAGTGAAAGATGTGTTATACCTATGCATAGAAAGAATGTTTGGACTAACAAATGGATGCAGGATCCTAGAAAGAATTTCTTGCAGGTTAGCTCCTATGAGCCTAGTGCGCAGTATAGGAAAGGCTGGAGATCACTTAAACGAAAGAGAGGATTAACCCTCTGTTATAGTTGCAGAAGACCAGGACATATTGCTAAGGAATGCCCTCAGAAAAGTCCTAGTTATCTTTGTTGTAAAGCTATGGACCATGAAGTGTTGGATTTCCCTAAAATGATTGCTAAGATGGAAGGAATGAATTTGAATAAAGAAAACCCTAAGGTAGATCTAGAAATAGTAGAACCCAAGAAAGAATCAGATAAAGTATTTCTACAAATGAAAGAAACCCTGAATGACCACCGACATGTCAGGTTATCAGAGATCTTCAAGGAAAAAGAATGCTTTGAAGTAAGAATAGGAGACTTTGACATTGACTGTGTTCTAGATAAGGAAACGTAGGTGAATATCATGACAGAGCGAACTTGGGAAGCTATAGGGAAGCCTGCTATGATCCCTTCACTAGGAGGAATAGGGTTATTCAAAGGAAATATGATAAACCTATGTGGAAGGCTCGCTTAGATACCTATGACTGTTAATGGAATTTCGAAAAAATAAGATTTTGAGATTATTAAATTTATCGAGGACAATGCCCCCTTTATCATGTTACTAGGAAAACCTTGGATCGACAGAGATCAAGCCAGATGAAAGGAAGAAGAAGAAGGTTTGGAACAGAAGAAACAAGAGTTAAGAGATTTCATGACTAGAAGGATCACACACTTGATTGAAGAACATGAGAACAGATCGAAGCTATTTAACACTAGAGACCCAGATGCTGAAGTTACAAGAACACTAGAGGATACACAAAGGATTGATGTACCTATCCTAGACAAAGAAGAAGCATTATCCTGGAACCCTAGGGAAGAATCTCAACAGCACGAAGTGACTATGTCAAAAGAAGACAAAAATCAGAATGGAAAGAGGAATACCAAGACGAAGCTCACTGGGAAGAAGGTTAGAAAATTAATTAAGAAGATAGACAAGATCAATACGTTGCAGAAGGCTCTAGAGGGAACCTCACAGAAGGAAAATTTGAAAAATTGGAGCTTCGCCAGGATATCAGAACGACGACACATGGTACTTCACCATGGTGAAGCAATATAGCCGTTGGGGACATTATAACCATTCGAGCAACGCTCTGAACGGTTATAATGTCTTTATGGTTCACCACCAGACCGTTGAGCCGCTCCATAATGGATCGAATAGATTTAAATAAGGCCTCATACCCATTGCAAGTGACCCATTGTTGAGTTACCTATTTATCCCGTCGCACCAAGCAACGAGAATACTTTTTCCAACTGAGAATTTGAGCCCGCAGACTAAGTTGTTTTCGCACAGTAATCATCGTACTATGTCTCTCTATTCCATTGTAGTGTCTAAGTTACCCTCTGAACCAAGAATTTTCATCCCAAGCACGTATGTCCGAAGAGATCACCGTATTCAAAGAATCAGTGACAGAATTACTCCTCGACCTGATGACTGAAAGAGTCACGTCGAAGAGAGGATTATCTGTAGGTGTACATGATTCATCTACAAGAAAAATTCAAGCATCTCCATTGAATTCTCACAGAATAGGACCATCCTGATCGTCCGATGAGAAGCGAACTAAGCATAGGGATGACTTAGCAAATGCTAAACTGATCCCAACCATATTACCCACCTATATACCACCTTTGAGCGGTGTTGTAAACCACAACAATGTACCTAGAGATTTTGAGTACGCCTTGTTCATTGCGTACCTCCCGAAGGGGATATGCGCAGTGCGAGAAGACCAAGATAAGATCACAACATTGAAGTTTATTGACTTCAACCTCGGATATTGTAAAGTCCACAACATATTAGGCCCACATAAGTATATGACTAGAAAAAAAGGGAAAAACTCAAAGGTAATTCCCCAAGCATGGACCCATAACCTCACATAGTCCACTCTACTCAACGTCATGAAAATTCCCCACTTCGGAAGACACCAAGAGGTGAATGCATGTGTCAAGCTGCTGCTATCTTGTTACCATGGCGGATATTTGTGGCTAAACTTCCCTATCAAAATTGATCCGACCTTGATCAATCAGATCATGGGTTTGAGTATGCAAGGACCCAACCCACAGGATTTCTATCCTGGAAAAGCCATGGACCATGCTCTCTCATAAAATATTAAGGACACTTACGATGATGTCGAGAAGGGAAAAATAGGCTACAAGGTATCCTATATTCATATTGGTACAGTGCGCCTCGCCTGTCATATGATTGCAAGGAATTTAGTACGCAAGAACTGACCCACCCAAGTGACTGGTTTTGTAGTCGACCTAGCAGGGAAGTGCGCAGAGGGCCTACAAATGAATTGGGTGAAGTACAAGGTGAAACAATTAGAACTTGACTGTAGAGAAGCCCAGGATCAAGGGTACGAATTTCACTTCAGCTGGTTATTGATCCTGATCGCTTTCATTTCCTGGGAGATGCAAAAAGGTGCGACCTTCCCAGACATCGAGCCTTTCGAACCATTGGCCGAAAAGTTCAGTACATTGTGGTACTCAAGTGACATGAATAAGTAATGGTAGTCAAATGCCATGTTCCATACATACTACAATCAACTGAAGATAGTCATCCAGTCTGAGCCTCACATGACATCGCACACTTTACACCGATTCAGGCCTATGATGAAGTTCAACACTGATCGACATTTCATTTATATCACAGCACGAGCCGATGAGCACAAGAAACAACTTCAGTCCTATTACAAACTGACGGAGGAGGACTTAGAGGATATTAGTAAGGAATGGTCCACTGACCTCCTTATTCCAGCCTACCTAGAAAAACAAAGAAGACGAAGTACAAGATTTAAGCAGTGCCTTAGTGAATATTGCTTCCATGTCACCAGACCAAGGAGGGGATGATGAAGAGATATATGGCATAGAATATTAATAGAGGAAAGGTGAAGTAACGCCGCCCAGAGACGAGGAGGACCCCTTGAAGAAAAGGAAGTTTCCCCCAAAAAAACTTTCCTCCTAGAAGAGATCAAAAGCCCTTATAACTAAGATGCAAACTACTATCACCTCTGATGATTTCAATTTCATCATAGTAGCCCTGAATGATGCTTTGCTGGAGATAGAAGAGAAGAAAGAAGCTAAGTAGGAGGAGATGTACAATCGAATTAAGGTCGAGCTCTAAGGGGTGCATCAGGGACTACAGTCTAGTCACGTAGTCTCCACTATGCCTCTATCATTGGGAAAACCAGAACCGAGAGATGATCCAGCTCAATTCCACCGACTCGTTGATACATTCGAAACTCGCCTTCGATGAGCACAAGAGGAAACCTCCCAAGCCACCCAGGATTTGGTACAAGTAGAGGGAGTACTTGTAGAACAACTCCGAGCTATCGAACAGGAAAAGAGTGCTCTCCAAGTGATGTTCGATGAAGAAAAGGCATAACTACAACAAGGCAAGGAACAATTGCTCACTGAGCAACTCGAAGTGAAGGAAGCGGTCAACAGAGCATTGCGCTCTGTGACTGTCATAGAAGTAAAGGCAGAGGATCAAGTCATGAAGCAATTAGTGAAACTTGAAGAATTGATCCAGCAACTGCATAAATGCATCACAGACCTAGAACTACGCACTGTTCCCGAGACCCCACAGGAGGTAAAGGACCAAAGAGAAGCAACTTCCAGGAGCACGGTTGAAAGGCTAAAATTCCTTACCTTAGAATGCAAGAAATTTGTTGATCACAACGCCTAGACATATGAGAAACTCATCGAGAACCCAGAGTTACAGGAACTCGAGTCGTAGCTCCAGGAAGCGAAGAAGCATGCAGAAACAATACAGACACAGCTGAAAGCCCTGACAGCTGTGGAGAGAATGAAGAGATCTCAAGAGAAGTGAACTGCCCAGCACAAAATACATACTATCCAGAGCAGATTTATGGAGATAACTTAGAAACTCCAACCTATGCAAGATAAGGCCTATCAGTTGTTTATAGAGGTAGAAGGCTAAGGAGAAGAACTAGAGCAGGTTAGCACCACAGTAGAACAACGCCTGGAAGGACCTATGAATGATGCAGGCATTCAAGAGTTTGTTGAACAAGATCTTGTAGCACAACAACAAGTCGAAGTAGTTCGAGCCAATATCGAATCATTTGAAGCATAACTTCCCACATCAAAGTGACTCAGGATGAGTCACAGGTGAATGTTGGGGGCCTATTAGCCCTTGACCAAGTTTTGAGGGATCTAGTCAAGATTGACCTATTTTGGGACTTCGACAACCTATCAAATGAGGAGCGCAAGATGAAGCAGAGATCATGGGATCTCAGATCCTTTTTGGGATTTGGGAATATGTAATGGGAATGGGATGTTGGCCCATGGGTTCACCCATGTTTAGGCCTATTTTGTATGTATAAATAGAAGGCTAGGAAATGTAATAAGTAGTGGAATAGTGCGCAAGTATTGTGCAAATTGGCTAAGTTCTAAGAGTGGAATCTATGTGATAAATATTTGTAAGGCTTTGTGCATACTGTATGAGAATTGCAGAGCTAAGTGCAAGTCGATGTAAGAGACTGCAAAGGCTTTGTACTGCAACGCAAGGAAGGAGGATCTAGCAAGCTGTGCAGATCTCCTGTCCTAGGCAAAGTATAGTTTTGAGTCTTTGTTCTTGTAACTCGTTAACTAAAGACAATAAAGAATAAGAGTTGGTGGACGTATCCCCAGGGTGGGTGTGAACCACGTAAACACTATGTTGTTCCGCTTTGTGCTTGTCTTGACGTGTTTATAACTTCTCTTGCTAAGTGATTTGATAGAGATAGATAAATCTAATTATGTTTTGTGCTAATGATGTGTATGAATGTTAGATATAATCTATATGAAGGTTCTTAGTGCTTGATATTCTAGATATAACTTGCTTGTTTATGATAGAGTTCTTAAATACATTAGATTTGAGTGAATGATGCGATGCTCAGTTTTATCTGCACAATATTTATTGGTTGAATATTGATGAACCGTTGATGCTAATTGCTCTGCTAAGTATTATAATCACAGATCTGTGTCCTAGATAAGGTTGCATACACTTGAGTCCCGCAACTACCCTTCCTCTACCTCGGGTGAGACTTCATCTACTTCACAGGTGTTGCTAAAAGGGTCGGTAGTTAGGGTTTTGTTGGTGTGCTATTGTAGTGTTGAACCCTGGGTTTTCCCCTGTGCCAAAATCACCTATCTTCTCCAAGTATTATTTCGTTAGTGCCTAAATAGCGAATTCCTTGGTTGCTTTGCATTTAGTCTGTTGATGTCCAGATCTTCCTATCTCTGGATCTTTTCTCTTTTGGTCATTGCACGGTGTTGGTGGTGGTGTTGTCTCCTCTGGTCCCTTACCTTTTTCCTGGTCCTCTTATTCTTCATTGACGTCATATAATTTTGTCTTTAGCTATGATGATGTCTCTATCTCTACGGGTGGAATCTTCCACTCATCATCCCAATTAGCCATGATGCTTCCCATCTCCTCTTCTGTCAGTCTATATTGTGTTGGAAGCCATTGTTGGTTTTGGTATTTATTCTCTTGAATGTACATGTGGTGGTGTCCTTCCTTAAAATGCACCACTTCCTTGTATGCATCTACCACTTGAGGTAATATGTGCGGGGTCTTCTCTATGTTGTCTCTAATATTTTCCTTGTAAATATAGAATGTGACATTATTGTCCTTCTGGTGCGCCTTATGTGTAGTGTACCAAAGGTTCTGATAGTGCATGGGTAAGTAAGGATTCTCCTTCAGGCCCAAAAATAGTCTGTCATCTGAATCTCTCCAGGATGATAGTGTGATTAGGATTAATAAACAAGAGTAGTGAAATTTTGTCCCCTTGTCCTATGCTTGGTCACAGTCAATCAAGAACTAGTTGAACAAAAAAAATTCCCAGTTGATCTGAACACCCTCTACATATTGTTCGAAGACTTCTATAACCATTGTTGGGACTTGATCTTTTATGCATTTCCTCAATAATTTATAGGCTAAGTCTTGCGTCACAAACCTTACCATCGGGTCGCATATGCTAGTGAAATCCAAACCACATTGTCCTCAAAATGTGTGAAACTTTTCTTTCATGATATGGGAAAGAGATTTCTCCTTCTTCTTATCGAAAAACATAGATGCAGGGTCATGTACCTACGATGAAAGACCTATAATGTGCACTATCAAATCAATATCAATGGATACTATCCTGTCAAGCCATAGGTATCCTCCATGCACACAACTTAGCAACATTTTCACACACACGTTGATCCCCTGGCTCTGTCCAAAATGTGGTACGTTGAACAGGTTTAGAAGACCTACATTTTGCAACCCCCTAGACCACACCTATGGTTCAATGATGATCATGTGGGTATCTGAACTAATTAATTTCATCTGAAACTTATTGGGTACAAGTTGTGGGAACTTATTTTCGTCAGTGATATCATGTTCAACGTATTTCAGAGCCGATATCATAACTAACATATCCCCTTCTATTATGATGCCTTCTGGGATCGATGGCTCAACTAATGGATACCTGGCCTCTTTATGCAAGTGGATGTGTGCCACTGATGGCTTTCCCGACAGGATATAAACCTTGGGAAATCATTCAACTGAAGATGAATCTTCTTGTGTTTCTTCGACTATTGGCAGTGTTGCAGGATGGATGCACAATTTGTTTGGTACTGACGTTGATGTTGTTGCTACCTTAGGTTCCATATTCCTCTGTGACACTGGTTTCAACTTCTAATTGGTTCTGGAACTCTGTTCTGGACTTTGGATCTATAACTTCAGCTCTTCGGTTGTGAAATCTTTGACTCTCGACGGTGAACAATAATTCCTTGTTGGCCCTTTGTATGATTTTATACTTCCTTTTCAACTATAGTTTCCTTTCATGCCTAAACATTTTGTCTAATCCACTAATGGTTGTCATTCATCACTTGATTTTATTTATCCATTACTTCATATCTTCAATGAATTATTTGTTCGATTTTGAAATCGGTCATGATCCCTTGCATTTAATGTTACATGGTTCTGCTACTTTTCCATCATGATAAGTATTTATTGCACGTACCGTCATGGAGTGTGTTAAATTCTCTTAGCTGTCATCTGTGTAGTATCATCTCTCTACATGATCTTTCCTTCTACACAATCTTGTTTTCTCCATCTGTGTTTCCTTCTATTTAATATTATTCTTATCTATGACAATGTCCTTCTCTTCCTCTCTACTTAATAATCTGAAATTCTCTTTCTCTACAACTTCCGACCTCTTCCCTTATCTCGTTTCATATTTTTTCCTGTTTTTCCTGCTTTTTCTTTCTTTTTTYGTCTTTTCCTTCCTATAGTACACTATGATACAATGTTAACCTACACAGTTCCTTTAGTGCATAGAAGGATGATTGTCCCTATATAKTTTTATCCGGCTCCCATTCACTAGTCCTTTCACAACTTCTCCATCCAATTACTCTAACTGAACAACACCTGCGTTAGTCACATATCTGATCATATATGGTCCTAGCCAATGCGTTTTGAACTTTCCTGGGTGTTGTAAGAACTTGTTGTCATAAAGAAGTACTAGATCTCCTATCTGGAATTTCTTTTGCTTGATGTGTCTATCGTTCCATGCCTTTTCTCGTGCTTTCTTTACTTGCTGATGGAAGTATATGATAAACCAGCCTTCCTCTAACACTAGTAGTTGGGATAGTCTTTATTCTATTACGCCATAATCCATAAGGTCTGTTATTGCAACAATGCACAGACTCGGTACAAGAAACTCCATGGGAATGACTGCTTCTTGACCATATGCTAATCTAAAGGGTGTTTGTCCTGTCAACTTCTTACATGTAGTTCTGTAAGCCCAAAGCACTGCATGGATCCTTAAATCCCTATGATCTCACCCTACGTTTCATACCTTAGTTAGTGCATTCTCTAGTATCTTGTTGAAGGCCTCCATAGTTCCATTTTCTTGCAGGTGATACAGGGTTCTCTTTCTATGCTGTATATGGAACTCTTATGTTAGTGATGCAATTTTCTTGTTTAAAAAGTGATTCCCTTGGTCGCTCATAAGTATTTTAGGACACCCAAATCTTGTAACTATGTTCTCAAACAAGAACTGAGTAATTGTCTATGTGTTGCAATCTGTAACTAGTTCTTCTTCTTCCCATCTTGTCAAGTATTCTATCACAATAATTATGTATCTGGATCCTATTCTTCTTGCTGGTGGGTTAATTCTTCCAACAAAATCCACTGCCCATTTTTCAAACTACTGTAAGGTAACTTTGTGATTCAAGGGAATCTCATCCCTTCGTGATGGTATTCCTACTCTTTGGAAAATGTCGCTATTCTGGAAATATTATTTCATGTCCTTATGGAGGGTAGGCCACCATATCCCTACACACAAGATATTTTGTGTTGTCTCCTTTCCTACATAATTTCCTCCTGCAATTCCATCATGTGATTCTGCTAATATCATGGATATTTCATGTTCTAGCACACATCGTCTGAGTATCCCATCTATTTTTAACTTATATAAATTTCCTGTGATTAATTGATAATCTGTTGTTTTAACCACTATTTGTTTCTTCTGGGATACTGTCATATCGGGTGGAGCCACTCCTGTGCTCAAGTACTGGACGATTTCTGCAAATTAGTCTTCTACCATCTTGACTGAAAAAATGCACATTTGGTAAGCTATCATCTAGGTTCCCTGCATCCTCTCTTGTCAGTCTCCATGACAAATGTTCTGGTCCTACATTCAATTTTCCTGGCTTCACAATAATATTGAAATCATACTCCTGAAACAACAATAACCATCTGCATATTCTCCCCCCCCAACACTATATTGTTCACTAGATATTTGAGTGTAGAATGGTATGTATACATCTTGAAGTGGGATCCCAACAAATAATGTCTGAACTTCTCCAAAGAACACGTCATTTCTAGGCCTTCCCTTTTATTGGTCATGTAATTTTTCTTTGCATTTGATAACTTCCTACTAGCAAAATGAATCAGATGATCTAATTCTCCCTCCCCAGGATGGGCTAACACTGTTTCGAGCGCTATCGATGATGTGTCAACATGGACATGAAACCATTTATGCCAATATGGGAATATCAGAATGGGCATGGTTACTAACTTCTGTTTCAATACATCCATACCCTTCTGACAGTCTTCGTTCCACTGGAACTTAGCTTATTTATTCAATAACTTTTCCATTGGGGTTGTAATCTGTGCATATCCTTTAATAAAATTTCGATAGTAACCTGTATGACCCAACGTTTTTCTCAAATGTCACACTAATTCAGGTGGTGGAAAATTAATAATTATTGTTGTCCTGGCCAAATCAACTAACAATCCTTGGTTGCATACCACATGACCTAGAAGTATCCCAAATGGTGCGAAAAAATTACATTTCTTCAAATTTAATGAAATATGATGTTGTCTACATCGATAAAACATCAATATTAGAGTTTCTATGTGATATTTCAATAGGATAAAGAAATTCCAATTGTCTAGGTACACTTCAAGAAACTGATGAATAAACTCTTTAAAAGCTGTGACAACCACTCTAGAAAACACAACAAGTGCAGTCTTTAACCCAACGACATCACTATGTACTAGTAGCTTCCCCATTCCACTGAAAATGTTGTCTATCTCTATCTTCTGGTGGAATCTTTATCCGATGGTATCCTAAAAATTCATTGGTGGACGAGGAGACCTCTTGTCCTCCTATGTTTTTCGATACTTCATTTGTAAAGGGGGTTGGGAATGGGTCATGTAAGCAGCCATCATTGAAGTTTCTTAAGTCTACACAAATTCTAATACCCCTCATTTTCTTATTCTGAACCACCATCAAACTTATCCATTCAGATTCTGTGACAGGTTCAATTATACCAGCTTCTATCATCTGTTCAATTTATTCTTTCACTTTTTCCTTATACTTTGGATTTAATCTGTAAGGTATCTTTCTTACTGGATTAGTATCTCGTTTCAGTGGGATCTTCATCTCACTCAATTCTCCAGCTATCCTTTTCATCTATGAAAGGATGGTTGGAAAAATATATTGATATTCGCATAATAGTTCTGTGATGTTTTCCATGGTCTCATCATTCTAATAATCCCCAATGTTTGAAAACTTTGGCTTCTCCTTTGTGCCAATGTTCACTTTGTGCACTCTTAATGGTTTTGTGTATGTGTCAAATTCAAGTGTTGGAACTACTACGTCGTGCTCCCCTTCAATTTCTGATACTCACACATTTCTTGGGTCTTCTTCTTCTTTGTCATCCTCGGTAATGTTATAACATTCCAAAAATTCATGAGCTGTCACAGGATCTCTATGCACACTACATGTAGGAACTATTCCTACTTTTCCTTTCTCCATAAATTTTTTTCCTCTAATGACTTGTAAGGTTGCATCAAATAAAGGTGACTCAACTTCAAAATTAAATGTTACCTTAAAGTTTTGGATGAGCTCCTCCTAGTCCGTCGTTCCTATGTGAATTTATAACTCTAAGTACCAATTCATGGGAACTGCCTCCAACATATGTATGAACCTGTGTGTCCATTCTTTCTTCATCACTTTCCTCCAAGTTGTAATACATCACACCACATGGTCCTTAAAATCGCTCATGCATGTATACTTGGGCATAATATTCTCTATTCCAAACTTGATCTGCATCAACTTTTTGCAATGTTGCCAATCCTCTATCCCTTCCTTGTGGGTTTCCCACCATCTCGCTAGGGTCTCTCTTAGTGAAACATCTAATGCTAATAACCTTTGTTGTTCAGGTATCTACAGCTCAAATTGTTTGACAAAATAACTTACCTCAATTACTCTTTCAAACTTTGGTGTGTCACGTACCTCTGTTTTGATCCAACGTAATAAGTGAGGAAATCGCGCAAACCTCCTGGTCGACACTTCATGCAACCAATGCTTCCATTGTTCAAGTCCTTCCTTCGAGTCTGATGCACAAGTTCTTATACTTCTCCAACTAAGTGCACCATCCGTAGTGGGGTTGATGTAGTCATCCATGCGCATTGTCATGTTATAGAAGTTGTCAATTTCATTTATTGCAGACTCCACATACCTTCTTTTCTCCATAGGATCTAATGGTGCAGTGACCTTTAATCATCCTCCATTGAAAATCGTTTCTCTATTATTTAAGTTAATGATTTCTTGATTATTGAAGGTCCAATCTAGTCCAAACAAAGCTGGGTAGGACTGACTATTATCCACAATCTCAATAATTCAAAGTCATCTACACTACACACTCCATCTATGTTCACAGGTAATCCTACCAATCTCCCAATTGATATTATGTTCACTGGATAGTCGACTAAACTAGCTTCGGTTTCCCCATCACCTCCCATGGCTGTCTTAGAAGAACATTGATGTATGATCCTAAGTACAAGATGACATTATCCATGTCATATTCCCCTATCTGTGCACTTAATATGAACTCTCTATTTGTCCTCTTCTTATGCAAGACTTGGTTTACTACTTTCTGCATAGTGGGTACTTCTTGGTCTTGTGTACACTGATCAATCATTCTGTGTAGTGTATTCAATGTGGTCTCATCTTGCATCAATTCTAAACATATTTTTAAAAAGTTTGTCAAGGTGTTTACTTTCTTGATTAGCCTATTTTGAATAGTGCAACTATAAACCAATGGCATATCGTACGTGGGTGTTGTCTTTGACATTGAATATTTCCGGTCTGGTCCTAGTATCTTCTTGCTTTCTTGCTGATAAGTTTCCCTTTCTCTTTGTGGATTGAATACTGGCATGTGCTCAACTTCTTTCCTTATCCATTGTTCCACTCCATTTTCTTTCTTTATCACATCTAGTCTAATTCTCGTCCCACCATGTGTAACAACTACTACTCTTGGTTGATTGCCATGTTCTTTTGTGGCTATAATCTACAGGTTCTAGTTATGATTATGATGTTGTGTCTGATGGTGGTTATGATTCCCTCTTGCATGACACTTCACTATCAATTGAGGACAATCTTTTGTCGCATGATCCAAGGCTCTGCAATACATGCATGTCATGCAAGAATTTGGGAAATCTCTCACTAAATGTCTTGGTTGATTGCAATTATAGAAAATTATCGGTCATGTTCCTCCTCTACCAAATCCTCCACATCCTCGAACTCTGTTGAAACCTCCACATCCACCCTGATTAAATCCTCTTGGAATGTTATACTATGGGATTCCTCCTTCTGCTATGAAATTTTCTTCTTGAATTCTGTACGTATCCGAAGTACATTCTCTCATCAAGTTGAATGCACAAAAATCTTCCTCATTGTGTCCTATTGATTTGAAAAAAATACAGAATAAATTTATTGGGGTGTTTTGATATTTTTGTAGTAAGGGAAAAGCAATCGAATGATGCCCCATGTCTCACATATCTCGCAGTACCCAACTCCTTCTGCAAATAGGTTTGGTGCTCCTATGGCCATATACTGCGCGAAGGCCATAAAATCTTCCTTTATATGTCCTTTTATCTTACATGTTATACACCAGACATGTTCACGCTTTTCCTTTTCCTTCACTAGCTTTGATAATTGAATTCCCATGGAAACCAACTGTGACTGTACTTGTTCCATATCCTATTGGAGATGCTTCTAATTTCATCGTGATTTCTAAAGCTTATATCTTCCACGTGGACCCTTGAAGAAAGCCCTATTTGCGGCACTTTAAGACTGGGTACAATATACTACAAACTCTGTAATATAACCCCCTAGTATATTACTCAACTAGAAATCTATTACACAAGAAACCTTATTACTTTTCGTATTGAGTTGTTTGATTAGTTTAAGAGTCCAGTTTCTCTGGGCTCCAGCTCTGTATCTCCCAACAGTTTCCACTAGCCTTCCTAACTATTCATTCAAAATAATCAGAAATTCACCAAAGATGATTTCAACATAGTTACCAACTTAATGAGAATTGTGACCTCAAATCGAGAACTCTATCCCTTAAAACCCATATTTTTGCATAAAAAACATGAAAATCAACCCCCAAATAAAAAAGTGGTGCTACCAGTAGCACCATTTTTGTAACCAGGTCAAAATTACAACTTTTTTCAAGCATGGGCTTAAAGGATCAAATGTCTTCTCAAACAAACTTTAAAATCAACCCCCAAATCAAAAAGTGGTGCTGCCGGTAGCACCATTTTTTGTAACTGGGTTAAAATTACAACTTTTTTCAAGCATGGGCTTAAAGGATAAAATGGTTGCTAAAAAAAACTCTAAAATCAACCCCCAAATCAAAACGTGGTGCTATCGATAGCATAATTTTTTCTTACCGGGTCAAAATTACAACTTTTTTCAAGCATGGCCTTAAAACATAAAATAGTTGCTTAGAAAAACCTTAAAATCCACACCTAAATAAAAACATGACGCTACCTAAAGCAAATTGTTTTTTCTAAGCGTTAAAATTATAGCTAATTACGACCTAATTCAAACAATGGCCTTGACAACAAATCCCTTCACAAATAAAAAACCCAAAATTAGATCCTAAATGGTCACTCAAAATTTATTTACTAACTTTTATTTTTTTTAAATTTACATTAAAAAATAAATAAAGAGAAAAAAAAATCTTCACAAATATATATTTTTTTGTGAAGACAAAAACACCTTTAAAAAAATATATTCAAAATCCAAATTAAAAAAAACAACAACAAAACTTAACAAAATGGTGAAAACCAAAGAAAAACTAAAAAGAAATGGAAAAATTTTAAAATTTGGTGGAAAAACAATAATTTAAAACAAATATACAATTTTTTTTTTGTTAAAAAAAAAACAAAAAATGCCTTCAAACTTAAAAAAAAAAAGAAAAAAATATATAAAATTGAATAAAATATTAAAAAAAAAAATCTAAAAAAACATATTTGACAAAACTAAATTAAAACACCTTAAAAAAATAATTTTTTTTCATAAATATCTAAAAAACATTTCATATTTATATAAAACATATAAAACATATGTTTTATATATAAAAAACATATAAAACATATATATTTTTTAAAATGTGTGCCAACGAGACTTGGTCCAGGCCCGCTTAGGGGCTTACGTGATGTCGGGCATCGTGCTAACCCCCTGTGGGCCTGGTCCAGATTCCATAGACACCCACAGGACCTATACTAATCCTATGGAGGGCTAACACGATACCCGCAAGCTTGGCCCAAATCTCATTGGCCCACATTTTAAAACAGACACACACACACACACACACACACACACACACACACACACACACATATATGTTGACGCAATACCCACAGGGTGACCTAGATCCCATTAACCCCATTTTAAAACATATAATATATATGTTTTATAGATATAAAACATATATAATATGTTATATATATAATATGTTATGTTTTATATATATTAAAGATATATAATATATGTTTATATATATATATATATATATATATATATAACACATGGAATTAGAATTCCAAGGGGAATAACAAAATCAATCTATTTCAATTGAGGAGGTTGATCTATAACTGGGTATCGATCTCTAACAGGTCATGGGTCAATGAGGAAAACATGAAGGGATTTGGAACTGGAAATAGATCTGCCACTTCAAGTGGTGTTAAATAAACTAGGTAAACTCCAATCGCTGCTAGTGGATCTACGAGTGATGCTCCAATGGGATTTGTATCTCGATCTTGAACTGCGGGTGCTACTAGGGGATCAGGGTGGAACTAGAATTACAAAGGGAAGTGACCTGCCCCAACAGAAGGGAGTTCCTTGTCCCTAGTAACTAGCTTGCAATTAGGCTTTAGCTAAAATAATAATAGGGGTGGTATATAACATATATTATTTATATAAAATATATATATTATATATTATATATATATATATATATATATATATATATATATATATATATATATATATATTTTTTTTTTTTTTT
>JASDQU010101952.1:220272-235223 GCA_032191745.1 Picea mariana
TATATATATATAATTTTATGGTTTTTTTTCCTCTTTAGTTTTTCAGGTTTTTCTTCAATGGTTTTTTTTTTAATATAAATTGTTTTTTATTTTATTTTATTTTTTTAATTTCAAGTCTTTTTGTTTTCTTATTTTTTTAAAATTTTTAATTGATCCAAAAAAAATGAATTATATCTTTTTGGTAAATATTTAAAAATAGTGTTATTTGACTACAATTATTTTCTATGTATTGAAATAAAGGTAAAACAATGTGTTAAAAATAATATTTTCCACTATATTTAAAAAGTATGGAACCATAACTTAATTAAGGACACATAATTATATAAAAAATATTAATTTAAAAAAATAAATGTTGTACAACATTTATAACATTGGACGGAGTATGGAAATATGATTAAAAACACTATTGAATAAAAATAAAATAAAATAAAAATAGAAAAGTTTGAAAATAGATGAAAAAACACCGTTCAGAAAAAAAAAAATTGAACAATTTGAAAATAAATGAAAAAACAAGCATTTAAAAACAAAAAAGTGGAAACCTTATATATCAAAAAACCACCTAAAAAGGGAGGGGGCTGCTACCGGTAGCACCATTTTCAAAAATGAGGTAAAAAAACTCGACACCCCCAAAAACGAGAACTCCCTAGAGTTCTCGTTAAGTTGGTAACTATGTTTTTCATGCAGATCTGTGAAAACATACCTTTGTAATCACTGTCCGTCGCCGAGCCTAGGGTTTCTATTTTGTTCTCTAACAAAGCCTCATTGCTTCCTTTCTAGATATTTTTCAATTTCTTCTCTATTCAGCCTCCAAAACATTCCGCTCAATTACAATTCTCGATCCCAACAACGAAACCATTTTTTTGTGTACAAGGGGCAGACCTGGGGTTAATCATTCAAATACCAACAAAATCCTTAGATATCGGCCCTTTTGGCATCACCTACAAGGAAAGTGAAGTCTCACCCGAGGCATCTAGAGGGGATGCAGGAATCAAGGTTCTGTAGTGTTGAAGGGAAGTGAGGCATTCAACCTTTCATTTACTCATGTGCATAGTTCTCATTAATTAAAAATTACTCAACATTCAACCTGGTCTGAACATGACATTCTCTCATTAACATTCATTCAATTACTAGAGACTTCAGTGCACGACATTGTAATATCATAAGTAAACAATACATTCAACATAAACTAGAAAACATCATCAATTGAAAACACATCCTGACACGCAAATTTATGTGGTTCACCCAACTTGGGCTATGTCCACAACGATTGGATTATTATATTATTCATTGATAGTTTTCTTACAAATCTGCACTGCTCTACAAAACATGCATCAATATCATTTACCAATCCTGCCTATCCATTTTGTTGTAGTGCGAGTTCACTCCTTAGTCATACCTTATATTTCTTCCTTCTCTCAACTTCCTTACCCAAAAGCCTTCATAACTTACATACTCACATCATATCTCTTATGCTTCACCTCCTACATATTTATACATAACAATAGGGATAATCCTGTTACAAAAGTGGACAATGTGTCCCCAAAACCCCATTTCAAAAGTGGATAAAGTGTCCCCAAAACCCCGTTGCAAAAGTGGACAAAGTGTCCCCAAAACCCAATGGTTTATGAATGTTTTCCTCCTTTTGTGTGCTGCTGCATCACACATCTTTTCATCGCACTCTTTGATTCCTTGAAGTCTACTTCCATCGCATGTTCTATTCCATATTCTAACTGGCTTTTACTCTTCAAATTCCTTTTGGCACATATCCCAAAAATGATCCAAAATGCCTCTCCAACAGTTAACAGGGAGCCTTTTACCCATGATTCATATAGAGAAGCATACACAGATTATGAGGACTTCAATGAGGTGTTTCAAAAACTATAGGGTAAAATTCATATAGAATAAGGAGACAACAAGATTGACTATCATTTTTAGAATGAGTTACTCTACAAGGTCAACAAGCTTTGTGTCCATAAAGGTGAATGACTGCAACTTATCAGAGAGGCTCACACCTCCAAGTTTGTAGGACATTTTGGTGTTGGGAAAACATTTTCCAACTTATAGAGGTATGTGTACCGACTCATATTTCAATAATATGTAGCTCTATGTATTATAGGATGTATACTTTGTTGGACCAACAAGCCCAATAACAAGAAGCAAGGTCTATAACATCCCTTACTTGAACCCACTCAACCTTGGGAAAACATTTCCACGGATTTTGTTGGAGGTTTATCAACAACCATGAAGGACCATGACTATCTACTTGTGGTAGTTGATAGGTTGAACAAGATGTATATTCTCATCCCTTGTAAAAATACCAACAAAGGACAAGAAGCAACAAACATGTTCTTTGAATAGGTCTGGGTGCACTTTGGGATACCAAGGAGCATCATCTCAGATAGGGATACTAGATTTCTCAATACATTTTGGACTACATTGTGGTAGAATATGGACACTAATTTGAAGATATATACAAAATTCCATCCATAGATAGATGGGCAGATAGAAGCAGTCAACATGACTTTGATGCATCTTTTGACGGGTTATAATCATAAGAATTTAAAGATCTGGGATGAAAACTTTATCTACATAAAACACTCTTATAATAGAGCATCCCACACTTCTACTGTTAAGTCACCTTTTGAAACTTTATTTGGATATTTTCCACCTTCACCCTTGGATATTGTATATGGGTAGAAAGGATGAGTGAGGGAGAACGTCACAAGGGATGCATTGAGAGAAGAAAAATTTGTTGAGAAGATTAGACAATTCCATTTGCATGTACAAGAGATGATGAAGAAATCAGAGGAAAGATACAGGGCTAGACATGATCAAAACAAAACCAAGAATTCATTCAAAGTGGGAGATAGAGTTAGGTTACAACTGAACAAGAAAAGACTACAGGGTCCTGGTAATAATATCAAGGTTCTGTAGTATATACTTTCAAGATATTGGAGAAGGTGGGAGATAATGCCTACAAACTCAATCTACTCCCATAAATCCACATTTACTTAGTAGTGAATGTGGAGAATCTCAAACTCTACGAGACTTCCATGTTGGATCAAGAGAAGGAGTAGGTCCTACCTTCCATAGAGGAATTAGCACCATATGCTCAGGCAGAGTTTGCAAAGGACACCATTTTTTAGAAGTGGTCTATAACTATAAGATAGATGCAACATAAAATTTTTCATATTTGGATGAAAGGACAACTTCCAGAAAAATAAAAGTGGTACTCGATGGAGAAGGTAGAGGAAAAATTTCCTCAACTCATTCAATAAATATTTTGGGGAAACAAATCCTCCCTAAATATGGTGGTATGATCCATATTGGATAATTATATTATTTTTCATTTATCTCAATGCTTTCAAACTATAAATAATTAGAGGAATAAGATTGTAGGGTCATTTTAATGGTAGGTTCCAATTTGGAAAACTGGGTTTGAAACCTTCTAGAGCCATTTTGAGTCATTAAATGAATTTTTTGGGGGTAAAAAATTTATGATATTTCTCTCATACCCTTTAATGCTATTCTACACTTCGATGCCATTACAACAATGAAAACATCGTGTCAATCTGAGCTTGTATGTACAATTTTTTCCTATCTCAAGTTGACCTAACATGTTGACCACCATGGTACGAGTGGATTCCATGTCAACCCCCATTATGCATGCATATGGGGCTATACACATATGTAATTTCAATAATATTATAGAAGGTCCAAAACCTTATCAAAATTGAGGGTTGATGAAGTCAAAACCCTACCCCTAGATGGCTATCAGATGATGTTAAATATCGTTCCATTAGGAGGAGCAGGGGTTCCATTATTTAGTATTGTATTTGTTCCACAGTTGAGAAGAGAACCTAGGAGTGGTATTTTGAGAGCATAAAAGAGGAGGAGAGATTTTGTATCAGCTATAATACTAGTAGGCTGATCCCCAAGTATACATATAAATGTAACTTTACTTTACTTATAATATGGTGAGATGAAGTAACAAGATCCTTGGTTTGGTGTTGCACACATTAAGACAATGTGTGTGATTATCATAACAAAGAAGTGTGTGTAGTTTATAAAATGATATAGCGAACAATTTAATGCATATATAGTGCACACCCATGGAAGTGCAAAAGAATGGTACATTAAAAGAGGAACAACTGAAGTTTACAGCGCACACTGGTAAAAATGCACGAGGAGAGGCATACTAACAGAAGAGCCTTACAGGATGGCGCACACATCAAGATTCAATGCGCATTGTCTTAGTGTAAAGATTTTGGAGACCAGTGAAATTTTCTATATATATGTGTCATGATGTAACACACGCCTATGTAAGGGCTCAAGGGTGGCACACAAAATAAAGAGTGTGTGTATCCCATAAGTTTCGTGCACACTGGTTTTAGTGCACAATCTGTGTATTTTGAGGCTAGAGATCATGGATGCAAAAGATCAGTACTATTGTACTGAGAATGTAAATTTAATCATGTTGGATGTATGTGATGACCTGGGTTCTACCTTAGTTCTCCAACACAACCCTAGAAACCATCGGCCCCTCTGGTAAACCAGGAGGAAACAATGTGCAGAGAGTCCACAACACACTCTCACACGAGATGACTTATGGGTAATTTCATGAATCTGATGTCTACAATCGTGGAAGGGATGATGCTCATGGGATGTTAGGCATATCTATATTTCAACTTCATTATTCATCATTCTACCATTCATTTAACCTTTAACATTTATTCTGCAGGAAATAACATGTCTAATATAGTGAGCACTTCAAATTAACCTTATCAGATTCATTCAATTAACCATTTATTCATCATAAAAGCATTCCAAGCATAAAGAACACATTCCACACATTGACACAATATTTTACCATGGTTCACCCCCCCCGGGCTATGTCCCCAAAGATCTGTCATCCTATGCTTCTTTATTTATCTTCATCAAGAGTCTGCGTTGTGCACATTACATTAGTAGTATATAAGTATTGGTGAGGCTAACCAGCGTCGCACCAAGCTCAACAAATTGTGACATGAACCTTAGTTACAACTCCAAAACAGACTCATCTCCAAAATTCTTGACCAAAAACTAGTAATTGCCACTCAAAAATATCAAAACATACCAAAATTAAGATATATCTCTTCACACACACCAAGTGATGATCCCCTATCTACCTCATACATCATATATTTATACTTCAAAAGTGGGTAAAAAACCCTTTACATCATAACCCAAAACCATAACCCTAGTGGATTAGGTTCTCCCACATAGTAACTCCTTACGCATGGTTGGTCTTCGATCCAGTCATTCCTTGCTTTGACTCTTCTTTTCCTTGTCCTGCTTCATTTGCTGCGCTCTTCCTTATTCCCCAATCTTTTCTCCCAAAATAGCCTGCTCCAACAAATCAGATGCTAATATAATGAAAACACATCACTGCAACAAACCAACCTCATAAAAGAGAATGGGGGGTTTAAACTCCATTGGCTGAGGTTAAAGGTGCCAGATTAAAGGGGATTAAACCCAAAAATGAATATTGTATTAATATTTCTTGAAAGTATAAAGCAAGAACATATTATTTTATCCTAAGTCCTAAGGAGGGGACAAGTGGCTGAAGGTAGTTCTCAATGTGACAAGTGTCAAGTTAGGAACATGCATTCATAGAGTTTTGACTTAGTACACATTTCTGATCATTGGATTTGGATTCAGATAGGGGGGAGTGGGGAGGATGGCTCGACTGTTCTGTCATAGAAATGGACTATTCTGTCATTGAACTCAAATGTTACTGTGAACAGTAGTATGCTATTACTGTCGTAGATACTTGTATGGTTCTTAGCTTAGAGATCTAGACTAAAGAGGAGGGTTGTCAGGTCCGTGAGACATTGCATTCTCTCGAGGTGAGAGAATTATTGGGAATTCATTTCCGAGGTGCCAAATTATAGCGACAGGGCTCTGAGACCTCCTTTTTGTCCTATTGTTGAAGCCCTGCAAGGGAAGTGGGGTATCCTAAGGACTGTTGAGCAGAGAATGGGAACACTTCCTGGGGTGGGACAGGCATGTGGAGAATGAGAGACTGTAGGCTTTCAGTGTGAGTTGTCATATGTGACAGACTTTCTTGTAACTGAGATACTTGTGACTGATTTCTTGTTGAATGAGATGCTTTAGCCTGGTTGAGAACCATTACCCAAGTGGATTTTAGACCTAGCTTAGGGGTGACCCACTGTTGATATTTATGAATAATGCAGTCTAAGGTTGGGAAGAACGTGGAAGGTCTACATGCAGTTGGTGACATTTGTTCAAAGATAAGTGTTATTTGTGTATTAAACCTTGTGTTGCAGTGTTAATTATGCATATGTTTTCATGGGTTTATTCTGATTATGTTGCATGTATATTTCTGTTATAAATATGTATGTAACTATGTAATGTAGAATGCATTTTTATGTTTTATTTAGTGTCAGAGTTGTATCAGAGCAACTTGGTTGAGTTTCTATTGTTAATGGAAATGTGACAAATTGGTATCAGATCTAATGACAAAAGAAAAGAGAAGATTTTGGTGTAATATTCCAAGCATGGGTGGATGGGTATGTTACAAATTGGTATCAGAGCACGAAAATTTAAGTGACATTTCCCAACAGGTGGTTGGGGATGTTACAAATTGGTATGAGAGCCCAGTTTTCAACATTGAGCCTAGATGGGTTGAGTTAACATCATGCCGAAGTATTTTTTCCACAAATTTAATTTGGAAGTGGTCGAATTTCAAGTTGCAGTGCGTCCATGATGTAAATTGAAGCACTTGAGTGGAATTGGGTAAAAGCACCAATTTTTGTTGTTAAAATTCATGGAGAATTTGGGAAAAATTTGGTTAAGTGATGAGATACCCTTAATTTTAATTCTTGTTTAAGAAAATTTAGAAAAGAATTGATCAAATTTGAATTTACATAGAAACCGTGACATATTGAGTAGAATTGTTTGAATAATATTCACAATTTGTGAAGGAATTTGGAACGATTCGCACCACCAGAAATGTCAACTAGTGGCACAAAAAATAATTTGTTGTTCCAGAGGTTGAATTTGGATATACTGGAGTGAAATTAAAGAAGTTTCATAGTTCTAGAAATTCCATGGTAAAAATTGGGTGACCATTGAGAAAAATCTACAATTTCTCCATCAAAATCTATGAAAAAACAGTGTGCATGCTAAACATTGGCGTTGCACAGAAACGAAGGATGTACATAATATGTACAATTAGTTTGGAACTATATTGTGTTTAACTGGTGACACATGCGTAGAATATAGGTACATGGTAAAGCGCATTGAAAATTGGCATTGTAGAGTGCAAAGCTTATGGTGCATGAATAATAGTGTGATGCACAAGATATGCGCTTGGAATATTGGCAGAACGCAATTTGAATTGTTGTTGCATGCGCAAAATTGGTATGTTATGCATGCATATTCATGTTAATCGAGGGTATAATTACTGGTGTGCAGTGTGATTCTAGCAGTATGCGCAAAATATCTATGCACGACACCAAAGAGTGCCAAGTAGAGTAATGGCGCACGATATAATAATGGTGCACAGGAATAATTTGGTGCACAATATGAACACACTAAACCCTAATGTGGTATAGTGTAGTATGGGCAATGCACACAAAGTAATGGTGTGTGACACAAAAGTGGTGCTCAGTAGAGGTTGGGACACAACAGAAATGTATGCACAATGGATAGTAGTGTGTGATGCATGTGCTACATTTTAGTGCTACATGTGAAAAATTTTCGCATGCTAATTATGAAGTTATAATTGAGAAGCAGTGTGCGCGAAGTCAATTGGGAAATTAATCGTCCCAGGAATTCAAAAGAGAGGATTATGAAACTTTATGGAAATTGAACTGTACATCATTTCATGATTTGTTAAATTGTTTATCCTAACAAATTTTGTTGGTTGCACATTTTGCAAAGTAACAACAATTAGATCATTACGGGATCAAAACAAGTTTTAAATTATGGAAGATGTGTAGGGGGTTTACATCCATGAAGAAGAGATCAGAGGGATGTATGTTCATATGGGTAATGAAGGTACAAATACAAATGGACATGGAGAAGGTAAGGAATCAAGCATGAACTTGGTAGAGACCATAAAACGTTTGCAAAGGGATGTCTTGATTCATAAAGCTGACAATGAGAGGATTATGAAATCCAAGGAGAAACAAGAAAACGTCAACATTAAGTTGATGTAAATATTGGATAGAATAGAGAAGAAGATGGATAATAAGACTGAGTCAAGTATATCAAGGATACATAATTCACATGGTAATAGGGGAATAAAAATGTGCAATAGAAGTGTTGGCAAGCATCATCATCACTCTCCAAGACATTCAACTAGGAGAGCGTACAACAGTGCAAGTCCATACCCTGTCAGGAAGAAAAAGAAGAATTATGGAGTGGATGAAATTCAGGGAGAAATGAAAAAAATAAAGCTTCCTACCTTTGATGGTGAACACAAGAAGGATGAGGATGTTGGTACATGGCTGTTGAATATGAGAAAATATTTTTAGTTGCATAATTACTCTTCATATGTAAAAAGTAGAATTGTTATTTATCAACTCAAAGGAAAAAAATCAATGTGGTGGGATCAATATGTGCATGTACAACACATTGATGAGAAGAAGGTGACTTGGAGGGAATTCAAGAGGTATTTTCAAAGGAAATATTTGACCAACAGATACTATGGTAAAAAAATGAAGGAATTCTTTGAACTCAAGCTTGGGAGTATGACCATAGATAAGTATCAAAGAAGGTTTTTAGAACTACTGAAATATGTTTCCTTCATCAAGGATGATCAAGTTAATATTCAAAGATATTTGAGTGGGTTGCCATCATTTATCAGTGAAAAAATACAATATGATGACCCCAAAACATTGGAGGAAATAATAAGAAGGGATAAGTGCCTTTATGATCAACAAAGAGGGAAAGCATCTTACCAAAAAGATTGGGAAGACAAGAATAAAAGAAAGATGGAACAACGGAAGAAGGGGACTAAGCCACCATTATTCAGAAATAACTATCAGGAACAATCAAATTCTAAGGAATCCAAAATGATAGATCCATTAGGGCAAATGCCAAGGAAACCACCTATTCAATGTTGGTGTTGTAAAGGAGATCATATGTATACATATTTCCCTCACAGGGGTGAAAGAGTGAGGATTGTTCACAGTGCACATCAAAATGAAATAGTGGAGGACATGGGCATAAGTGTACCTAATATCTATGCAGCCTTGGAAAACAAGAAAGTTGAATTCTAGTCGCATATGATTGAAGTGGAAGGTAAGATTAATAATCATCCCATTGTCATTTTAATTGATTCACAAGCTAGTCATAGTTATCTAGATCCTAAGATGGTGGAAATGTTTTATTTTCCAAGAAGAAAACTTGGAAAACCTTGGATGGTGCAACTAGCTACAAGAGCTAACAGAAAAATTAATGAGATGGTTAAGGCCTTCCTAGTGAACATGAATGGACTAAACACTAGTGATGATATGAGCATCATTCCTTTAGGTTCTTATGACTTCCTAATTGGTATGCATTGGTTGGAACAACATCATGTTGTCATAGACTATTATAAAAAAGAATTTACTTTCTTGGATGAGGAAGGAAAATTAAGGACAATACAAGGGATTCCCGGAGTAGTAACTGTCAGAGAAATCTCATCCTTGCACCTAAAGAAGAGTTACAGAAAAGGGTGCCAAATATTTGCAGCACACATGGAAGAGACACCTAAAGATAAGGTGTCAAATATTGAAGACTGCACAGTCCTAAGAGAGTTTGAAGATGTACTCAAGGAGATACTAGGATTTCCACCTAAGAGAGATATTGACTTTTCCATCAATCTGATTCCTGGAGAAACTCCAATATCTAAGACTCCTTATAGAATGAGTGGACCTAAACTGAAGGAATTACAAATGAAAATTTAAGAGATTCTAAAGAAGGGGTATATACGCCCAAGTGTGTCACCTTAGGGTGCCCTGATATTATTTGTGAAGAAAAAGGATGGAGCTTTGAGACTTTTTATTGACTTCAGAAAGTTGAACAAAGTAACTGTGAAGAATAAGTATCCTCTTCCAAGGAAAGATGACCCTTTTGATCAGCTAAAAGATGCAAAAACTTTCTCCAAGATTGATCTCAGATCAGGTTATCATCAGGTAAGAATTAAATAAGAAGACATCAACAAGACTTCTTTTAGAACAAGGTACGACCATTATGAGTTCACAATGATGCCATTTGGGTTAACAAATGCACCAACTATCTTTATGTGTCTCATGAATGGTGTATTCAAGAATTACTTGGATAAGTTTTTCATTTTCTTCCTGGATGAAATTTTGATATATTCTAAGTCTAAAGAAGAGCATGAGCAACACTTGAGAATGGTGTTACAGGTATTTAGGGAGCATCAATTGTATGCCAAATTGAGCAAGTGCTCATTTTATCATAAGCAAATTCATTATTTGGGTCATATCATTTTAGAGGAAGGAATTTCAATATATGAAGAAAAGATAAAGGCCATATAAAGTTGGACAACACTAACTAATTTCTTGGAAGTGAGGCCATTCATGGGCCTTGTAGATTACTACATGATATTTATTGAAGGATTATCAAGGATTTCACATGCAATTACTTATTTTCAGAAGAAAGGTGTGAAGTTTGAGTGAACACAAGATTGTGAAAGAAGTTTCCAACACTTGAAGCATTTATTAACAAGTGCTCCAATATTGATGATTGTTGATCCAACTGAAGATTTCGTTGTATGCAATGATACATGTAAAGAAGGACTAGGTGGAGTCCTTAGTCAGAATGGGTAGGTGGTATGCTATGAATCAAGGAAGTTGAAGGAGCATGAAAGACATTATGCAACTCATGATTTGGAGTTGGCAGCCATAGTGCATTCCTTGAAAATGTGGAGGTGCTATCTCATGGGGAAAATATTTGAGTTGAGAACATACCATAGTGGTCTGAAATACTTTTTTGGACAACCAAATCTAAATGCTTGGAAAAGAAGGTGGTTAAATTTCCTCAGTAAATATGATTTTGATATAAAACATATCAAACGTAAAGATAACAATCTGGCTGATGCACGCTACAACCATTCGCATGTGTTAATCAGACTTGAAAGATAAAATTCTAGAAGCTGCAAAATCGTATAATAAGTACATGGATTTAAGGGAGAAACTTTAGCAAGGTAATTTACAAAAGAAAGTTGAAGACTATAAGCTGGAAAATGATGAAATACTCATGCACAAAGGCATAATTTGTGTGCTAAATTCTCAGGAATTCAAGGATATGATATTGGGAGAGATGCATAATGTACCTTATGTTGGATACCCAGGTTACCATAAAACTATTGAAACTATCAAAAGCCAATATTATTGGACATAAATGAAGAAAGAAATTGTTGATTTCATTGCCATATGTTTGACATGCCAATGGTCAAGGTTGAGCATAGACATTTAGCTGGATTGTTGCAACCATTTCCCATTCCCGAGTGGAAGTGGGAAGTGGTAACAATGAATTTTATTATTAAAATACCAAGAACTAGCAAGCAACACGATTCTATCATGCTAGTGGTGGATAATATTACCAAAGTTGCCCATTTTAATCTAGTAAATCTTACTCACAAGGAAGATAACATAGAAGATACTTATTTGAAAGAAATAGCTCGATTACATGGAATGCCTAAGACAATTGTGTCTAATAGAGATCCAAAATTTACCTTAAATTTTTGGAAAAGATTGTTCAAGGTATTTGGAACAAATCTGTATTTTAGCACAGCTTATCATATAGAGTCGGATGGGCAGACAAAAAGGGTGAATCAAGTAATAAAATATATGCTAAGGATGCATTTCGTGGATAAACCATCCAAACGGGAGGATTATATACACTTGGTAGAGTTTTATTACAATAGTGGGTACCAAGAATCCCTGAATATGAGCCCATTTGAGGCACTTTATGTTAGAAAGTGAAACACACCAGTAAGCTGGGACAACCCAACAAACAACATAGTATTTGGGCCAGAACTACTTAGGGAATTGGAAGAACATATGATAAAAATAAAACATAATTTAACTGGTACATAGGACATGGAAAAAAGTTATGTTGAAAAGGGTATAATTCACAGGGAATTTAAAGTGGGTGATCATGTGTTCTTGAAAGTAAAGGCCAACATAAGTCCCCTGAAATTGGGAAATTTCTCAAAGTTGGCAGCTCATGTTTGTGGACCATTTGAAATCCTAGAAATGATTGGGTTTGTATCATATATGATTTCCTTTCCTGCATCAATGCATATGAATAATGTATTCCATGTATCATTACTTAAAAAGTATGTACCTAATACTAATCATGTCATTGATTGGAATGCGATTCAGGTGGAGCAAGAAGACGGTTTTCAAGTGCAACTGGTGTGCATATTGGATAGAAAAGTCAAGAAGCTTCAGAATTGATACATAGAGCTAGTAAAGGTCCAATGGACCTAGTACGACCATGATGATGCAACTTAGGATCATGAGGATTCTATGCGAGAAGAATACTCCATCTTTTTGAATATTTTTGAAATTTTGGTTGTATATGTGTATATATTGCACTGGGGAAAGTGAATAAATAAGGGGGAGGGGATTGTAATACCCCTAGGATGATCCCCAAGTGTACATACAAATGTAACTTTACTTTACTTATAATATGGTGAGTTGAAGTAAAAAGATCCTTGGTTTGGTGCTGCGCGTATTAAGATTGTGCGCATGATTATCATAACAAAGAAGTGTGTGCAGTTTCTAAATTGATACAATGCGTATTTTAATGTATATATAGTGTGCACATGTGTAAGTGCATAGGAATTCTGCACTAAAAGAGGAACAAATGAATTTTAGAGTACTCACTGGTAAAAACGCGAGGAGTGACACACTAACAAAAGATACTTACATGATGGTGCACACTTCAAGATTCAACGTGCACCGACTTAGTGCACAAATTTTGGAGACGAGTGAAATTTTGTATATATATGTGTCATGATGTAACATGCACCTATGTAAGGGCATGAGGGTGTCACATTGAATAAAGAGTGCAGTCAACCCATAAGTACCACGCGCACTAGTTTTAGTGTGTGATCTGTGTATTTTGAGGCTAGTGAGCCTAGATGCCAAAGATCAGTACCACTGTACTGAGAATGTAAATGTAATCAGATGATAATATAATGAAAATACATCACTACATCAGAATGACCACATAAAAGAGAATTGGGGGTTTAAACTCCACTAGATAAGGTTAAAGGGACTAGGTTAAAGGGGCTTAAACCCAAAAAAGAATATTATATTAATATTTATTAAAAGCATAAAGAAAGGATATATTATTTTATCCTAAGTCATAAGGAGGGGACAAGTGGCTGAAGGTAATTCTCAATGTGACAAGTGTCAATTTGGGAACATGCATTCAGAGAGTTTGGACTTAGTACACTTTTCTGATCATTGGATGAGGATTCAGACAGAGGGAAGATAGGAGGATGGCCCGACTGTTCTATCATAGAATTGGATTGTTCTGTCATAGAACTAGATTGTCCTGTCATTAAACCTGACTGTTACTGTGATCAATAGTCTGCTATTACTTTCGTAGATACCTTTACGTTTCTTATCTTGGAGAGCTAGACTGAAGAGGCATGTTTTCAAGACCGTGAGACATTGCATTCTCTCCAAGTGAGAGAATTGCTGAGAATTATTTCCCGTGGTGCCAAACTGCAGCGACATGGCTTAGAGACTTCCTTTTCGACCTGTTGGTGAAGCTCTGGAAGGGAAGTGGGGCAACCGAAGGACTGTTGAGTAGATAAGGGGCACACTTATTGGGGTGGGACATGCATGTGGGGAGTGAGAGACCATAGGTTGTTAGTGTGAGTTAGTATTTATGACAGACTTTCCTGTAATTGAGATACCTATGACTGAGTTTCTTTTGAGTGAGAAACTTTATCCTGGTTGGGAACCCTTACCCAAGTGGAGTTTATCCATAGCTTGGGGGTGACCCACTGTTGAGGTTTATGAATAATGCGGTCTAAGGCTAGGAGGAATGTGGAAGATCTGCATGTAGTTGGTGACATTTATTCAAAGATAAGTGTTATCTTTGTATTAAACCTTGTTTTGCAGTGTTAATTATGCATTTGTTTTCATGGGTTTATTCTGGTTATGCTACATGTATATTTATGTTATAAATATGTATGTAACTGTGCAATGCAGAATGTATTTTTATATTTTATTTAGTGTTAGAGTTGTATCAGAGAAACTTGGTTCAGTTGTTGTCGGTAATGGAAATGTGAAAAATTGGTATCAGAGTACGAACGTTTAGGTGACATTGCCTAGAAAGTGGCTAGGGATGTTACAACATCCATACAAGCGATAGTGTCAAAGGAAACTCGACAGAGAGTGTCTCTTTCTTTGTACTTGTATTTGAAGAAAATAAAGAAGAGAGACAACATCGTTTAGCTGAGTTTTCTCCCATATTGGGTTTTCCAGGTTATATTTTGTGTTTATTTTTGGATGGTATGTGATTTTTTTTTCTCTATTTTTTAGATTTCAACTATTTCATACATTTTAAGCAGAAAACCAATAATTAAAGAATTTGAAATCTAAAGGAAATTAACCTTCACAGTAAATATTTCATTATTTTATTAGATTTGTTGTGAAGAACTGTCCATTGGAATATCCATAACATTTTATAGATAATAATTAGTGCACATGTGTTGTTGGGTATTCTACCCTACGGACTAATAATCTAGGGCTCTAAGCTTATACGCAGATCATGACCCTCAAGACTTAACTTTTAACCTTCTACCCGAATCTAAAACCCCGATTTTCACATGCACACAAGAGAAGAATGAACCAACCTTTTTCCGGACGGCTGAAGTAGATCCTCCGTTGAGCTTCTTATCCCCTTGC
>JASDQU010101953.1:0-11359 GCA_032191745.1 Picea mariana
CCGAATTTACCAAAGCACTCACCGGAGAGACCTCCCATCGCGTTAATGTCCGCTCGCTCGACTGGACCTCCCATCGCAGAGCGATAATGGCTACCCTGCATCCGTAGGGTTAGTGTTAAATTGATGGGCTGTGTCATTTAAACCACGGCTCAAGTGGAAGCCACTTGTCAATCCTTCCCCAGCTGTCACCCCATACGGGGCCATTTTTTATATCATTATTACTAATATATTTAGGTTGTAATTTTAGTGTTGGGGTTAGACCTCACTTAAGAATCAATGGAATACCTCAATTTATGGGAGATGAACATAACAATGAAATTAATCCTATGCAATTGTTGAGTATGGAAAAGGAATATGATTTGACTACTTCAAGGGTAATAATTTTTTGGGGGGTGAAACTTGGAATTGGTGAATGAGTATTGATAAGGATAATAAATGGAAAATGCAATGGGAATAATTTGAAGAACTATTCTCAAATAAATGAATCAAGGATACAAAAAATGAGGAGATGTATAAAATTCAAGAGTTAAAAGAAGCAAAATAATATATCAAGAAGAAGAGTGATGAATTGTCTAAGATATGAGACTTTAATGAAGCACTAATTAAATAAGTTTAAAAATTAAAACAAGAAAAGACTAGCAAAGGAAAGTTGGAAAAAGATGTGTCAAGGGAAGATTTTAAAAAGAAATATGAAGAGATATGTAGATTATGAAACCACAATAAAAAACTACTAGATGATGTTAAGAGAAGGAAAGAAGAAAAGAAGAATTATCAAAATCAAGAATAAATGAAAATCTTTGGTGAAGAATCTACCAAAAGACTTGAAGAGGAAATTCGCAAGAAGATTGAGGAATCCCTAAATACTGATGAGGTAAAATTAGAAATTCAAACTAGAATTGTAGAGGGACTTCAGAATTTGATAAATGGGGTGACATTGCAGCTTCAAAAGGAGAAAGAAGACAAGATTCAAGAAGGTCATCAAAATATACTTGAAGAATTTGAACTTCATCTAGAGGATGTACATAGCAAATATGATGTTATTATCTCCAAGGCTAGAGTAATCAAACAAAATTCAAAGAGGATAGAGGATTTCATTATCTATAAAAATAATATAGATGAAATGGGTGTGAAAAATGAATAAAAAATGTCAAATATGAAACCATATTGACACCCTCATTATCAGGAAATATTTCAAGGAAGAGAAGAAGATCAATATCAGCACTATCAAGGAAGAATATGGAATACTCATCAATATTCATGGAATGTGGCATCAAAAAACCATTATTCAACAAGATATTATCATAGACCAACATCTACTACAAATTAGAGAAGATTCAACAACAATACATGGAATCAAAGGAAACAAAATTATGCAACAACTAGCCACCAAGGATTATGACCAAAAATAATTGATTTTGGATGGATGGATCATCATCAATGGAAATAAGAAGGAATGAACATGTGAATCCTTTTGTTGCAAAGATTTGAGGACAAATAATTTTGAAGGACGGTACTGTGTTATGACCCAAAGGGGGAATATATAGGGAATGTATATGATATGACCCCAACCGGGGGAATATATGGGACTAAATGTACATGTAATTTGTAAATATATATGTAATAGGGTCGACCTGATAGTAAAGGGGCCTCATGTGTAGGTGTGGATAGGTATATATAGAGATCATGTATTCATTATTGTAGACATGTGAATTGTGATGTATGAATGTATTTGGTTATTTGGAGGAGTTTCTTCTATTATTAAGGAGTTATTATTAACTTATCTATCTTGGAGTTGTGCTCCACACTCACATTTCAGTACATGGTGTGTACTTATGTTCTATTCTAACAATTTAAGAATTTGGATAATTACATAGCTTGAGTACTAATCAGTTTGGGAAGATGAGTGTCAAAATGAGACATGACCTTGTGGATTCATAGCCTTTTCTTGGGGGGTGACCTATTGTTTATACTTGGAACAATAGTGTCTAAGGTTGGGAAGAACATCCTTGGTATGTAGCCAACTGGTGATTGGTTTTGATAAATATAAGTAGTCTCTATCATGGTTATCTATGGTTGTATATTTATTTTTGTTGTGTATTAATTAATAAATATGAAATATGTATTGAAAATGTACTTTCTTACTGTTTATTGTTGTGCATAGAATATTGTTCATTTCTTTTATAGTGTAGCATGAATCCTGATTATTGCATGAGACATTATTTTGTTTCTTTCATGTTGTTGAAATTTCTCCTACCCAACACCTGACTATTAATTCCAAATAAATAATTTATTGAATTAAAGCATAGCTGAGTAATCACCTAAACATGCAACTGAAGCATACATAAGGAAACCAAATCAAGCACACATGAACACCAATATTTTTGGCTATAAACCCATGGAAAAACCCCAGAGGGAAAACCAATGTTGTGAATGATTTTATTATTCTAAAATCAGATCTTTCGTAATAGGGATTGTTATCAAATTAATTTGTAAGGAGGGTTGTTTTCCTAAGAAGTTGGTTCCTTGGAAAAGGAATGAAAGAAAATGGGCAAAAAACCCACAATTTGGCTTATATCCTAAGTCTGAGGAGTGATGAGACATTTTGGTGTGACATGATAAGGCGCGTGTAGATCTGGGCAGTTGAGAGCTGAGTGCTCCAGATCAATGGTCGATGGCCATATCAGGGCCTCAACATGTGCACAAGATAAAGAAGGTAGAGAGGTATAGGGAAAAAAATCATGGTTTGTGAAGGTTCTATGTGCCAACCAAAGACACACATTGGGCCCAAAAGTGGGGAAGTTCCAAACCACTTTTCATAGCCCCGATATGCGCATGTGCACATAGTGTCCTATCGCAGGCTGACAAGTGGTCTCCCCTCATCACTTCCACTCCCTCCATCTATCTTCCACTCACTGTCCTGCCGGTACCTATCCCTTTCTCATCTCCCTCCACCTGTGCTACCTCGCTCCACATCACCTCCACCCCATTACACCTCAACTCCCGCTTGTGTGCCCCCCATGCTATCCTTAGTCTCCTCATCCATCCAAAAATGTCCACCTGTCCATCTCCCATCCGCTACTCCATACCGAGTGCACCAATCACTTCGTCAACAACCACGTCTTCCGTTAGGCTTACCCATAAGAATCCAGATCAGATTCATACGGCGAATGATGAGGCTGCCACGTCTTACAGGTGCAGAGTTGACTTGAGCCTTCGTCGATCCCAATGAAGTAGTTATGAAGGTGGTTGTTGGTGGTTGAACATCATTTCTTCCATAAGTAGAAAGCGCAAGAAAGGACCGCCAGTTATTCATCTCATCAACAGTTCTAGTTTAAAGCCTGCTTGCATCTGATCAAAGTTCATTCCTGTTCAGAGACTATATGCACAGTCTGACATGAAGCATGCACACATAATGCCTTCAATGCAACTTCTCTATTATGCTTCTGTGATTTTTGTTTTGAGTATAAATAATCAGTTTTGATATATTGTAAGCATCGATGGTAGAGCTACGCTCCCTCTTGTAAAGTTTTAATGAGGCCTATGGTTCTCTAGTTATGTACATGTATTTCAGACTTCTTGTTTAATGAAAGTCATATTCTTTCCATATCTTCGTAAGAACTGTGTTAAGACACTCAGAATTGGAGGATCCAGTCAAGGGTTGTGATGTTGTCATGATGTAGGTTTGGTCACTGCAATTTTTTCACCATTTTTAATCAGTTTCTTGTTTTATCTTTTCCCCTCTTATACTGAGTAGCTTGGGTATGGAGGATCTAGTCAGGTCGTTACAACAACATTTTTATGTAGGTTTGATCATCGTGATGTTGTAACTATGTCGTTTAGACATATCTTAGTGTCTAAAGCTTTGGGTCCAAGAGGATCTCATTCTTTAAGATTTTCTTCCTTAGGCTGTTGGAAGACCAGATGTCCATAGAAGGACATTACATGTCCTCACCAGTTCTTCCCCCTACTCACCCTTTTACTGCAACTTACTGACTGAAGTTAGATCAATAACTCACTTACCTATGAATTACATGGTCTAGGATTCTGAGTTAAAGTGATACAATATTGAGACTACATCCATTATACCACCCTTTAAACTATTTATTATGACATACAAACTGATGGGTATCAGGCTTACCTCTAACGCAATCCAGAGGTGACTTCTGGTGCTAAAATTTATGGTGCCACTGTCAGGGACGAATTGAATATTTTCCCTGGGATTGAACGACAAAGCTTACTAGTTCTAAAGGTGCATCATAACCCAATACATCAATATTGCAACTGTACACCTGGAGACTCTACTATGACGACTCCACTGTGGTGAATCCACTGACAACGCCACTATTTAAGTTGTGGCTTCCAGAGGCAGACACACAAGGTCTACTCCATAGCTGCCTTTGGAAACACCTGAAGCTGACCCAGAGAAAATTATCATAAAGGGAAAGGCCCTTCATGAAGGTACTTCTACTACTGAACCAGGTATTTATGATGATTTTCATTATCCTATAGAAACTCCAATTTCTTCTTTTCAGCCTTCTGCTATACCTTATGTTGGAGTTTCCCTAACTTTGAATTTTGGGAGTGTTCCTATTGAGTTTTCCCCTCCTGGTCTGGGATTGGAGGGAGAAACCATTGTCACTCCTCTCTCCCCTGAGGTTGTACTGTGATTTAGACCCAACGCCTTAGACGATTTTCCCACCCTGGGATTTACCACTCCTCCTCCTGTTAGAGTTACTGATTTCTTGGAAAAAGAGACCCCTGTCCCCTCAAGCCCTCCATATTTTTCTCCAAATCCTCTGTTGATTCCTTTTCCTCTAGGAAGCTCTTTTTCAGTCTCCCCCATTCAAACGCCTTCCCCTCCTGGTTATACTCCACCTCATATCCCTATGGCAGGTGCTAATACTGCTAGAAAAAGAATGGATGCCATAGTGGCTGCAAGATATTCCCCTCTAGTCTTACCTCATCCTATGAATTCTCTCCCTGCTGGAGATTACCTGAAATATATGTGTAAGTTCACTAGAGAAGAGGATATAACTATTAAAGAGAACCGTGCTTCCTTCTACAGTTATGAAAACAATCTAAATATTGAAAATGAATATGTCTAGATGAGAGTCATTGTCCAGAGCCTTGATGGTGAGGTTAGAAAGTGGTTTAGAGGTTTGACCCCTAGATCCATTGCTGGGATTGAGGCTCTAGATGATGCCTTCTTGAGGCAGTGGGGGGAAAAAAAATACTTTATGTATTATATCACAGAGTTTGGGTCCCTTAAGAGGAAAGAGGGAGAATCAGTCTCTGACTTCTCCAAAAGGTTCAATAAAATGTATAATAAGATCTGTGCTAAAATAAAGCCTACAAAATCCTCTGTGAAAATCACTTATTCTAGTGCTTTTGACCCTAATTTTTGCCTCTTTCTTAGAGAAATAAGAGATACTTCCTTGGCTCATATGCAAGATGCATCCCATGAAGTAGAATCCAATGTGTTGGTAGATAATTAACCTAGGAATAAGATTGATAGAGACATACCAAGAAAAAAATTAGAAGCCTCCACCTTTGGTTCCTTTGTTTCCCCTCCCCCCCCTCAAATGGATGAAGTAACCAAGTTAATAAAATCACTTTCAACTAGGATGGAAAGGTTGGAAATAGAAGGGAATTCGACATACAAAAATCCTCAAAATATTGATAACAGAGGAAACTTCAGGAGGCGAAATAACAATGCTCCTCAGATTATGCCAAGAGAGCCTAGAAACAGAGATAGGGATGATCAAAAAATCCAAACCCCTCTTCAAAATAACCTTGTTGCTGATGAAGAAGGAGAGGAAGAAGAGATAGATCCTGAAATCCATTGTCTTGGAGACACCTCCCCATTCCCTCACTTGACTCAATCTGCATATGAGGAATCCCTCATGAACAGTCAAATAAATGAGCTAAGTAAAGGGGAGAAAGCCAATAGTAGTCCCAATAAATATAACCTTAGGTCAAAGAAGAAAGAAGTAAAGTCTGACATCCCTGATCATCCTTCCATAGTAGAGAAGCCTACTAAATATGCAACAAACAACAACCAAGAAAAGAAGGCTCAGAATCCTCCACCAATAGCCAAAGACCTTGTCCCAAAGGTAAGAGAAATTCTGAAGCCCCCTCCCTCCTTTAGCTTTGATCATGAAATTCATAAGATCAGAATCCTTGTTCCCATTTCAAAGCTAGTCAAGAAAGAAGACTTCAAAAGGTCCCTCTCTAAGCTGTAGCGGCTTGAGCCATCTTGCCATCCTATAGACTCAGTAAATATCCAAGATGAAAATCTATCTGTCATCCTAGGTCATATGATAGAAGATATATATAATTCATCCCCTCCCTTCTATACATAACTGAACATACATGATAAGGTGTTGCATAATTTCTTGATGGACTCAGAGGAATCTCATAATCTCATGCCCAAAACTGTCATGGAAGAACTAGAACTAGAGATCACAAAGGCTTATCGTGATTTGTATTATTTTGATTCAAGGAGGGTGCAATGTCTTGGGGTCATCAAAGATCTAGTTGTGACCTTGTTTCAGCTGCCCATGAAAAGTGTGGTCATGGATATTGTGGTGGCTGACGTTCCTCCCAAGTTTGGCATGCTTCTTTCAAGATCTTGGATTAAAAGGCTTGGGGGAATCTTGCAGATGGTCCTCACATATGCTACCATTCCTATGTTCGGAGGGGAGCATAGAAGACTGTACAAAGAGGCTCAGTTGGCCTATATTATTAGTGATGAATCTGACCCCACCAACCATCATATCTTTGCACTTGACACTAAGTTGGGGGCCAGTTTGTTGCAGTTCATTGATGCTCCTGAGCCTGCTTTAAAGCTCAAAAAACATTCCATGGTTTTTCATGAAGCTTCTTTCTCCACCACCTCTGTTTGGAAAATGTTTTTTGATGGAGCCTCCTTTAAGGATGTTTTTGGTGCTGGAGTAGTCTTCATTTCACTAGCCTAGGAAGTCATATCTATGTCATACAAACTATAATTTGAACCTACCAATAATGTGGCAGAGTATGAAGCTCTTGTTTTGGGCTTAAGAGCTACAAAAGACATTGGGATCAAGGAAATATTTGTGTTTGGAGATGTAGAATTGATAAACAAATTAGAAATATGTATAAAGCTAAGCATCCCAGGCTCAGAACCTATAGAAATGAAGTATGGGACCTCATTGACAGTTTTTTCTCGGCTTTGAACATTTCATTTATTCCAAGGGAAAAGAATGTCATGGATGATTCTTTGGCTATTTTAGCAAGAAATTTCAAAGTCCCTCTTCCACCTAAACTCAGATATGATGTAGAAGTGAAATATAGACCCTCTATACCTGACAAAGTCAACCATTGGAAAGTGTTTGAGGATGATTTTAAAATCAAAAGATTCCTAGAAACTGTTGAGTTTTCTGTATTGCACATTGATCAAGATCCTGACTCTGAAATACAACCTCATCTTGATGTTTTCTTGAAAAATATTGTTGATCGTCACATTGTCCAACAACCCATCAATCACATACCAAAGGGAATAGTTCCTTTGGAAAGGATTTTTGACAGAAATGATGTGGTAGTGAAGGGTAAAATCTCAAAAGATGACGCTCATGTGGCTGAGTGCAATATTGGCACATAGTTGGACCCAAAATTTGTCAAATTGTCTAGCAGCCTGTCAAGAGAGCAGAGGGTCGAGTATACTGATCTATTAAAGGAATTTTATGATGTGTTTTCTTGTACATATGAAGATCTTAGAGCACATGACACCAATGTCATTCAACACAAGATCCCATTGAAAGAGTAGGCCAATCCATTTAGGCAGAAATTAAGAAAAATAAATCCTATGTTGCTACCTATTATGGAAAGAGAGGTGAAGAAGCTTTTGGATTCTCACATTATTGTGCCTCTGAGATATTCTGAGTGGGCAGCCAACCTGGTCCCAGTGAAGAAAAAGAGTGGAGAAATCAGACTCTATGTTGACTTAAAAAATCTCAATAGGATCTCTAGGAAGGACAATTAGCCGCTGCCAAAGATGGAACACATATTACAGAGGGTAACTGGTGCATCTAGGATTTCCATGATTGATGGCTTCTCTGGCTACAATCAAATCTATGTCCTTCCTGAAGATAGAGAAAACACATCCTTCACCACTTCTTGGGGAACATTCATGTATGCCAAAATTCCCTTTGGATTAATGAATGCAGGAGCAACCTTCCAGCGAGCCATGGACATCGCCTTCATTGGGGAGAAGGATAAATTTGTGGTAATCTATTGCGATGATATAAAAGTCTTTTCCATATATGATAAAGAACATCACTATCATCTGAGGAAAGAATTCTCGAAATGCAGAAGGTTTGGTCTCTCCTTAAATCCAAAGAAATCATTGTTTTCCATGAAGGAAGGGAAATTACTGGGGCACATAGTATCGGTTGAGGGGGTCAGAATTGATTCAAGCAGGGTAGAAGCTATTCAAACCTTTTCACTTCCCAGATCTAGGAAGGAAATTCAGTCTTTCCTGGGCAAAACTAATTTCTTGAAGAGGTTTGTTTCCAATTTTGTTGAACTGGTGAAGCATATCACGGTCATGCTCAGAAAGGGAAATGAAGTAAAATGGACTATTGAGTCCCAAGAATCCTCCAGCCAGATCAAGAAGGCATTGACTATGGCACCTGTGCTTGTCAGTCCTGATTATTCCAAGGATTTTCTGATTTTTTGTTCTAATTCTTTTGATACGATGGCAATTGTTTTGCTGCAGAAGAATGTTGAAGGGCTAGAGTAGCCAATTTCATTTTTCAACAGGGCATTGAGATATGCATAGGAAAAATATGCTATCATGGAGAAACGGGCTTATGCCCTTGTGAAAGCTCTCAAAGCTTTCAGAGTCTATGTTTTTCATTCAAAGATCATTTCATATATTCCTTCAACCCCTGTGAAGGACATTCTCATTCATCCTGACATAGATGGGAGAAGGAGCAAGTGGATTTCCAAGATCCTTGAATTCGATCTGGAAATAAAACCCACCAAACTAGTTAAAGGTCAAGGTTTAGCCAAATTGTTGGCTGAATCTAATTATAAATATTTGGGGGTTAATTTCATCAACACTTACTCATAATATCAGTAGGATAAGCTCCTTGATAGCAGTCCTCACGATATCCCTCCACTGGAAGAATGCACCTGGTATGAAGATATTATATTTTTTCTGCAAGAGTTAAAGCCCCTTGACAAAATGGGGAAGAGCAAGGCAAGATATTTAAATCTCAAAGTAGTTAGATATTGCCTTATTGACCAGGTCTTGTTTTGGAAAGACCCTATAGGTGTTCTTCGAATATGTTTAGACCCACAGGAGGCCCAAATGATTATTTGTTACTTTCATGGAAGCCTGTGTGGGGGACATCATTTCCAGAGAACCAAAGCCTACAAAATTCTCAGGGCTGGGTACTTCTGGCCTACTCTATTCAATGATGTCTGTGAAAAAATCAAGGCTTGCATCAAATGTCAAAAATTTGTTGGGAAACAACAGCTCAAGTCTCTGCCATTGAAGCCTGTGGTAGCTTCAGGACCCTTTCAGCAGTGGGGCCTAGACTTTATTGAAGAAACTCATCCTACTTTGAGTGGTCATCATAGGTGGATCTTGACTGCAACAGATTATTTCACCAAGTGGATAGAAACTATTCCCATAAGGATTACTTCTCAAAAAGTGATCATTGGTTTCTTTGAAGATATTATGGAAAGGTTTGGCTGTCCAAACAGAATAATTGTTTATAATATTGCATCCTTCAAATCTTAACCATTGGTCAAATTTTGTGAGCAGTTCGAAATTTCGTTTATCCACTCTACCCCCTACTACCCCTAGGGAAATGGACTAGAAGAGTCCTCTAACAAAATCCTGATAAAGATCATCAAAATAATGTTAGAGGACAATAAGAAAGCATGGGATTCAAATATTAAGTTTTGTCTGTGGGTTGATCGAGTGACAACGAAGAGATCCCTGGGCCTCTCCCCTTTTCAGCTTGCCTATGGGGCTGATTGCCTATGGGGCTGAAACAGTCTTTCCTTCTCACCTTGCCCTGCCTGTAGATAAATTATTCCAAGAATACCAAGAAGAGCCTGATGATATGATTATAAGGATACATCAACTAGTAGAAATGCAGTAGACCAGAGAATAGATGATATATAGAGCGCATGATCGTCAGCAAAGAATCAAGCAGGCCTTTGACAGGAAGAACAATAAGGAGGATTTCCAGCTGGGAGATTTGGTTCTCAAGTGGGACACTCTAAAGCCGGACAGAGGAAAGCATAGCAAGTTTGAAGCCCTGTGGATTGGGCCCTTCAAAATGTCTAAGATATATCCAAATAATATCTACAGGTTGCAGAATTTGGAGGGCGATCAAGTTTTCGGTGGCCCTGTAAATGGGCATTTTCTCAAGAAGTTCTTTATTTGAGCCACAAGTGGCTCCCATGTTTTTGTAAATAATTTTTTTTTTTTTATTATCGGTTTTATAGGCGACTCCATAGCCCAACAGTAAGGAAATCGAACTATAGAAGAGTTCTTTGCATCTCATAGGGAGCAATCCATCCCACATGGAGCCTAATGTTATCACATTTATTTGTAGGGGGGGTTGTTTTCCTAAGAAGTTGGTTCCTTGGCGAAGGAATGAAAGAAAATGGTCAAAACACCCACAATTTGGCTTATATCCTAAGTCGAAGGAGTCATGAGACATTTTGGCATGACATGATAATGCACGCACAGATCTGGGTGGTTGAGAGATGAGCACCCCAGACCAATGGTCGATGGCCATATCGGGGCCTCAACATGCGTACATGATAAAGAAGGTACAACAGGTTGGGTAAAACAACCATGGTTTTTGAAGGTGCTACATGTCGGCCAAAGACACACATCGGGCCCAAAAGTAGGGAAGTTCCAAACCAATTTTCATAGCCCTGATAAGTACATTCGCACATATTTTCCTATCCCGGGATGACAAGTGGCCGCCCCTCATCACTTCTTCTCCCTCCATCTATCTTCCATTCACTGTCCTGCTGATACCTATCCCTTTCTCATCTCCTGCCACCTGTGCCACCTCGTTCCACATCACCTCCATCCCATTCCAACTTAGCTCCCACTTGTGTGGCCCCCACACTATCCTTAGTCTCCTCGTCCATCCACAACTGTCCACCTGGTCATATCCCATCCGCTACTCCATACTGAGTGCATCAATCAATTCGTCAGCAGCCAAGTCTGTCATTAGGCTTCCCCGTAAGCATCTAGCTTAGATCTAGATGGTGAATGTTGAGGTTTCCACGTCTTACAATTGCAGAGTTGACTTGATCCTTCCCTGATCCCAATGAAGCAGTTATG
>JASDQU010101953.1:18757-39977 GCA_032191745.1 Picea mariana
GCTCATCTCCTTAAATATTAGTACTCATAAATGACACTGGAGCTTCATTGTTTTCATCATCCCTCTAAGTCAAAACTGTAGCTAACGACTGGTAGGAGGAGAAAGTATAAAGGGAAAAGTCTCTATTGAAATTGAGACTTCACAACACTGGGGCCCGAGATATGGCATCTTTGATATTGTTGAAGATATATTTTCTCTCATCATCCCACTTAAATTCGACGTCTTTGTGAAACATATTTTGTAAGGGTTTGATGATTTCAATGAAGTCGGGAGTGAACTTTCTCACAAAATTGATTTGCCCAAAAAAGTACTGCATAGATTTCTTGTTATGGGGTAATGGGAGTTGAGCTATGGCCTTAATCCTTTCCGGGTCTATGTGAATCCTTGCTTGAGATATAATGTGGCCTAACATATTACCTTCTTCGAATCCAAAGATAGTTTTATTTGGGTTTAAGGATATTCCATATTTCCTACACCTTTCAAAAATATGAGTTAGGTGTTGGATGTGCTCTTCTCTATTCTTCGAATACACAGGTACTTCATCTAGATACACTACCACACACTTATTGATTAGTCCCCAGAAATCCACGTTTGTGGCCCTTTGGAAGGTCGCTCCTGCATTAATTAACCTGAAAGGCATGCATTTATAAGCAAAGGTTCCCCATTTAGTTCGGAAGGTGGTTTTTAAATGAGCTTCGTCTGAAACCAGGACTTGGTTGTGTTAGTATCAAGATTTGGCTATGTCAAATCTTGATTGTTACTGGAAACTCCCATAGCATTTCGTTTAATTTTAAATGAAAATTTGAGATTTTGGCTTAAAACTAATCCTTTGGTCTTATCAATGGATCTAATTTTGGCTTATAGTTCTTTGTTTTCATTTGAAAATGCCAAGATTGGTTTATGCCTCACCTTTGTATAATTCCTTCATTATTCATTTTTGGCAAATGAATATAATTGTTATGGGATATTTTATTTATTTTGGGGAAAATTAAAATTGTATTGGGTTATGCCCAATCTCCAAGTTCAAGCATTAATCGACATCTCAAGACAACACTAGTCAAAGACACAGGTCAATGCCATCATATCGATCAAGTTATACACAAAGAATCAAGAGAGAGACCATAATTCAAATTCAAGGTGCCAAGTGTCAAGAACAAACATTGACAGCATTCTCACAAGGTTCCAAGAATCAAAATCACCACGGGAAGTGTTTACAGTTCTCGATGGTTTATACAGCTATAAGTAATCGTTCTCCTTTTTTATCTCAATTATTTTTATGGATGTGAAGAGGGGGGTGCACTGCGAATTTCACAGTGCACTACCAAATCTCCTAGGTGCTGTAAATTCCACAATGCGCTACCAAATCTCTTGGGCATTGTAAATTTCACAGTGTGCTACCAAATCTCCTGGGCGCTGTAAATTCCACAGTGCGCTACCAAATATCCTAGGTGCTGTAAATTTCACAGTGCGCTACCAATTCTCCTGGGCGCTGTAAATTTCATAGTGCACTACGAAATATCATGAGCAGTGTAATGACAAATGCTATGAATTCTACAGGATGCTTCAGTATGGCGCTACCAAAATTTACACAGAGGATAAATTACACAGGCTCGACGCTACCCATTTTGTAGGCCTATTTTTTGGAGGTTATGCTACAGATGTTTTGGGTATTTTTTGGAGGTTATACAAAAGCTCGCTACCCAATGAGATGCCAAATGATACTACCAATAGGTACCTAGAATCATGGAGCTAGAGTTATCATTCTTGTTAGTGGTTGATGATGTGGAAAAGGGCTAAGACCATAGGTGGAATATTTATCCAACTTTTTAGGCATTCTCTATTAGAGCTTATTTGAGAAGCCATCATCTTCTCAGTTGCATTTATTTTCTGTTGAACTAGTTTCTAGGAATATAGATCGTAGTTTACATGAGTCATTATGTTAAAGACTAGTTCCTAGGAAATAGTAATTCACTTTTTACAAGTGTCAAGTTGTTGTAATAGATTTCTATTTCTGGAAAGCAAGTTTATGACTCGAGTCTTTAGGATTGATGGCATCTCTCTATATATGCACATGCAAAAGACTACATCAAGGAGGGAAAAAAAAGAGAAGAAACTCGAGAGGTCCGTTGCAAGGTTTTCAAGAAATGATTATGAGTTGCGGGGCATGAAGGTTTGATTTTTTCCTCAAAGACTTGTCTTAGTTTTTTATGTGAAATATCTCAACTGATGATTAATAATTTTGAACAGATAGTTTATTCTTGATGTGTTATCATACGTCCTCTATCTTCTTCTATTAGATGTGTTTTTTTTTTTATATAAGGATTATGTGAACAGAGTTTGTGATGAAGATTTTGTGATAAGGATTATTATAACAACTTCCACATACACATCTTTTTCATTCTATGATGTTTGGAAAGGTTTTCTAACTATTACAGATTCTTCCTATAGCGATTGAAAGCAGGTTTATTTTCATCCTTAGGTATACTTTGTGTTTTTCCTGATTTCTTCATTCACACTTATTTGATCTCAGAACTAGTCTTGGGCCTTATTCGACCTGATTTTCTACCCATAAGATTTTAAGTCAAGATTGTTGTATTTCATGGACTCCATGCCCAGGCTTCATTGCCTTCTTGATTAATTTTACCACTCTCAAAGTTTCCTAAAACCCAAGTTATCCAATCAAACATTTTTATTCATGATGTGATAGGATTTCACTTGAGCAATCCAAGAGAAACTTCTAGCACTAACATTTTTGGCACCATTGTCGGGGATGAAAGTGAATGAAAAATCTTCCCTGGGAGAATGACAACAATCAGATCCATATTTTGACGGTGAACAAGGGATGTCCACATATTCAGTATTGCATCTTTCACCTGGTGACTCCACTCCATGAAGGAATAATCTGTTGGTGACTCCACTGATATGGGGTGACCATGGAAATGGAAACTATCTTGGCTCAGAGGTATGCTTTCTATGATTTCTCAAATATAGCTGGTTTTCCACATCCAGTGTCGACTATAACTGAGTGGGACAATTATCTTCTGAGATTCAAAGGAAGCAAGCATGATCATCCTGGTGAACACTTATTAAATTTTCATGAATGCATGCTTGAACATGATTTTTTTCATGAGGATGTCTTGATCAAGTTGTTCATATTTTCTTTAGAAGGACATGCTCGTGAATGGTGTCCATCCCTTTCATCTTCTAACATTCATTGTTTGAAGGGTTTTCATGTTGCCTTTCATTTGTTTTGCAAAGAAAAATTTGTAGCTGACTTACTTTATCTAGAATTTTGTCATGACTTTGATTTGTTGTCTAAAGGATCCGATAACCATGAAAAATCATTGTGTGTTGAAGTAGATATTGAAGTAGAAGAGATTATTCATGATAAACAAGATGTTGAACATTTACCAGCTACTATTATTTATGATTATTATGGATCTGAATATATTTTCCTCTAGATTCAAATCATGAAGGTCATCCTTATTTAAGTCATACGGAACTTGAGAACAATGAAGACAACCAACAGTCATTTTCAGTTTTGCACATGGAGGAAATTGGAAACAGTTATAGCCAATCATCAGCAGAAGAATTCCAGTTTTCAGTTGGAACAACAAAAAGGAGAGGTATTCCTTTGTGGCTTTTATGATCCTATTGGTGATTATCTAGAATCTTTGAGAAACATAGATGTCAAATTGTTCTTGTCAAATGACAGCTGGTTCTATTGTCTTTTTGAATGGAATTTTTGTATTCCATGGGTTCCTTCATTCATCGTTTTCAAATCAATAGATTTACTAATCAGTCAGATACTTGTATGGCTTTATTGGAAGCATGATTTTACCTAATCTAGAGGAATCAGTTGATTAGGTAGAAGTATGAAGAATAAAGTTTGGTTCTCGAGCATTTTGTTTACATTTAGTTTTCAATTTCAAATAAAGAGCATAGGCATTCTCAGGCATGCAGGTTTCCTGAGTAGAGTTGAAGATGGATAAGGATATTGATATACATGTTCTTGGCAGCTCGCGGTAAGCATGCCTGTCCCCCTGGAGCCAATGTTAGTATCACGATTTGGCTATGTCAAATCTTGATTGTTACTAGAAACTCCTATAGCATTTCGTTTAATTTTAAATGAAAATTTAGGATTTTGGCTTAAAACTAATCCTTCGGTATTCTCAATGGATCTAAGTTTGGCTTATAGCTCTTTTTTTTCATTTGAAAATTCCAAGATTTGTTTATGCCTCATCTTTTCATAATTCCTTCATTATTCATTTTTCGCAAATGAATATAATTGTTATGGGATATTTTATTTATTTTGGGGAAAATTAAAATTATATTGGGTTATGCCCAATCTCCAAGTTTAAGCATTAATCGACATCTCAAGACAACACTAGTCAAAGACCCAGGTCAATTCCAGCATATCGATTAAGTTATACACAAAGCGTCAAGAGAGAGACCAACAATCAAATTCAAGGTGCCAAGTGTCAAGAACAAACATTGAAAACACTCTCACAAGGTTCCAAGCATCAATAGCACCGAAGGGATGTGTTTACAGCTCTCGATGGTTTCTACAACTATAAGTAATCGTTCTCCTTTTTATCTCAATTATTTTTATGGATGTGCATAGGGGGGTGCGCTATGAATTTCAAAGTGCGCTACCAAATCTCTTGGGCACTGTAAATTCCACAGTGCACTACCAAATCTCCTGGGCGTTGTAAATTTCATAGTGCGCTATGAAATATCTTGAGCAGTGTAATGATGGATGCTATGAATTCTACATGACGCTTCAGTATGGTGCTACCAAAATTTACATAGAGGATAAATTACACAGGCTCGGAGCTACCCATTCTGTAGGCCTATTTTTTGGAGGTTGCGCTACGGATGTGCTGAGTATTTTGTGGAGGCACTACAAAATATCCCTACCCAATGAGCTACCAATAGGTACCTGGAATCATGGAGCTTGAGTTATCATTCTTGTTAGTGTTTGATGATGTGGAAAAGGGATAAGACCATAGGTGGCAAATTTATCCAGCTTTTTAGGCAGTAGCTATTCAAGCTTATTTGAGAAGCCAACATCTTCTCACTTGCATTTATTTTCTATTGAACTAGTTTCTAGGAATATAGATCGTAGTTTACATGAGTCATTATGTTAAATACTAGTTCCTAGGAAATAGTAATTCACTTTTTACAAGTGTCAAGTTGTTGTAACAACTTTATATTTCTAGAAAGCAAGTTTATGAATCTAGTCTTTAGGATTGATGGCATCTCTCTCTATATATGAAAATATAAAAGACTACATCAAGGGGGGAAAAAACAAAGGAGAGACCCGAGAGGTTTGTTGTAAGGTTTTCAAGAAATTATTATGAGTTGTAGGGCATGAAAGTTTGATGCTTTCCTCAAAGACTTGTCTTAGTTTTTTATGTGAAAGATATTAGTTGATGAGTAAGACTTTTGATTAGATAGTTTATTCTTGATGTGTTATCATACTTCCTCTATCTTCTTATATTATATGTGTTTTTGTTTATATAAGGATTATGTGAATAGAGTTTGTGCTAAAGATGTTGTGAAAAGGATTATTATAACAACTGCCACATTCACATCTTTTTCATTCTGTGATGTTTGGAAAGGTTTTCTAACTATTACAAATTCTTCCTGTAGTGATTAAAAGGAGGTTGCTTTTCAGCCTTAGCTATACTTTGTGTTTTTCCTGATTTCTTCATTCACACTTATTTGATCTCAGAACTGATCCTGGGCCTTATTCGAACTGATTTGCTTCCCATAGTATTTTAAGTCAAGATTGTTGTATTTCACGGACTCCATGCCCAATGGATTCATTGCCTTCTTTATTAATTTTTCCACTCTCAAAGTTTCCTAAAACCCAAGTTATCCAATCAAACATTTTTATTCATGATGTTCTAGGCTTGCACTTGAGCATTCCAAGAGAAACTTCTAGCGCTAAAATTTTTGGTGCCGTTGTCGGGGACAGAAGTGCATGAAAAATCTTCGCTGGGAGAACGACAATGATCAGATCTAGATTTTGATGGTGAACAAGGGCTGGTCACATATTCAGGACTGCATATTTCACCTGGTGACTCCACTCCATGGAGGCAGAACCTGTTGGTGACTCCACTGATACGGGACAACCATGGAAATGGAAACTATCTTGGCTCGAAGTTATGCTTTCTGTGATTTCTCAAATATAGTCGTTTTTCCACATCCAGTGCCGACTATAACTGAGTGGGAAAATTATCTTCTGAGATTCAAAGGAAGCAAGAATGATCATCTCGGTGAACACTTATTAAATTTTCATGAATGCATGATTGAACATGATTTTTTTCATGAGGATGTCTTGATCAAGTTGTTCATATTTTCTTTAGAAGGACATGCTCATGAATGGTGTACATCCCTTCCAGCTTCTAACATTCATTCTTTGAAGGGTTTTCATGTTGCCTTTCATTTGTTTTGCAAAGAAAAATTTGCAACTAACTTACTTTATCGAGAATGTTGTCATGAGTTTGATTTGTTGTGTAAAGGATCTGATAACCATGAAAAATCCTTGTGTGTTGAAGAGGATATTGCAGTAGAAGAGATTATTCATGATAAACAAGATTTTGAACATTTAACAACCACTATTATTTCTGATTATTATGGATCTGAAGATCTTTTTCCTCTAGATTCAAATCATGAAGATCATCTTTCTTTAAGTCAAATGGAACTTGAGAACAGTGAAGACAGTCAACAGTCATTTTTAGTTTTTCACATCGAGGAAATTGGAAATAGTTATAAAGCCAATCATCAGTAGAATCATTCCAATTTTTAGTTGGAACAACAAAAATGAGAGGTATTTCTTTGTGGATTTTATGATCCTATTGGTGATTATCTAGAATCTTTGAGCAACATAGATGTCAAATTGTTCTTGTCAAATGATGGTTGGTTCTGTTGTCTTTTTGAATGGCATTTTTGTATTCGATGGGTTCCTTCATTCGTCGTTTTCAGATCAATAGATTTACTAATCAGTCATATACTTGTATGGTTTCATTGGAAGCACGATTTTACTTAATCTAGAGGAAGCAGTTGATTAGGTAGAAGTAGGAAAAATAAAGTTTGGTTCTCTAGCATTTTGTTTACAGTTATTTTTCAATTTCAAATAAAGATCAGAGGTGTTCTCAGGCATGCAGGTTTCCTGAGCAGAGTTGAAGATGGATAAGGCTACTGATCTACAAGTTCTTGGAAGCTTGCAGAGAGCATGCCATTCCACCTGGAGCCAATGTTAGTATCAATATTTGGCTATGTCAAATCTTGACTCTTACTGGAAACTCCCGTACCATTTCATTTAATTTTAAATGAAAATTTGGGATTTTGGCTTAAAACTAATCCTTTGGTATTATCAATGGATCTAAGTTTGGCCTATAGTTATTTTTTTTCATTTGAAAATGACAAGATTGGTTTATGCCTCAGCTTTGAATAATTCCTTCATTATTCATTTTTGGCAAATGAATATAATTGTTATGAGATATTTTATTTATTTTGGGGAAAATTAAAATTATATTGGGTTATTCCCAATCTCTAAGTTCAAGCATTAATCGACATCTGAAGACAACACTATTCAAAGACACAGGTCAATGCCAGCATATCGATCAATTTATACACAAAGCGTCAAGAGAGAGACCAACATTCAAATTCAAGGTGTCAAGTGTCAAGAACAAACATTGACATCACTCTCATAAGGTTCCAACAATCAAAAGCACCCACGGGAAGTGTTTATAGTTCTCAATGGTTGCTATAGCTATAAGTAATTGTTCTCCTTTTTTATCTCAATTATTTTTATGGATGTGCAGAGGGGGGTGCACTGCGAATTTCACAATGCACTACAATATCTCTTGGGCACTGTAAATTCCACAGTGCGCTACCAAATCTCCTGGGTGCTGTAAATTTCACAGTGCACTACCAAATATCCTGGGCGTTGTACATTTCATAGTGCACTACTCAATCTTCTGGGCGTTGTAAATTTCATAGTGCACTACCGAATCTCCTGGGTGCTATAAATTTCATAGTGCGCTACCATATCTCCTGGGCATTGTAAATTTCACAGTGTGCTACAAAATATCCTGAGAAGTGTAATGAAGGATGCTACAAATTCTATAGGATGCTTCAGTATGGTGCTACCGAAATTTACACAGAGGATAAATTACACAGGCTCAACGCTACCCATTCTGCAGGCCTATTTTTTGGAGGTTGCGCTATGGATGTGCTAAGTATTTTGTGGAGACGCTACAAAATATCGCTACCAAATGATGCTACCAATAGGTACCTGGAATCATGGAGCTCAAGTTATCATTCTTGTTAATGGTTGATGATGTGTAAAAGGGATAAGACCATAGGTGGCAGATTTATCCATGTTTTCAGGTAGTAGCTATTCGAGATTATTTGAGAAGCCAAAATCTTCTCGCTTGCATTTATTTTCTATTGAACTAGTTTCCAGGAATATAGATCGTAGTTTACATGAGTCATTATGTTAAAGACTAGTTCCTAGGAAATAGTGATTCACTTTTTACAAGTGTCAAGTTGTTGTAACAACTTTATATTTCTAGAAAGCAAGTTTATGACTTGAGTCTTTAGGATTGATGGCATCTCTCTCTATATATTCACATGTAAAAGACTACATCAAGGAGGGAAAAAACAAAGGAGAGACCCGAGAGGTCTATTGTAAGGTTTTCAAGAAATGATTATGAGCTGGAGGGCATAAAAGTTTGATGTTTTCCTCAAAGACTTGTCTTAGTTTTTTATGTGAAAGATCTCAGTTGATGAATAAGACTTTTGATCAGATATTTTATTCTTGATGTGTTATCATACTTCATCTATCTTCTTCTATTAGATGGCTTTTTGTTTATAGAAGGATTATGTGAACAGATTTTGTGATGAAGATGTTGTGATAAGGATTATTATATCAACTGCCACATACACATCTTTTTCATTCTATGATGTTTGAAAGGTTTTCCAACTATTACAAATTCTTTCTATAGTGACTGAAAGTAGGTTTCTTTTCATCCTTAGCTATACTTTTTGTTTTTCCTAATTTCTTCATTCACACTTATTTGATCTCAGAACTGATCTTGGGCCTTATTTGATCTGATTTGTTTCCCATAGGATTTTAAGTCAAGATTGTTGTATTTCATGGACTCCATGCCCTATGGCTTCATTGCCTTCTTGATTAATTTTACCACTCTCAAAGTTTCCTAAAACCCAATCTATCCAATCAAACATTTTTATTCATGATGTCCTAGGCTTGCACTTGAGCAGTCCAAGAGGAACTTCTAGCACTAACAGGTTGTAACCTAAGAACTCATCTAGTAGAGAGAAGATCTACGAGCTAGACACAGTCTGCAGGAGTTGTTCCATCGGCGAGACTGGGTAATTGTCTTTTTCTGAAGCTCCTTTTAGGTTCCAAAAATCTACACATAGGCAGATTTCTCTCAACTTTTTCCTCACCAAAATAAGATTCGCTACCTAGGAAGAATGTCTAACCTGGAAAATGATCTTGGAATCTAAAAGATTCTTTCATTTCTAATACATGAGAGGTTCCAGGGATGGGTGATACTTTCGGAGCTTCTGTTGTAAATGTTTCACTTCGGGTTTTAATGGGATGGTGTGTTGAATGATGCAGGTATCAAACGTTTTCAAATCCCTATAGGACCACGTGAAGACATCCTGGTATTGTTTGAATAATTTGAGGTAAGATTTCCTCTCTTCCTTAGATATAGTCTTGCCAAGATTCACATTCTCTGGGTTTTCTAGGGTCCCAATATTTATAGTTTCATGCAGGGGACAAGAGATACCAGTCTTTGCATTCTTAGGTCCCTTAAATTGTTCTTTCAGATAAAACAAATTTTCTAGATTAGTTATCCCTTTTGGGATTGTGTGAGCCTTTGATTTATCCATAGGTTGTCCTGTCCGAGGATCGGTTTCTATTGATTGCTCTTGGAATTCTTCATCGTTAATAGTGAGATCTTTTAAATTGTCTTGGTTGGTCAAGAAGTTTATGATTTGTTCATCTACTTCAAAGACCTTCCAATTGGAAATGTTATTGGGTACCAACGGTTTGTACAACAGCTCCAGAGTGAGTCAAGAGGCTTCATAATCCTCTAAAGGCGACATCCTGGAAGGGTTGTGGCCGAGGAGTCAGTAAGAAAATTTTTTTCTCTGGGGATCATTGTGATATCAAAAGCTTCAAAGTGATCTATTAACCTATGCACCTCCTGATGATAGTTCTTCAAGTGAGGATAATTTCAATGTATAGTATTCCTTACTTGTCGAACAATAATTTCATAGTCTCCGAAAACTTTCAATTCTTTGACATTCAAATCTATGGCTTTCTTTAATCCTTGTACCAGAGCTTCATATTTGACAGTGTTATTGGTACACTCGAACTCTAGCCTACAGGAAAGGAAATGAGATTTACCTTTAGGGTCAATGAGAATGCACCCTGCTCCTGACACTTCTTGCGATTTAGATCCATCGAAATAGAGGGTCCAAACTTGTGAGCGGGAATCGTTATTTTTGTTTCCCTTATTAGTTTCTTGCTCCCCAACCTCTTGTTTCGAAAGCTCTAGCTCAAGGTTTTGACAGAAGAGGGTTTCTTCTATCGGTATCAACGATTTCTCTTGAAAAATAAATTCGGAGTTTTTGGTAAGAGAAACATTGGATAAGAGAGAAGCGAAGTTTCCGAAGTAGGAGTTGCAGGAATAATTGCCCAGTATGGGGAAATCTGTGGACAAGGGCTCATTAGGGGTCTCTATATCAGTGACCGTATGTTTCAGATATCTCTACCTATCGATTATGATCATGTTCTTGTATCCATTCAGTGGTAGACAAAGGTGTGCCCATTCTGTACTGAAGTACTCGTTTATCTTTTTAGACCAATATCGACTCAGTAATATCTGATATGCCTCTCGTATATCTACTACGATGATATCAATCACTTGCATGAAAGTGGGGTGTGTCGATATTCTGATCATCACATCTCTAAGTTCTCCTATAACCTTGACCTGGGTATTGTCTAGTTGTATGGCATGCTTATCAATTTTGAGAGGTATGGCATTTAAGTTTTTGCAAATAGACAAGGTTATAATGTTGGAGGACGCTCCAGAATCTACCAAACAGTTATGAAGGTTTCTATTGAAGATTTTTAACGTTAAGAGGAACAGTGGAAGAAAATGATTTTCCTTTCTCTCCCCTAAACAGGTGTTCATAGTTGGCTTTCGCATAGATCTATGAGATACAGATTTCTTTCTAGACCATTACCTGCCCTCATTTTTCTCCTGAATTCAAAGCTTGTAATAGAAAGTCTTTCTGCCGAGGGATCTTACATATGTCCATAACTGATCTATTGGCCTTTAGCTTCTTCAAATCTTCGACTACGTTGTAATCTAGTTTGGGCAATTCCTAGGTATGAATGTGTACAAGCTTTTTACCAAGAGTGAAATATGTATTTGGGTGATCGGGAGTTATCTTACTTTTCGAGGCCTGGGTGGTTTCAGTATCTTTCGAGCTTGGTGGACCCTTACTACATGTCTATATCACCGAAACTTCGACGTGTTGTTCTCGAGATTTGAACAGGTCATCGAAAGGCATGATCAAGTCGGGATCCCAGATCAACATGGTTGTATCTCATGGTGGGTCAATCTCTTCCTGGTCAACAATATTCATGACCGAGCTGTTTGGCTATTCGGTCAGGGAGAATTCGTCTAGAAACTGATTGGCCATCAATTTCATGGCATGTACCCATTGAGGGCAGTCTCTTTCGGAGTGGTTTTCTTCATGATAAGTACAAAAAGAATCAGACACGACATTCCATAGATCAATGTTTAAGTTGGTTGGGGGAGGTTCAATTGCTTTGAAAGGCATGTTTCTTTTAATGAAATACTTGAGGGGCCTTTGGCCCTGGTTTCCCTCTCCTATGCTTCTCTTCGTGTCTATGATCTCATTTGATAATTTCTTAATCATGTGTTGTATATCTTCTATATCTCCATTACCTTTGTTAGGAGCCTGTTCAGCCGGTTTTCCTAGTGGTCTAGTCAAAAGGAGTCTTCTCCTAGGAAGGTGTTGGGTTTCATTCTTTACTAGAGAGGCCTGGCCTTCTTTACATCCTTTCATCTGGAATTCTATTTTCTTGGCCTCTTCAAAATTTTCCACCAGGGTTTTCTTAGCAACTCTTTTTACAAACATAGAAATAGAAGTTGGGAGCGTGTTAGCATAAACCTTGATTTGTAACTCTTGAGTTGGTTTTTCTACAAGATGGAATTTGTTTAAGATGGTCATGAATATTTTATTGAAATCATTGACCCTCTATTTCAGACTCATGGTGGCTATGAACAACTCATCCATCAGATCTCCTGTAGTAGTTTCCTCTGTAAATTTATCAAGAAAATCTTTCTAGAACTTGGTCCAGCTAGTTATAGATCCTACTAGCAGATTAAAATACCACATGGATGATGAATTTTCAAATGTGTAGAGGAAAAGTCTATAGAATATGTTTTCATGTTGAACATTCATGAGTCTAATCGCAAGTATGAAATTCTTGATGTGATCTTCAGGTAAACCTGAAGTCTCGGGGTCATACTTGGGGAGCAACTTCTCTGGGTGCCGGGGAAGATTATGTACTCATCCACAACATCTTTGGCCATGTTGGCCCTTGACCAAGTTTTTGGAACACTTGGTCATATTTGACCATTTTTGGGACTTTGACATCCTGTCGAAGATGGAGCACCAGAAGAAGCAGAGATCATGGGATCTCGGCCCACTTTTGGGCCCATTTTGGGTTTTGGGAATATGTAATGGGAAAGGGATGTCAGACCATGGGTTCACCCACGCTTAGGCCCACCTTTGTAAATGTATAAATAGACATCTAGGAATCTAGTAGAGTATGGTATTGTATTGTATTGTATTGTATCTATGTGATATAGGCTAAGTGCCAAGAAGGGATCTGTGTGATCGAGAGTTTTGCGCATTTTGTGTAGACTTGCAGAGCTTAGTGCAAGTCCCTGTGTGAAGATATAGAAGGCTTTGTGTTGAAGGGCAAGGAAGAAGTATCTAGAGAGTTGCACATATATTCTGTCCTGTGCGAAGTAAGGGTTTCTACGGCTCTGTGATTGTAATCGATTGAAGAAGATAATAAAGAATAAGAGTTGGTGGACGTAGCCCCAAGGTGGGGGTGAACCATGTAAATTTGTGTGTTATTCTTTGTTCTTTGACTTGATGTGTTTATCTCTGCTTTGGCTAAGTGCTTTGATATATTTAGATAGATCTACTTATGCTTTGTGCTTCATTAGATGTGTATGAATAGTAGATATGATATGTATGAAGATACTTAGTGTTGATCTACTGGATCCGCTCTATTTTACTATTGCTAAGTACTAAGATACCTTAGATCTCAATGAATGCCATGATGCTCTGTGCTATTTGAGAAGTATAATAAGGATTGAATATTTATGAATGATCGATGCTAAGTTCTCTGTAAGCGATATAATCACAGATCTGTGTCCTAGATAAGGTTGCAGATACATGAGTCTCGCAACCACCCTTGCTTCTACCTTGGGTGAGACTTCATCTGCTTCACAGGTGTTGCTGAAAGGGTCGGTAGTTAATGTTTTGCTGGTGTGCTATTGTAGCATTAAACCCCAGGTCTGCCCCTATGCTAACAGACCAACCAAGGTTGGTTGTTCTGAATTTGGATTTCCCTTTATTCCTCATGGTTATTATCACCTTACATATCTTTGGAATACGAGTCGAACTCTTCTTCTTCCAAAAATTTGTTTGGCTCAGAGATGTCGTTGGATGGCATTTCGGGTATCAGATCAAGAGGTTCTTGGATTTCGGTAATCAAAAAATCTATTGATTATTCTATAGAGTGTACGAAAACTTCGTCGGGAGTGTTAACCATTGGTCTGCTTTGTTTTTTTATTCGAGGGAGGATGGGAGATAAGGACAACGCATCGATCTTCCAGGCGTAGGCTCTAGTGATTATCCTGAATTGATTCACTTCTTCATGAGGAAGGGTGTAAGGTATTTCAGAGTGAAAAGGTTCTTCCTCGAGCTAGGGTGATTTACCCACTTTGGGAGTACTCGACGTGTGTGGGTTGTCTGTTGAATGACTAGCCATGCATGTGGGCTGTTAAAAATCTGTAAGCTATTCAAAATGATATATAAAATATATACTCATCCATTCATTCTCAGGCCCTCCTTCTAGCGCCAATTCTGTTGATGGGTCTTAAATCCCTTGACTCAATAGTAGGAACCAAACCTGCCACCAAGGCCCAATTAGACTCTGCAACATTTGAGGATGGAATGGTTCTCTATATCTTACGATACGACCAATTTATTGGTGGGATTTGTGTTTTCTTGTGAAGGCTCTTCCTTCAGTTAAGACTATTCTCTTCTGTATTTTCTCCTGAGTGGGACTGGTATGAGAAATGCAAGACAGTATAAACCAACTTGACAACAAACTGGATTAAGTTTCAACTACTAGTGAAGAGGTTGAGCTTGGGATAACCCGTTTCTCAAACATCTAGACAATAATTCTATACCACAAACCTAGTACTAATACATTAACCATGTGAGCATCCAATTATTGTCTGAGAAACTAATTATCAGAAAATAAATCACATATGTAATAAGATAATGGCAAGAAAAATAATTCATCTACCATAACCATTCATCACATAATAACACAACAATTTATCTTCATCGTTAAAGAAAAGAACATCAAGACATTACACTAGATAACTTGACAACATAATTAATTGCTCTTACTCATTACTGCATCATTCATGAAACAGGATAAGAAGTAGTTCTTCTCCAAGTCCAATCACATGCATATGATGAAAATAGTTTGTGTTTGATCCATAAGTACTTCTCAATTCTTAGCAGCTTCAAAATAATTCTTAAAAACCAAAAAGAAAGAGTTCTTACAAAAACCATAGACCTTTTGCTAATTGGTCGAGGTCTTTATTTATAATATAAAGTTTAACTGAAATTAACGGCTAAGTACAGTTTAAGCAAAGAAAAAATCACCACGTGGTGTTATCTTCTAATAGTTTCTTTAGCAGTCAACCCGAGATATTTCTTGGAAAGGGTGACTTTTCTTGTATTTAGTCCAACTGATAAATAATTCTTCACAAGTTTGGGCCGATGGAAACCTGTGTTGTTCCATCAGAGATGCATATATTCCCCTGATGTCTATTGTATGCGCCTGGTACTTCATGAGACTAGATTTCAACTGCTATAGCATGGTTTAGACCCTGACCGGTGGTTCTGGGAATCGCTGCACTTGCCCTAGCTTTGCATCGATCATTTTTGCGAGCTCTTCAGTCCATATCGAGTCTTTTTTGGCATGCAACTTGACTATGTCACTTAAGTCGATAAAATTTTCGGGGGTGCCGAACTCGGGGAGCCCGATATCCTTCATTGCTCTTTTGATTCTGCTTCGAGTTTTTTTTTGAGTTCTTCGGCAAGATCACTGAGCAAGCTTTGTTCAGTAATCGAGAATCTTTCCTTCTATCGGGGTTGATTTAGTTTAGTGTTCAAATAATATAATACAAGGTTCAAACAAACAAAATAGACTGATATGTACTTGCGGATTTCCTTAATATCGATCGTGCAATACTTACATGATCCTAGTCGCCCCTTTGAATGACTTGCGATGTCTTTGTCCACACCACCACTCCTCTTCAGTTTAAATGAATTACGTCAGTGTGCCATAGTGTAGAAATATAAGTATAGTATATATGAGCGTTGAAACCATCACAATAGCCTCTCGACCTTTGGGGGCTGGGAAAAGATGCCAGAATCAAACATGCACACGTATGCTCCCAAAAGGTTAGATATCATAATAAGGAAGTCGTTAAATGCCTCCAGATGCCATATCACCAAGTGTGTCAACTATCAATTGTTAATAATGGAAGCCCGAGAGTTGAAAGATATTGGAGTGATTGTATTGTATATTCCTTGCAACTCTGATCGGTGGTGTTTTATGTGCTCTCGATTGCACCCATCGAGCAGCTGTGACATGTTAAATCTTCATGACATCTTGTCATGAGGTGTGAGTGTTCTTTGGCATGCTCTATTTCTCTTCTTCGTTCTACTATAAATCCTAGGAGTTTTGTGGGGAATTCTACGCATACGCCGAGTTTATACCTTTGTAACGTTGGTCTTGCAAGTTTATTCTGGTGAAACTCCATGTAGTAGTCCTTTACCATTCGTAGACTTCTTAGCCACTACGTTGTTGCACTATGGGATCCCCTTTGAACAAGGGACAGGGTTTGCGAGTTAGCTAGAGTGCCAAGTTTGAGCCCCAACATGCCTGGGACTCTTTCTTATTGGCTTTCGGTGTCCTTGAAGCTACAATAGGAGGTACCGACCTTGGATTGGAAAAGGTGTCAGGGTCTCCAGTGGAGGTAGAGGTGGAGAGAAGTTCATCTGAAAGACACATGCTAGGGGTCGCGCCTTCTCAGGATCCGACACCGCGAAGAAGGGGAAGGCCTAGGAAAGATAAGGGAAAAAGGGAAGAAGCATGTCTCCCAGCTGAGATGAGTGTACATACATCCGCTGAGGGGTTGATGATGCTCACTAATTGGTCAGAACCTATCGAGACTATCATTAGAGGAAGCGGGAGACAACAAGGAAGGTAAAATACATCGGGTTCTCTCATTAAGAGTCCCATCCAGAAGTTAGAGTGGGCCCAACTTTCCATAGCCGAACTCTACCAAGAAAATAGAGAGTTGCGGAGCCAGTTAGCGGTGAAGAATAGGGAGGTATCGACGTCGCAGGGTCACGAAGGAAGCACAGTTTGGCTCAAGAGGCAGCTTCGGGAAGCACAAGATACAACTGTGCAGTTGCACGAGGCGCAAAGGATGACAATGGAAGAGGAAAAGAAAACATTGCAAGGAGCGAGGAGTAACCTAGGAGAAGGTCCGTGTGCAAGAACTATATAATGGACGGGCTCTTGCTTTGCATTCTCCGAAGTGATGCTTGACAGTTTTCTCCATTTTTTGTTGTAAGGGCTTTGCATTCTTACTGTGGTCGGGCCAGTTAGTTAGGACGTTGGTTGTGTCTAATTGTATGTAACCTAAGCTTGGTGGGAGCTCTAATTATATGAAAAATATGAGAGTATCCTGAATTTATTACGCTCCCTTTTTGTATATATATTTACTGTGTTTTCTTATCTAAGTTTTTCACGCAAAATATGGAATTTATCATTGTTATTATTCTGAGTTGCCATATAAGTTTATCGATAGATGCTAATGTGGCATTATTAACTCGGGGTTATTAAAATATTTAAAGATAAAATTTAACACTCGACTGGTGAGTAAGGAGTGTTAGATACCGCGATTGATGATGCTTGGATGGCGTCGGGGATCAGTATTAAAACAAAAAAATAATGGGTAGTTTTCCTTTGTGGATTATCATTTTGTAAACTTTTGACATCAAAATCATATCAGGAATCGGCGGTCAGTGATACCACTCCTCTCCTTGTGCAGCGCTTATTCTTTTCATTTTTCTGTTGAAGCCGAATGGATTGGTCTTCAACTATATTCCTACCAACGCTTATTCGTAGAAAAGAGAGATTTTTTCACTCACCAACGCCGATGAAGATTGGGGCTCAGCTATTTTTAACTTCTCAAGCGATTTTCATCACCTATGACCTTTATTGATGTCGAAATTCTTAAGCGTGTTGGGGAAATCTTTAGACTATCGATTCCTTAGGTAGTTGTAAAGTCCTGTTTAAATTTAAGATGATTCTTTGTTGTGAGTTCGAGAAGACTTTAAACAATTTTAAAATGAAACATAAAATATAAGTGCATGCATTAGTTTCATATTGAAGTGAAAACAGACAGTGCAAAGGATCAAGTGGTACCCAAAAAGTAGAAATGGACATAGAATTTTTTAGGGTGTGTTGAGTGGTCAACATAACCCTGTGATGAAATCCATGGAGATGGTTTCCCATTTCTATTATGGGATTGGTAGGGGCTACAACATTCCTATTGGATGGCAGTGCTCTTCCTTAAACTACTGACATTCTAGACATTTATCTAAGTAATAAGCTATGTTCTTTTTTAGTCTGGTCTAATAGAATAGTTTCCTAGTGGTTGTGATCATTTTTTGATAACTAGGATGACCAGTATATGGTATTTTGTGTAGTTCATACATTATGAACCTCTTCAAGTCATCACAATTTGGAATATACAACCTACCTTTGTAGGTTAGCAGGCCATCATTCAAAAATTGATAGCCTTCATACTTCAACCCCATGGGCTCTTGATCTAAGTATTATTTCACAGTCTTGAAAAATGCATCTGTTTCTTGTGCATTTTTTACTTTCTCCTTGATGTCTGATTCATAGGTGCTTCAACTGCCAAGTGAATTACTTTCATACTTCTACTAAGGACATCAACCACCCTGTTTTATTTTTCTTTGATATGTTTGATTTCAAAATCAAACTCAATAAGGAGATCCATCCATCTAACTTGTCTAGCATTGAGTTTTGGTTGATCAAACAATTATCTCAACCCACTATGGTTGGTCATAAGAACAAATTTTCTACCTAGGAGGTAATGCCTCCACATTTTTAAAGCATGTACTATGACAACCAACTCCAAATCATGGGTCACATAATTGATTTCATTATCATTCAATTTTATGGATTCGTAGCAAATCACATGTGTTTCTTGCATAATGACTCCTTTGAGCCCTTCCTTGCAGGCATCTATACACACATGGAAGTCCTTGTTTGGGTCTGCAATATTCATCACAGGTGCATTGGTTAGAAGGTATTTCATCTCTTGGAATCTCTCTTCACATTCTAATATCCAAATGAATTTAACCCCCTTTTTATGAAGGGAGGTGATTGGCCAACGGATCTTGGAAAATCCCTTTCTGAACCTCCTATAGTATCATGCTAGGCCCATAAAGGATTTGATATCAAATACATCCTTTGGGGTCGGATAATCTATAATGGATTTGATATTTTCAGGATCAACCACCACTCCTTCTTCAAAAATAACATGGCCTAGGTAATGGACTTGTTTTTGGAAAAAGTCACACTTACTAAACTTAGCATAGAGATGATGTTATCTTATTACTTGAAGCACTAACTTGAGATGTTCTTCATGTTCTTGCTTACTCTTAGACTAGATTAGGATATCATCAATGAAAGCCAACACAAATCTATCCAAGAAATTGTTGAGTATATTATTTATTAAGAACATAAAAGTGGTTGGTGCATTGGTAATCCCAAATGGCACTACCACAAATTCATAGTGGCCATATCTTGTCCTAAAGGATATTTTGTGGATGTCTTCATCCTTAATTCAGACTTGATGGTATCCATACCTCAAGTCAATATTGGATAAAATTGTAGCACCCCTTAACTGGTCAACAAGTCATCAATCCTTGGCAAGGGATACTTATTCTTAATGGACATCTTGTTAAGTTGTCTATAGTCTATGCACAACCTGAGTGTTCCATCCTTATTTTTCATAAAAAAGGTTGGTGCTCCCCATGGAGACACACTAGGATGAATGTATCCTTTTCCCAACATCTCCTTTAGCTTTTTTTTTAGCGCAAATAGCTCTGGTGTACTCATTATATAGGGTGTTCTAGACACTGGCACCACTCCTAGTACAAGTTCTATTGAAAATTCAATATATGTTCTGGGAGGTAGACCTGGTACCTCTTCTAGAAACACATCTTGATACTCTCTTAATATGGGATGGTCATCTAGGCTTGGTTTATTATTCTCAATAGAGTTCAACACTTGTATTGCATACAAAGGACATCCTTTTCTACAATACTTCTTCACTTGAAGGGATGACATTTTTCTCACTAAGATAGGATTTTGAATCCCAAAAACTTGTCAAAAAATTTTCTCTTAAGTTTTAAGAGTTAAACCCAAGTACATCTGGAATTATCAATTAAAGTTAATAAATACTTGTACCCATAAAAATAAGGAGAAGAAAGTTGACCACACAAATCACCGTGAACAAGTTGTAAAGGGCCTAAGGCATTCCAAGAGGCACATTTGTAAAAACTATCCCAATGATGTTTTCTGAGAACACAATCAGCACAAACACCATCTTTGCATGAAACGGGAGGAAGAACAATCACCATCTATTGATTACATGGTTGTTGCAATGAGTGATAGTTTAGATGACCAAATTGCTCATGCCAAAGTTTTCTCAAGTCATCTCTATGAGCAACAAAAATTGATGAAAAAGATGATGACCCAAAGTTGTCAAACTTGTACAACCTAGTAATATCATCAAAAAATCCAGTTGTAAGAACATGCTTAGGATATTTTATATACTTGATTACAACTTGGTGAGGTGAAAAATATACGATTTTACCTTCACTTGAATGAGTGATTTGATATACTGATTGAAGGTTACAAGAAAGACTTGGAACACATAATACATCATTGAAATGACCATTTTCTACTTGAACTGTTCCAGATCCTTCAACACTAAGAGATGTATCATCTACAACAAATATTGTATTGGTGTTAGATTCATTTATAGCAGAAAATATGTCTTTATCCTTAGCCATATGATAATATTCTCCAGAATCAATACTTAAGCCACTCATCAGAATAAGTAGAAGTTTTATTGAAGGAGAAACCAGAAGCAGAAAGTGCATGTCCATGAGAAGAAGAAGAAGAACTAGAATCAATATTGATGTTTGTTAGACAACATAGGTATTCCAATAGAGGATTAACACCTTCAGTAACCATGCACACAACCAGATAAAAGATAAACACACTGATGTTTTTACATGGTAAAACCCCTACGGGGAAATATCCACGTCCCTGGCCAATGAGGCCACTTGGATCATTTTATTAATTCAAAAGAAAAATATTGAAGAGATATTTTACAAGAGTGTTTCTCACAATCGATCATCAACAAATGACCCTCCATTCTCTCTAAATAGAGATCATAGACCAATTAGGCGTTAATCCAAGTATCAATGGCAGTTAATATCGAGGAGGATATGAACCGTCAGATTTCCTAACTATAAATGCAAACTAAAAAAACACACTAATAAACACACTTTTACCTAACGACACATTATACCAAATAGATCTTAACTAACTCCTAAGTGTCTAAATATCCCAACATCCCCACTTAATAAAAAATTGGGATAGGATTGAAGGATTTACAATAGTGACACAATA
>JASDQU010101953.1:40090-61233 GCA_032191745.1 Picea mariana
TCAATAACTTGATCATGAATGAGATTTCTGATGAAGTGAATGTGTATCTCAATGTGTTTGTTGTGTTGATATTGAATTGGGTCTTTGGAGAGATTGATGGAACTCTGATTGTCACACCAAAGGATGGTCAGATGTTGTTGTTGGAATACAAACTCGGAAAGAATATGTCGAAGCCATAAGAATTCCTTACTTGCATTTACCACTGCTTGGTACGCTACTTCTACTAAAGAAAGTGGAATAACCTGTTGTTTCTTATAGGCCCAAGTGATAGGTCCTGAACCAAGGCTAAAAACAGAACCCGCAGTAGACTTCCAATCATCAAGGTCGTCGGCCCAATCTAAATTAGTGAAACCAACCAATAAATGATCCCCCCTAAAATTTAATGTATCTCAAACTGAATTGTACCACAGACATAGCGAACTATCCTTTCAGTTGCTTTCCAATGGCTTTGATGGGTTTTTTGCATATACCAGACAACAAGACCAAAAATTAAGGAAATATCAGGATGGTTATGAGTCAAGTATAATAGGCTACCAACTAACTGATGGTACAAGGTGACATCAACCTTGGGAGAAGTACAGGTGTCAACAAGCTTGAATCCAGACTAGAAGGGAGCAAGGGTTGGTTTACAATCGTCCATGTGAAAGAAATGAAGAAGGTCACAAGCATACTTATATTGGAAAAGAAAAATTCCTTCACTGGTTTGCAATACTTGGAGGCCAAGGTGTTAGTGTTTCATGGAAGCCTGCACATGAGACCTACCTAAGGCATACATAAACAAAGATTATCAAGAAAAGGAAGAGCGATACACAATGGAGAATGAGAATAAATGTATATTATGATTTGATCAATGACTGAGTGATATTCACTCATGTAGGCAATGACATCCGATAATAGGAATGCATGCATAATAGTGATGGTCTAAGATTAGAAAGTCTAAAATAGAACTAGTTAGTTAACTCCCACTGAACTAGTGTTACTCCCACTAAACTAGTGTGCTGAAAATAGAAATTTCTCCAACACCCGCCTTGAACATCACTATGGATTAAAAAATGAGTCCTGACTACTAGGCCATATTAGGTACTCATGTACAATGAAACTAATGAACACTAAATAAAAGTGAGGAAAGAGGGAAAACTACGTGGGAACAAAACCGCCCCTCAAAAGAAAATGCATCAAAAGAAGAAAATGCAACTGCTAGGAAAATGTGTTCTTGACTGCAAGACGATCCCACAAAGTATGAAACTTCTGCTCATTGAAACTATGAAACTTCTGCTCACTAAAATTCTTCATGAAGATGTAGAAATATTTATGGATATGATGAAGTCCTTTGGCAACCGGTCTATCCTTGTACCTCTTGATCCTGTGGAACCATATGCACCAGAAAATATTCCTTTCTAGTGGAAGTGGAACTAGATCCCAAGTTTGTTTATTTAGGAGTGAGTCATACTCCTATTGCATGGTTTCTTTCCATAATGGATTTCCCACAGCCTCACTATAGAGTTGTGGATCAAAATATTGAACCATATAGAAATGCATGGGCATCATTGGTTCAGAAGTTGAAAGTACATGAGAAGGCTCCTCATGATGAGATCGATTTCTCCTCGAATCCAATGGATTCCCTGCAAGGATACCTTCTTTGTGAAGTGTGAACTATGCCTTCTTGGGAATTTTTTGAAGCTTCAGTGCTGCCTTCTTATCTGGTTGTACTACCTTTTTATTTCCATGTACATAATTTGAGTGTATGGAATCATCTCTGATGTTTGAAACTGATGGAATAACAAGAGTATATGCATGTTTCATTAGAGTTGCATGAAAATTACTCTCCTTATGTGTAAGTAGAAAAGAGGAGTCATCATCAGAAAACTTAATGAATTTATACAACCTTGACTTGTGATCCACCTCACCAATTGCAATGATGGAATTGTCATGCATGTCAATTACTGAAACTAAATCGGATGTAAATTCAACCTTTTTACCTTTCTAAGTGATCTGATAAACTAAGAGCAGATTCATAGAAATCTTTGGAACATGTAAAAGATTCTCAAAACTTCCATTGTGGAGTTCCACTCTCCCTTCTCCTGCTACTGCTATTGGAGTATCATCCCCCATGAGAATAAGGGGTCTTGAGGATGGACTCAAAGAAGATAAAACTTCCTCTTTTGCTGCCATATGATGGGCTGCACTAGAAGATATAATCCATGAATCAAATGAGGAATTAATTGCAACCAGGGTATGATGATTACCTTTCTTAGGAGCATGATCTTCTTCCTTCTGCTTATTGAATCCCTCTATGATTCAACTGGATCTTGAAAGGATCAAAAATAAATTTCTCAGATGTTCAATAAAAAAACCTTATCGCAAATTTCTTATTGCAATCTTTCTGGTGGCACAAATGGATCGAAAAACAGATTCTGTATGCAAAATTTATCACAATCTGAAGTTTGGGTCAAACAAGTAAAAAGTCAATTGGTCAAGGGACACGTGGCATCTTCCGCATGTGACACATGGAAGCTTATAAATTTGAAAATTGGCAGCCATCAGGTGATGACATGTGGTATCACTAGGTCATGACAAGTGGTAAGGGTTAATGATGAAAAGTGTCAAATTTTTGATAATCCATGTGGAAAAAGATTGACCAACCATGGGCTAACACATGGTCCAATCCAAGGGTGACACATGTAACCATGGTAAAGGCCTTAAAATGGTCAAATTTATATTTTTGGACTCCATGGGAATCGATCCCATGACCTGCCTATTCAAATGACTTAAGCACTATGATCTAGCCACAAAGGGCGAATTACTACTTTAGAGAAAAAACCCAATTTTCAAAAATTTAAACTTAAGCACCTTTTCCAGCTAAGGGAGGTGCACCCTTAGAACTAGGACACATGGCCCTCATATGAACACAGAAGGGTGGTGTGTGCCCTAATTGGGGGCTTAAGAATATTTTTTTCCAAATTTTGGGTTTTGACCTTATTTTAGTGGATTTTTAGTTGGTTTTTAGTGATTTTTAAGGATTTTAGGCCCTCTGAAGGGGATCTGAGCCCAATATGGGGCCATAAAGTTGGGGGGAAGTTGGATTTAGACACAAAACTCAGAATATATATATACCATAGGTTTTTTGTAGTCCAAAAAAGTTCATAACATGATAAATGTTGTAGAATTGTGAAGCCAAAGACATTTTTTATGCAGGGAAGCCATTGAGGAGAGGAACTTTGTGGGCCAATTCTGGGAGCTTCACTCAACCGTTTTCAGTGCCGTCAGTTGTGTTGGGTTCTTGAGGTATAGAGGAAGATAGATATACCATTTTTTAATCCATTTGAAACTTTTCTGATGTAATTTTAAATCTTTTGAAGAGAAATAAGAAATCCTCACCCACTGAGACAAATGCCTGGAGATGTAGGAGATCTTGTCGAACTCCGTTAACAAATTTGTTGTTATGTTTTTATAATTCTTTATGATTAATTTCAGATATGAATATATTATTATGGCTTTCATGTTATATCATTAATTATTCCTCTTTCTTAAAATTCCTAAATGGTTAATGAACTCATGTTTTAAAACTTAACCATAGTCCTTAAAAGATCATTTCAGATCACTCTAGAATGAAGTTTCCAAGGTTGTTCTGTTGAAGTTATTATTCCATAAGATTGATTTGTTTCTTCATGCTTGTGGATTCTTCATAATTCAATTTATTGCAGTAATTGAACTTCTTTCCCTTCTTCTTCTTCTTGGAATATGAAGAGTCTTTAGAACTTGAAGAATCGTTAAAGGGTTTGGAATATCCCTCCTTCTCGTTGTGTTTCTCCTTCTCGTTCTATTTGGAAGGTACTTTTCCATCATGCATGGTGAGTGCATGTTATTTGAAATCCTTGATGAGGCCCATATGTATGAGTTTTGTCTGCTCTTGTGTGAGAGACTCAATGAACTGAGCCATCATAGGTATTTTCCAATTTGTTCCAAAAATAGATCTGCCAGAATGGAAATTGGAGACATATACAGTGTATTATGGTCCTAGCTTGAACAAGATTGTTAGAATAAGTTGTTTCTCTTATGTAGAATTGTCAATACCACATTCACCCAAGCTCAAAATTAAAGATTTAAATTTAGTAAATAAATCAAGTATATTATCAAAACTTTTAGGGTCTAAGGTATTCAACTCTACCTCAAGCATATGACCTCGCATCTCATCCTTCTTTCCAAAGAGTCCTTCCAAGGTGGTCCAGATCTCATTTGGATTATTGCATGTGGAAACATGAAACCATATATCAGTGGAGATTAAATCAAGAAGTAATCATTACGGTTCACCCATCTGGTCTTCTCAAGAGTTGATGTAGGTTATGTTTTTATCGCCATCGTAAAATTATACAGTCCTTTTCTTTTGAGTTGGAATGCGGCCTTAGGATTCCATTCAAAATATTTGTACAATGTGAGTATTATCACCAAACTTGATTGAATAATTTTCATCGTCTCCATCCCTGCTATTGATTCTGAAAAGATCCTGAAAAAACAGATCTTGGATTCTGAGATATGATAGACGGTTCTATGGCGGCTATAGATATGCTAAAACAAATATATCTCCTAAAATACGATTCGGGTTTTCGATATTTTTGGTGAGCATGAGAATACCTATGTTATATGTCTCTAGTAAACATTTCAGCCCGACCCAGATCACGTATTTCGAGATATGGCTATTTTACTGCAGAAACCCAATTTTTTGGAGGGTTGCTGAATCGTTGCACCCTAGAGAAGGATATAGTGCGATGATGTTGAATCGTCATACCCCAGTGAAGGACATAGTGCGACGATTGTGAGAAATTGAATTGTCACACCCCAGATGAAGAACACAGTGCGACGACGTCGCACCTTGGCTGTGTATAGGTTGTGATAGGGATAGGGATAGGCTGACTGTGACTGTCACACAGTTCGATAGTGAAAGGCTATGACAATTGAAATAATCACACCTTTCTATAGGGATAGGTTGTGATGATGGAGGAAACTAGGTTTACTCAAATCCTCTTTCTCTCTTCTCTGGATTGTCTTGGTTTCTCCAAGCAGTTCAGCTCTGATACCATGTTAGTGTTTCATGGAAACCTGCACAGGAGACCTAGCTAAAGCATACACAAACAAAGCTTATCAAGAAAAGGAAGAGAAATACACAATGAAGAATGAGAATGAATGTATATTATGATCTGATCAATGAGTGAGTGATATTCACTCATATAGGAAATGATATCCTATAATAGGAATGCATGCATAATAGTGATGGTCTAAGATTAGAAAGTCTAAAATAGAACTAGTCAGTTAACTCCCACTGAACTAGTGTTACTCCTACTGAACTAGTGTGCTGAAAATAGAAATTTCTCCAACACAAGGAAATAGTGCGAAAATCCTAAGTTTGTCATTTCAAATTTCTTTTTAAGGTTGGTTTTCACATGGTTTAAATTTTTTGAGTCACTACTAGTAAGGATAAGGTCATCAACATAAAGGACAAGGATTATGGGATGGATTCCTACTTTCTTGGTATAGATATTAGGATCAGAATGACATATAGAGAAACCGGTGGCAATAAGAAAGTTGTCCATTTTGGCATACCAAGCTCGGGGATCTTGATTAAGACCATAAATATATTTATTAAGGAAACAAACAAGGCTAGAGTGATTATGGACATAGCCAGGAGGTTGTTCCATGTATATTTCTTCTTGCAAATATCCATGCAATAAGGTAGAATTAACATCCATCTGATGAACCTCCCATTTATGTGAGGCAATAAGGGAAAGAATAAGGCAGATGGAATTCATTTTAGCTATAGGGAAAAAGGTTTCATTATATTCAATTCCTTTAACTTGGGAAAATCCTTTGGCAACTAACCAAGAATTGAGTCTTTCAACACTTCCATCTTATGCATACTTATTTATGTAGACACATTTACATTTGACAAGTTGTCTTTCATTTGGAAGAGGTACAAGATCCCAAGTATCATTTGCCACTAAATAACGATACTTTTCATTCATTGTTGTATCCCGATATGGGTGACCTGAAGCTTCTACAAATGTCTTTGGATCATGGGTCTCTGAAACTTGAGCCAAAAGAGAAGAGGCTCGTTGGAACTATGAACGTTTCTAGAACTCATATGAAGGATCACTGACAATATCATCAATTGGTTCTCATGTTGAACGAACCCATCTAGGAAGTGGTGGAGTTGGAGTTGGTGTTGGTTCAGGTTCAAAGGACTCATCTGGAGGAAGGTGAGCAGGCAAAGGTGGATTTCCATCCTCACTATCATCATCTAAAGAAGAAAACATAATAGAAGAAGGCACAAACATCGAAGATGGCTCACGGGCCAAAGAAGGAACAAACATCGAATTAGGCTCACAGGCCAAAGAAGGAACAAACACCAAATTAGGCTCATAGGCCAAGAGATTTTCATCAAATTTGACATCTCTTCTAATAATAATTTCATTACAATGTGGTTGAAGAAGCCTATAACCTTTGACATATTCAGAATAACCAACAAATATACTCTTCTCACTTTTAGGCTGCAATGCTTTCCTTTTCTCATCAAGAATGTGAGCCCATGCTATACTACTAAATACATGGAAGTGACTTACATCTGGTTTAATTTTAGTCCAAGCTTCTCCTAATGTTATCTATTTTAAGAGCCTTTGTGGGAAGGTGATTTACTATGTGATTTTCACAGTTGATGGCTTCCATCGAATACTTTAGACTTAATCCCTTAGATTGGATCATACAATTAGCCATTTTTTTTAATGTGCGGTTCTTTCTCTCAACAACACCATTTTTTTGTGGTGTTTATGGAAGAGTGTGTTTTATTTCTCTCAAAGACTCTCGAACATTGAACCGCCGCATCGCTTCAGCAATCAACCATCTGGGAGATCTCCACACTTAGCACTCAAAAACTCCCAAATTCCAAAACGTCGAAGCCATGCGGCATTCATCAGTGGAGACATGTAGCATTCATCTAGCACTAACATGTGGCATTCATCAGTGGATACATGTGGCACTCATTTCATACACCTTTGGTTACGTCATTTTCCCATTTATGGGTGACATGCGTCACCCTTTTTCTCATGACATGTCATCAGTTGTGACATCACATCCGCCATGTCACTCTGGGGAAATTTCCTTTGGGATATTTTGATAGAGAGTTAACACAGTTTCCAAAAGTGTCGAATTCTTGAAGTGCCTAAGTTCCTTTCACGCAATTCCTTCCTCAAGACGACACATGGCACATGCCACCTGGAAATCGGTCCCGATGATGACATGTGGCACTCATTTCGATAATTTCTGGTACAACATCTGCTCCATTCCAGGTGAAACATGTCATCCTTATTTCTGTGACACATCAAGAGTTCACATCATGCTGCCATGTTAGCTCCGGGAGATTGTCCTCCAGGATATTTCTATCAAGAGTAGGCACAGTCTCCCGAAGTCCCAAATGTCAAACTCCTGAAGTATTTAATGGTAAAAATGTATTAATCTCGTATCAATTAGAAATAATAATGAATTAATGTCTCCGGGAGATGGTCACTTTGGGAGATTCCAACCCAGAGAAAATACAAATCGCCAAAGCGTCGGAGCACCAAAACTTCAGAGACGTGTGGCAATATTCTATCATGACACGTGACATCCATCAATTGAGACATGTGGTATTCATTAGTTGAGACATGTGGCACTTATTTTAAGCACATTTGGGGTTGTCATCTGTACTATTTCAAGTGACATGTGTCACCTTCCTTTCCATGACAAATCAATGATGTGACGTCAGGATGCCACGTCAGAATTGAGGGATCATCATTGAGGAGATTTCTAAGAAAAACATTCAAAAGAAAAACTCTTGAACCTCGAAGAGACAGAGTCTCGAAGTCCTTAAATAATGAATGTTAAATTAATCTTGGGTTAATAAGAAATTAGTGGTGGATAATGAATCTGGGAGTTCTGTTTTCTGGAGGATATGTATACTTTGTCCTTCGAATCTCCCGAACACCAGAGTTTCGAAGTGGCTCACCCTCATTTATTGCACATTTTGAAATTTTTAAGAAGGGGCGCAAAATTAGAATTGGAGAAACTACATGTCCAAACTGCAGAAAGAATATCAGAGACTCCAGAAAACACCAAATGACTTGCTTCTTTCCTCCAGGAGATAGGTAGGGGAAAAACACTTCCAATATATTTAGTTATCTCTATTGGCCTCAAACAATGTACATGCATGCTAGTTCTCGATACAGAACTTAGTTTTTTCACTCCTAGCTATATACTATCAAATATCAGTTCATTCCAGTGCATGCATTAGTCTAGCTTCAGTGCTGGTAGTAGTTTTTAATTGTTCAATTGCAAAACTCTTGTAGCTTCAGGCATAATAAGTGGTATTTTTTGTGTGATAAGAACCACTCCTTTTGATTAAGTCAAGATCAGAGTATTCATTAACAGACTCTAGAATTGTGTTTTAGTTAAGTTAATAAGTTGTTTTACATCCGATGTGTAGAGAAAAACCTCAGTTCCACACTGGTCAAGGGCCTCCACATCTATGATAAATAAGCATTATTTGTATGCTATAAGGGTTCAATTTTTGGGAGAAAAATATCAATACAAATGGATGGATCCATTCTATGCATGGATTCAAGCTCTCTACCTGGTGAAGATACTATTGATGACAGTCTGTTTGTGTCCAAATTCGTATGTGTTTCTTATCTTGAATACAGTTTTGATTTGTGCGAAGTACATTTATTTTCCTTCAGCTACTGTATAAATTTTCTTTATTAATATGCAACCTGTGATAACAACTATTCTTTGATGAATATTTGTTTTTGTTGCAACCTATGCGAATAACTGTGTTTTTGGTACATGTTTAATGCTTGAAATGAAATTTTAAGACTTAAAATTCTAGCAACATATTGTTCATTGAATGGTTTGTTGTTTTTCTTTGTTTCTTACCTTTATTGTTTCACTTGTATGTTCTTAGTGTGCCACTAGCCAAGGAGGACCCTTGTTCATGTAATTTGGACAACCAAACCATGCTCATGTCTTGATAAACCAACCCTCTAACTGACCCATAAATAAAAAAACCAACCATTCATAACATGAGGGGGCATAGCTCTTCCCTTTAGAAGTCAGGTGCATACTTTAGGACCAACATCTTCTAGCATCGTTGTTGTGGAACGAAGTAATGAAATATCTTTCCTTGGGAGAACAACAATGATCATATATGACCTTTGATGGTGAAAAAATATTAGACACATTCATACTGCCATATTTTACCTGACGACTCCACTGAGTAAACTTCAAAAAATAAATATTGGCTCCCAGAAAAGGACTCAAGAAATCCAAATCTGAGCACACCAGAGCCACTAAGGCTCATCCAAACCCTCAAAAGGACACAATAGTATTTGAGCCAGAAAGAAAACTAAGAAAATCCACCCTCTAGTGAGTAGCACAAGTGGATCCTCACTGCCACTGACTACTTTACCAAATGGATCGAGGTTGTTCCCACTAGGAATGCTACTAACAAAGTGTTTATGATTTTTTTTTAAACCAATATCTTTTCCAATTTTGGCTATCCTAGAAATCGTATAACATACAATTCCCAAGAATTCAATTCCAAAGCCATGATTGGCTTATGTGGGTATCCATAACATCGCCTTGACACATTTCATGTCCTATTATCCTCATGGGAATGGGTTTCCTGAGTCATCAAACAAGTCTCTCATCAGGATCATCAAGAAATTGTTGACTGAAAACAAGAAATCATGGGACTCTAAACTTATGTATGCCTTGTGGGTTGATAGGATCAGTACCAAGAGATCCTTGGGAACCTCACCATTTCAGCTAGTCTATGGGATATATTTTGCCTTCCCCACTCAGCTCGATCTACGAGTTTTTAAATTCTTACAGGTAGAAATGGAACAGACAAATGACATCTAGAGGAGTATCTTTCAGATTATAAAGATTCAACAGAAAAGGGAAGCACTGATTCAGATCACTGAAGCATATTAGAGCAAGATCAAATTGGCCTTTGACAAGAAAATCAAGAAAGAGATCTTTCAAGAAGGAGACCTAGTCCCGAGGTGGGATGCTAGAAGGGAAGAAAATTCTAAGAATGGTAAGTTTGATAACCTTTGGTTTGGTCCTTTTAAGGTGGTTGAGTTTATGGAAAATAACACATTTGTCTTACACAATTTGGATGATACTGAAATTTTCAGAGGCCCAGTAAATGGGTGCTTCCTGAAACACTATTTTTCTTGAAAGACTGAGGGAAGGTCCCTCTTGTACCATAACTTCTTTCCTTTTTCGTTTTCATTTGAATAAGCTCGTCATTTGAGCATTTCATTTTTAGTTAGTTTTTGTTTGAATAAAGAATCCATAGCCCAACAAAGGAACTGGGGTGTAGTTCCCGTTTTAAGTTCAATAAGATATATGGCTGGTGGACAGAAACATAGGTAAGAGAAGGAAGGTGGGAGCAATTTATTTAATTCCAAGGCACCGATTTGTTGTTATTAGCACCTCACAAGGAAGTGATATCCCCAGCTGAAGCCAATGTTGAGACCTAACTCTACACCCCTTCCCCTCCTGCCTCATTTTCCCTATACTTTCTTGAAAATTATTCCTCTTTTGGCTGTTTAAGTCAGTTTCCCATTACTAAATGACTTGGTTTTTCATCATTATATTTCTTGATTGATTCTTTGTGAATTTGTTTTTTGTTTTCTTGAAGGATAATTGCATGTCGTGATTTGGTTCGAAATACTTGTCATCATGTTTTCCATTGATTGAGCGTGCAACAGGTCCACCAAGTATTTTGTGTGCAAAAGAGACATCTAGGACCACCAAGTCCTTTGTATGCACAGTAAGCTTCCACAATGAACACCCATGAACATAACACAACAATTCAGAGCAGTCATTTGCGGGCTTGGATTGTGTAAGTTGACAAGTTAAATTTCAATGGTGGAGATCCAACTAGCCAATCAGATCAACAACTCTCGTACATTTAGGATTTAAGAACTCACGAGAGGTTTAATCACAAGAGTTACACATAAGCCACTTTGTGACTTCAACACTGAAACTTCTGAGCTTGTATTTTTCAAAATCTCCAGAACGTCAAACCGTCGCATCGCTTCAATGATCAGCCATCCGGGGGATATCCACACTTAGCACTCAAAAAATCTTGGATGTCGAAATGACAAAGCCACGTGGAATTCATCAATGGAGATACGTAGCATTCATCTAGCACCGACACATGTCGTTTATTAGTGGAGACATGTGGCACTCATTTCAGACACCTTTGGTTACGTCATCTTCTCATTTCTAGGTGACATGTGTCACCTTTCTTTTCATGAAATGTCATCGGTGGTGACGTCACAACCACCACGTCACTCTAGGGAAATTTCCTCTGGGAGATTTTGATTGAGAGTTAACACAGTTTCCAAAAGTGTCAAAGTCTCGAAGTGCTAAAGTTCCTTTCACGCAGGGCCTTCCTCAAGATGACACATGGCACATGTCACCTAGAAATTGGTCCTGATGATGACACGTGGAATTTTTTTCGGTCATTTCTGGTACAACATATGCTCCATTCCATGTGACATGTTTCATCCTTATTTATGTGACACATTAGAAATTCACATCATGAAGCCATGTAATTTCTAGAAGATTGTCCTTTGAGATATTTCTATCAAGAGTAAGCGTTGTCTCCCGAAGTCTTGAACATAGAACTCCCAAAGTATTTAATGGTAAAAATGTCTTAATCTCAGATCAATTAACAATAATAATGAATTAATGACTCTGGTAGATGGTCACTTCGGTAGATTCCAACCCAGAGTGAACTCAAATCGTTGAAGTATAGAAGCACCAAAAAGTTGGAGACACGTGGAACTCTTCTATCATGACATGCAGCATCCATCAGTTGATACATGTGGAATTCATCAGTTGAGACATGTGGCACTTATTTTAAGCACATTTGGGGCTGTCATCTGTACTATTTCAAGTGACACTTGTCATCCTCCTTTCTGTGAAACATCAGTGATGTGATGTCAGGCTGACACATTAGATTCGTGGGATCATCCTCCGAGATATTTCTAAGCAAAACATTCAAAAATAAAAAACTCTCGAACACCGAAGAGTCAGAGTCCTGAAGTTATTAAATGATGAATGTTAAAGTAATCGCTGGTTAATAAGTAATTAGTGTTGGATAATGACTTCAAGAGTTCTGTCTTCCAGAGGATATGTATACTTTGTTCTCTAAAACCCTTGAGCGCCGGAGTTTTGAAGTGGCTCACCCACATGTATTGCACATTTTGAAATGTTTAAAAAGGGGCACCAAACCAGAATTAAGGAAACTACATGTCCAGAATAAAGAAAGAATATCATAGACTCTAGAAAATGCCAGATGACTTGCTTCTTTCCTCCAGGGGATAAGTAGGGGAAAAACATTGCCAACATATTAAGTTATCTCTAGTGGCCTCAAACAATGTGTATCCATGCCAGTGCTTGATACAGAAATTAGTTATGTCACTTCTAGATATCTACTGACAAATCTTAGTTCATTCCAGTGCATGCATCAGTCTAGATTCAATGTTGGTAGCAGTTTTTAATTGTTCAATTGCAAAACTCTTTTACCTTCAAGCATAATAAGCGGTCTATTTTTTTTGATAAGAACCACTCATTTTTATTAATTCAATCTCAGAGTATTCATTAACAGACTCTAGCAGTGTGTTTTAGTTAGGTTAATAAGTTGTTTTAGAACCGATGGCTAGAGAAAAACCTTAGTTCCACACTGGTAGAGGGCCTCCACATCTATGATAAATAGGCATTCTTTGTATGTTAGAAGGGTTCAGTTTTTGGGAGAAAACTATTAATACAACAACAAGTTGTACCCATTATGTGGATGGATTAAATATCTCTACCTGGTGAAGATACTATTGATGGCAATGTGTTTGTGTAAAAAATCGTATGTGTTTCTTATCTTGAATACAATTTTGATTTGTGTGAAGTAAATTTCATTTCTTTCAACTACTGCATAACTTGTCTTTATTAATATGCAATCTATGATAACAACTATGATTTGATGAAGATTTTTTTTTGTTGCAACCTGTGGGAATAACTATGTTTTTGGTACATGTTTAATGCTTGAAATGGCATTTTAAGACTTAAACTTCTAGCAACAGATTGTTCATTGAATGGTTTGTTGTTTTTCTTTCTTTCTTACCTTTATTGCCTCACTTGTCTGTCCTTAGTGTGCCATCATCCAAGGAGGACCCTCGTCCATGTCATTTTATCAGCCAAACCATGCTCATGTCTTGGTAAACCAACCCTCTAACTGACCCATAAATAAAAAAACCAACCATTCATAACGTGAGGTGGCCTAGCTCTACCCTTTAGGAGTTAGGTGCAAACTTTAGGACCAACACCAAGTACATATGAAAAAGTTATCAATGGAAGTTAAAAAATACTTGCACCCAGAAAATGAAGGAGAATAAAATGGACCACACAAATCACTTTCAACAAGATGCAAAGGGCCAAGGCATGCCAAGAGGTACCTTTTCCAAAATTATCCAAATGATTTTTGTTGAGAAAACAACCAACACAAACACCATCTCTGCATGAAACAGGAGGAAGACTAGTCACCTTTTGTTGATTACATAGTTGTTGCAATGAGTGATAGTTTAGATGACCAAACCACTCATGCCAAATTTTTCTCAAGTCATCGCTATGAGCAACAAAAATTGATTAAAAAGATGAAGACCCAAAGTTGTCAAACTTGTACAACCTGGTAATATCATCAATAATTACAGTTGCAAGAACATGCTTAGGATCTTTTAGATACTTGATTACAACTTGGTGAGGTATAAACTCTACGGTTTTACCTTCACCTGAATGAGTGATTTAATGTACTGATAGAAGGTTACAAGAAAGCCTTGGAACACATAATACATCATTGAAATGGCCATTTTCTACTTGAACTGTTCCAGATCCTTCAACACTAAGAGATTTATCATCACCAACAAATATTTTCTTGGTGTTACATTAATTTAGAGCAGAAAATATGTCTTTATCCTTAGCCATATGATAATATGCTACATAATCAATAATCCACTCATCAGAAGAAGAAGTAGAAGTTGTATTGAAGGAGAAACCAGAAGCATAAAGTGCATGTCCATGAGAAGAAGAAGAAGAAGTAGAATCAATATTGATGTTGTGCTTCTTCATAGTTTCTTCTAACGCTTCCATCTTCTTGAAACATTTGGACTCATCATGACCATATTTATCACAAAGTTGCAATGTCTTTCAGTCTTCTTATTTTTATATTTTTCTCATTTGTCACCATTAGGAGCGTAAGTTGTTTGAGTGGGTTTGGGACACTTATGTTGCTTGTTTTTGTGGTGAGGATGTTGCTTCTTGAAATCCTTGGGTTTATCTTTCTGATGGACCACTAATAATTTGTTGGAGGTACATGTAGTGTTGATCACTCCAAGTTGTAAAAGCTTATCTTTCTCTCTAATCAAAGCATCACAAAAGGACTCAAGAGTGGGTTTTTGATAAGTTGTCCCTCGAGCCTATTTCATGGCATAAAAGGTATATACAAACACATAATATGCACTACTTAGCTTAGAAAGAATAAGATAGATGCAACAATATTCATCCATCTTTGTCTTACATTCTTCACATAAAATTCTAATTGTTTTAAACTTAGATAGATAGTCTTCAATGCAAGAAAAATCACTTGTACTTAAAGTCAGTACTTGATTTTCTAACTATTGTGCTCGAATAATATTGTGTTTACCAAACATGGATTCAATCTTTTCCCAAGCTTCATCGAGTTTATCAATTTGTTGAAGCTGTAACCTTAAATCAGGAGAGTTAGAAATTTCGATTAGTCCACGTGCTTCGTCATTCCTATTATCCCATTTGAATTTCTTATCAACATCAGTAGGTTTTGTTTCCTTTCCCAAGGTAATCCAGTACAATACATTACTTCTTAATAAATCCTCCATATGGGATTTCCATTAGAAGTAGTTGTTACTGGTAAGAAAAATATTAATTGAATAAGACATATTAAATACGTATATAATATGGATTTAAAAACTAAAATTGATGATCTGGATGGAAAGATCTTGAAAAATTTGGCGGTTTAAAAAAAAAAAAGAACTTCAGATGTGAAAGTTATGCCCTTTTAAAAAAAGGCATAAACGATAACCAAAGGACCACGTGATGGTGTATGTTTCTTTATGAAGGTGGGGTTCACTTTTACAATGAAGTTACTTTATAAAATAAAATCTGCATGAAAATAATTAACTCTAAAATATTAAAGTTACTTATAGTTTTTCACTTTTATACTTGAAGTGAAATACACTTTAAAATGGAGCATGAACTTTTTCAAAAAAAAGTAACAAAAAGAGAGACTTGAACTCAAGACCTCTTACTTAATAAGGAAACTTTTAACCAAGTGGGATAGAAAAACATATTGTATTGTTTAGCAAGAGGATTGTTGTTGTTAGAGAGCATGCTAAAGAAAAATTCTTTTCACACAAGAAAAAAATTTCGCTTCTCGATGACAACAAGGGTTAGATCTTGCTTAGCTTACACGGAAAATGCACATTTTCCTATCTATTTCTTATTTTATGAGATTGCACAGGGTGCAGGAAAAGAGCATATGCATATCTAAAAGAGTAGCAACCCGGATAAAAACAATACAAAACTGAAATAATACTCTCCAAAAAATTTAAAAATGGCGTATCCAAGCTTTATAACTCTGGATCTGGCTGAAATGGTTGTATCTTGGGAAAATAGAAACCGTTTTGAGTGAAATGAAAAGCGTTTATAAATGAAACGAGTTCTTTGGACGTAATGGAATAGTCCTCTTAGCCCAGAAATGTACCAAAATGGTAGAAAACGAATATGAGGAAAATCAGTTTCACTATCTCGATCTACAACAAGAGCGGGTCTTCAAACAAGCTCTGATACAATGTTTGACAACACAGGTATTCCAATAGAGGACGAAAACCTTCAATAACCACTCACACAACTAGATCAAAGATCAACACACCAATGTTTTGATGTGGTAAAAACCCTATGGGTAAACATCCACATCCCGACCCAACGCGGCCACTTGGAGCAATTTATTAATGCAAAAGAAAAAGATTACAGAGGGATTTTGCAAGAGAGTTTCTCACAATCGATCATCAACAAATGACCCTCCATTCTCTTTAAATAGAGATCATGGAAAAATCATGTGTTAAGCCACAAATCAATGGTCATTAAGATTGAGGAGAATATGAACCGTTGGATCACTTTATGTCAGGAACATATCATGACCGTTGGATTTCCTAACTACAAATGCATACTAATGCATACTAAAGAAACACACTAATAAACACACTTTTACCTAACAAAACATTAGACCAATTATATCTTAACTAACTCCTAAGTGTCTAAATATACTAAATGTTTCTCCCTTCTTCACTTTCACACTCCAAGGTTTTATTGTAATAGTCCAACTTAGTTTTATGGCAAGCCAACCAGTCCATGCCAATCAACAGGTCATAAGATCCTAAAGGAAGTATGTTTAAGGTTGTTTGGGTGGGTAATCCATTCAAAATGAATTGGCATGCTGGTATGACCTTTGTTACCTTTCTTTTAGTTCCAGTGGCTAGTTGTACCAGCCATGATTTAGCATGTTTGAATTGCTACAATTTACATTTCTCAATAGTTTGAGGGGAAACATAAGTCAGAGTAGAACCATGGTAAATTAAAATGGAAACTAGATGGTTGGAAATCATACCTTCCATCTCCACCACTGAAGCTTGGTGGTTAGCTTGTCTATTATCCAAGGCTACATAAATTTGTGGGATGCTCCTAGCCACATCATTGATTGCAGTAGCCTCTTGGATGTTGTATATCCTCCTATTGTTATGTTGCCTAAGTAGACAGTCCCTCAACAGATGTTCTTCTCCACAACCCCAAAATTTGAAGGGTTCTCTCTTTGGGTTATCAGTCTTACCTGGGGCCTCTCCAAAGGGTTTATTACCACTATGAGATGGAAAATTATGTTGATATACACTTTTAGTAGGAAGGTTCATCTTATAATGTTTCCCATGGTTCTTGAATCTTGAGGGTTTAGAACCCTTCTTCTTGAATCTTGAATTAATTTTTTTCTTCCAGTCCTCATGAGGTTTCGTCTTATTCTTGAATTTGTCATAGACATACCTTTCCTTCTGTATCTTCTAAGGTCTTGAGTTTATCAAATTCAATTCTGTCTTGGAAGGACTGAGGCATTCCACTAATGAATCATTGCATATTTACCTTTTCATCCTTTATGTAGGGCACATACCTTATCATCTCAAGAATTTGTTGATATATTCATCTATTGTGAGTTGTCCCAGCTTGAGTTCATATAACTCTTTGGTCTTCCCATCAAAGTATTTCTATGACATATACTTCTTCTTGAAGTATTTCTCAAATTGTTTCCATGACAATTCCTTCTCATGGATTCCTTTCACATTCCTAAGGTCCTCTCACCAAATGGAGGCCTTTCCATTTAGGTTGAAAATGGTTATTCAAGACTTTAAGTTTTTATAGTATTCATGGACTCTAAAGTACTTCTTCAAGCTTAGTATCCAAACTTCCGCTTCTTCCCCCTTCTCGATTTATCCATCAAAAGTTGGTGATTTGGATTTCTTAAACTCTTCATAGTCATGGATCTTGGAATGTTTCCTCTTCTCTCTTCTCCTCTGGGAATGCAAACTAGTTTTTCTACTAGAAGATTCCTTGGAGCTGTCAATTTCCTCACCGGAGGATTCTTCTGACAAGTGTCTCTTGGCTCCATGTTGGGTCTTCTTTGAGGTGCTCCTCCTTGTGTGGCCACTTTCAAGACCATGATTTTGTATCTCAAGTGGACTTTGGGTCTTCTTAGTATGATGTTTGTCCACATGACTGACTGCTAGTCCATGTTGTAGTTTCCATTATATATCTTATGAGATTTGTAGTAGGACTGTATTAATTTCAGTTTTCTTTTCCTTCTCTTTTATCAACCTTTCATTGTTAGCCTTACAACTTTGTAATTCTGCCATTAGGCTTCTTACGGTTTCAACCAAATTTGGAGGGATTTCCACCGCCCTCATCTCATCATATTCCTCTTATTTGTTGTGTAATATTTCCCCCAACTCATGGTGTGTCACCATCCCTTATGTTGTAGTTTTCCTCCGGTCCACTGAATGCTTGAGTGCTAATAATTTTTTTTATGTTAGTTAATGATCTACTAGTTTATGAACAACACATAGTTTAGATTTTTCAAAACATATAACAATAGCAGAAAGTTTCATTCCTCTCTTCAGCAGTGGTTTAGATAAGTTTCTTATGAATGGGGTAAGATAAGGTGTTACCCCTTACAATTTCTCTAACAATATTTCTTTTAAGCGACTTGTTCATGAGCCCACGCAGGCCAAGTGTTGTTTCCTTCTCTGATACCAATTTGTAACACACCTGGCCCCTAAGTAGCCTTTTTAGGGATGGGGCATAAAAAAATTTATTTTCTTAATCATCTTGAATCCTTTCCTTTGGATATTCGTCCTCTTGTCCCCATCAAGATCTATCTAACAACTACTACCCTTCTCAAATCCGAGCTTTGAATTGGGAGATAAACCCTTCCAAAACTCTTTGGATATTATTAGTCAAGGGCCATGTGGTACCCACATAGGTCCATCTCATTCGTACCATCCCAAGTTCCCCAAAGTCCTAGAGGTTCCCCATCATTCCTGGATATATGGTGGAAGTCCATCCACTATCAAATCCAATGCCAGAATCTTCATCCTCATTTAACACATAAGCTTAATGGAAATTCAACGTTCGATGCTTCATTGCTAAATGTCCCTTTTTCTTTCTACTTGCATATCCCCTAGACTCCCAAAATCTTGAAGACCCAAAGGACCCACAATATTTCCACATGGCTCCAACCTTCAAACCTTTCATCTTATCTAAGATACTACACCCCAAACCTCTAGATTTTCAAAGTCCCAGACTTCTGAAGGGTCCACCCTTACACGTGATGTCATATTAAATGAATAGGCAAGGACAGGAGGGTCCCAAGTACTCCACCCGCTAATAATCCAAGTGAATATGTGTCAGGGGGTGACATGTGGCCCCATCAGTGGATGAAATGTGTCATGTTCTAATGGGAACATAGTGTCTATGAAAAGAATGAATCAAGGTGACACGTGGCACGTCGAACATGGGTCCACGCCACCCTGAGTGACATCAGTGTGTCACGTCATTCCAAACTGATAACCTTCCAATGCCCCTTAGATCTCACAGTCGAGATGTGTCCCTGTAGATCCAAATATCTATGGCCTTCATTACTTCATAACTTTGGCGTTCGAGGGATCCATCGTGTAACTTCATATTTTCTCCTGAAGTGGTTAGCGTTGGTATGACCACGTTTTAGATCCAACGGGTAGGAACAGTCTCACAGTGTCCTCAGATCTACGACTCTTATCACTTCGAGAGTTCGACATTCGAGGGATTCTCTCACTTACCACCCCCTTTCTCCCACAGTGGTCAACTCTGTACTGACCGCAATGTAGATCCAATAGCCAGGGAAGATCCTGAAGCATCCCCAAATCTACAGTTCTTGTTAATTCACAACTTCGACATTCGAGGAATTCGGTGCTATGACACCTTTGTTCTCCTGAAGTGGTCAACTTGGGACTGACCTAGACATACATCCAATGGTCAGGGAGGATCCCTAATTCCCTCTAATATACAACTCGCATTACTTAGCGACTAGTAAGTGGGTCAGGGTTTAACGGTGGGACAAATCCCCATGGTCACGGTTAAGGGAACCTCCATATGTCGGTAAAAATCACCGATAACCGCACCAGTAGGTTTCCTTCGATTTTTTTCAAATGTTGTAAGGTCATCACATCTTGGAGCTCCGAACTCCCAGATTTTCGAAGTCACAAAAGCCTAGCTCCTTTCAGACCTAGCGAAGGGTTCCAAGGTCCTGGTCATATGGATCCCCTAACAAATCTTGGGGTTTCACTCTCAACACTTAGCCGTGTTTTGGTTAGAACCATGGACATGAGCCCTCGATCAAATGTAAAAATGGTTTGAAGGAGGCACCCTCCCTCAACAGAGCTTTAATTTAGAAATCCCACGAAGGTAAATTCGAGAGGTCGACAGGACTGAAATATTCCAACTAAACCCACCCCAACTCTTTCATTACAAAATCCGTCCTTCGAAAAAATTCCCTTAAGGATTTTCCAATCAATTTAGAGATTGTAAACTTATTCTTAGATGCATTCATAGACTCACATCTAACAGTTCTCCTGCTGCTAAGCAGAGGAAAATAGAAATCCATTCAAAAGCAAGGATTTATAGAAGAATAATAAGCATTTATAATATAAATCAAGCACTGCAAATATTAGTCATAGACACAACCATTCAATCATTATTTCAAGTCTAGTACACAAGATCAGAGAATACTTATCAAGAAAACCAGAATTGTGAGGAAAATATTGAGAGGGGTGCATGTTTCCACCCAACTCTAGGAACAACCACTCTTGAATGGATTTACCATTGGCCACCCCCTAGATATACCATGATTCTCTAAGAGAGACTCTTTATTCTTGTTCAGCGAAAGTCAGGGACAGAGGTTACTCTCCTCCTCCACATGAACTTAACAAAACAATTTTCTCTCTACAGAGCAAGGGGGCCAGTGACAAGTTATTCCTCAATCATGCATCTCCTCTACAACATCGTTTATCATCTTGGACTGAAAATGCCGTGAGTAGCTTCTTGCACCCAAAACGAGCTTGTTTTTTATTTCTCTTTAGAACCCTCACGTTTCACACGCTTTTCTCCTTCGCAGCTCAGTCTACCCATGATTTCCCTTCTTTTCTTTCCTTCCTTAGCAAGATTGTGTGGGTCTGAATCCCCAGTTCATGGTCAGGTAAGGAATTATTTTAGATGGGTACTATGCCCATAGCCTTATTAAATCTTGAGGAGGACTTCCCAACTACCATCTTGAATAATAACTTATTTTTGGGTTAGAGGATTGTTCGGGGTCTAAGAAATTTAAATCCAATAAGGTACCGGTCTAGTGGGGTCCATCTCAACCATTTATTGTTCCCCTCACC
>JASDQU010101953.1:61283-71824 GCA_032191745.1 Picea mariana
CATGGTTAGGTATGGAAGTCTTACATATGGGTATTCTTCTCCATCCCCTCATTAACTCTTGAGGAGGGATTTTCCAACCACCATCCTGACAAGTAATTCATTTATGGGTCAGAGGATTGTTATGGGTCTGAGCAATTAAATCCAGTAAGGTACTTGTTTGGTGGGGGTCATCTCAACCATTTATGGTTCCCCTCACCATATCTCTCATAACATCATGATCTATCTTGGAAAACACCCTTTTAGCAATTATGCAACACTATCCATTTTTAATTAATAACAGAAATACATACATTACCTTTTATAAAAAAAGGTTCATCAAATACAACATTCACACATGTTTAGTCTGCCACATTCTTTTGGAAAGTTACATTTATATTTACAAGCTGGGAGAAACAAGGGTATTACAATCCACTCCCCCTTAAAGTAACAACATCCTCTATGTTCTAAATGTCGATGTGCTCTGTATGTACATGTTGGTAGCAATAATGTAATTTCTATTGTTTGTAAGCTGCCTACACAGGATTTCTAAATTTGCATTACTCATCATGAGAAACGACACTTATCACTTGTCATTTTTTACATACCTTCCTCTCCATTTTGTTTTCATGACTGTAAGCATGAAAACTCACAACTGGAATTCACACTTGGTTTCGATTTTTTATCAAAGGATAACTGTTCATAGGGTCTATTGTCGAGTTGTCGTCTTTCGCTATGAACTTGATGGTTTTCCTAGTTTATAACCCCTTGGTCTTAAATGAGCCTTGGTTACATAAGTATAAAACCTCCACTCATTTAGTATTCGATTAATATCAATGGGGTTTTGATTCATAAAATTTTTTAATGGTTCAATGTTTATTTGATACATTAATCTTTTTGATCAAGTCATGGATATGCATACTATTGTTTTCAACTGTTCTGATCCTTATGCGTACCAATATGCCAATGTGTTGTTTTAAGTACAACGTGATATTATTAATCTATATGGCCTCGGGCTTCACGACCTCTTTCTCACGCATGGTTATTAACACTCCTACCTACCATTTCGAACTCTCTTTGCATTGCATTGAGGAAACTTGGGAGTATGGCTCTGTGTTTTTTCTATCAAACCCTACCTCCGATTTCCGTGTTGATTCCCTGATGTTAGCCATGGCTCCTTTAGTGAGGATTGAACCCAATGGCATCCAGACCTTGTTATCGTTTGACAATGCCAGAGATGACTTAGAAAGGAATGGTTGGCATGTGTTTATTGAAAAGTTTGAGGGTTTCAATCTAAGGGTTGCTCAAGAGTTCGCATTGACATTTGATGGTTGCAGAGCAAAAATAGGAGATGTGCAGCTTGAGGTAAATGAAGATTTTACAATCCAGGCTACCATCTTACNATTGAACCCAATGGCATCCAGACCTTGTTATCGTTTGACAATGCCAGAGATGACTTAGAAAGGAACGGTTGGCATGTGTTTATTGAAAAGTTTGAGGGTTTCAATCTAAGGGTTGCTCAAGAGTTCGCATTGACATTTGATGGTTGCAGAGCAAAAATAGGAGATGTGCAGCTTGAGGTAAATGAAGATTTTACAATCCAGGCTACCATCTTACCAGATGTGGGGAAAAAGTGGTTCAAGAATGAAAAGGTTGAAGAGGTTCCTTGGTCATTGTTGTTCACCTCAAGGAAAATTTCCAGCTGTGACCGACGTATGCCTGTCTCAGCTTTAAAACCTAGATGGCACGATCTGTTAGCTATTGTGAAACAATTCATTACCTGTGAAGGGAGATTTGGGTTGGTTTTCTTGTATCACCTATGATTGCTTATGAGCTTTATTGATTTTCCACTGAACATGCCTTATTTCCTCCTTAGAAGTTTGTACAAGATGGGAAAGCGGTTCAAAAGGCAAAAATCTGATGCTAGTTTATTCCATCATGGTTTAATCAAAATTATCATGGTACATCAGTTGCAATTAAACAATGATAACTTGGATTCTTTTGTGTTGCGAAATGGTTTTGGTAATAGTGATTTGGGACAGGTTGAAAAACCTATCATCACAGAAACCCTCGTGAAACCTACCATCTCTTCTCCTTCACTCATGCCCTGTGATCCTATCTCTAATTTGGAACCCTCGAACTACCCTGATTCTACCCAACCCGACACTCAACCAGATTCATATCCTAAAGGTTGTGTTAAGACTGTTAAAAAATCCACAAGGAAAAAGTTTAAAGGCAACGTCGATGTCAATTATAAGAGTAAAAGGGTTGCTCATTGGGTTTCACGGTGTGCTCGAAACAAACCTAAGCCCTGTGCAGAAAAAAACACAATCGTGGCAAGTGAAGATTCGGATTCGGAGATTGAAAGATTCCTGGTCGAAGAGTATCCATATTCATATGGACTTTGCTCTGACAGACCCTATGATTATGTTACTAACCTTCCACCGTGTCTAAAGGACAATCCTGATTTCCCTGGAATCAAACTCAGTAACGAACCTACAAGTCAAATGGACAATTCCCCACCTGTTAATACTATCAGTGCCGATACACAGTCTATACAGCCGCACTGTAATGAATGTCGATCCTAGATCGATAGGTATTACAAAGATGTGCCTTTACTATAGTCTCGGCTTAAATCCTTGGAAGACCAGGTGGATTCGATAACAAAGGAGAATAGAAGACTCCAATCCATAGATCAAACCAAAGAAAAATGCCAAAAAACCACAGGGTCTGTTGTTTTTAAGAACGTGGAAGCAGCGACTGCAATAGTAAATTCAAAGATTGCTTGATTAGTTCGAATCCCTTAATTTGAGGTATGATTTTTTTAAATAATTTTAGTATGATTCTGTCTTTCTCAAATTAGGATACACGATTTGTTTGCACAGATTAATTTTAGTTTGTTTTGATTGATTCAATAAAATATGATTCTAGTTATAATTATAACTAGCTACAGAATCGTGAGATTCTGTAGCTAGTCAGAAAAATTCGAATTACTTGTTTTGATAACTGAAAATACATCTGAAATATTTTATTCTTATTTGTTTTCAGGAACCTATGATTTCTAAGGATATTTGAAGCACTTTTGGCATCTCTCAGCCATACTATCTTTATGTTTTTAGTTAATAGATTAGGTTGTTAGTTTTTGGCATCAAGTAGAATCTGGGAGGTTGCATCCCCCACATTTTTTGGAACAGATTGGATGTTGTCAACATGAAACATTTTGTTCTTGGAACCTATATAAGTATGTGGTTTTGTAAACTTGGAATCATCTCTGCCTGGGGAAAAAGTTATGGATTTCTGATTCACAGACTTGAATAGAATATGATATTTGCACAGCTGTAGCTTCTCTATATAGTGTTTTTATTCAAGTTATGATTATTTTGATTTGTAATCAGATTGTGATTGCTTTGGCTATCGTGGTTTATTGCAGATTGATATGATAAAATTGATATGATATCCATGTTTTATGTCTTGTATTTAACATACAATAATTATTCTATTCAAACTTGAGATTAGGAGATTTATCTTCATCATTCGTTGAATATTTATACACAAGTTTTCACAGCATGATTTATCTCAATGTGGCCACTTGTGAAATTATAAGATTGTTGTTACTATATCTCTTTTATGTTTTATCATTCGGATTCAATCACTACTGCTTCACATTTACGAGAAGCATTTGTAGGACCTGTTGCGGGTTTGCCTCATCAAACAATGAGATTGGATGCTATACAGGACAAATATGGGATGCGATTACGGGTCAGTTTGTTAGTTTTATTTCATTAGTTTAATTAATACAAAAATTTCCTGTAGTCTAAAAACATTCTACTGTTTGTTATCTCTGTTTTCAATTAGACAGTTTGTTATTTCATTTCTTGTTTATAAACATTATAAAAAAAAAAAAAAAATCAAAAAGATTGAATGATAGTTTTGTTGTTGTTTAATAAATCAATCCATATTCGATTTTCGCAGATTTAGATTAAAATTTGCATTCTGTAAATGTTATACATATATTAGAAATATAATCATTTGTATATATTGTACATATAATAAGTAGAGCTATTTTATAAATATTAGTTAGTAAACTGTAAATATATATTAGATCTATATATAGTTTTCGGCGATTACTATTAATCAAAGTTATTACATTTCCTTTAGTTTTGTTTTTTCATTTTCTTTAGGACTTAGATCGGCCAACGGAGCCGCTAAACCCATCGGAGTGGATTAATCCAAATAGCTTGGGTTAAGTAGACAACCCTGGACTGGATTCACTCCTCCAATTGACGAGCGGTCAATTTCACTCGTCAACAGTACAGAAGTAAACAAAAGTGGGTATGCATGTTTCATGGAATCCTCCATTTCCCATGTAGCTTCATCTGGACCAAAGTGTTCCCACTGCACCTTGATCTTTTCAATGGTTCTGTTCCTGAGTGGGATTTCTTTCTTGTCTATTATGTATTGTGGTTCTAGAAGGAATTATCCCTCTAGTTCCACCTGAATCATAGACCAATAAATTATATGATTAGAATCATGTACATATTTCTTCAGTAATGAAACATGGAAAATATTATGTGCCTTCACTATGGGAGGAAGTGTTAGTCTATATGCTATAGGTCCCACTCTATCCAAAATTTCAAAGGGTCCACAACACCGAGGTGTCAATTTGGCACAAGCTCCCATTCTCAAGGAGATTTTCCTAGGTCCAACTCTGAGATACACATGATCCCATGCTTTGAACTCTCTAGGATTCTAGTTTCTGTCTACATATATTTTCTTTCTATCCTAAGCTATTTTCAGATTTTGTTTTATTTGAAATACTTGTTGTTCCATTTCTTTCAGCATATATGGCTCGATTGTAATTTTTTCTATTAGGTTATCCCAACTAATTGAATTCTTGCATTGTCTACCATAGAGGGCCTCAAAAGGGCTCATCTTCAATGACTCTTGATAGCCATTGTTGTAGGAAAATTATACCAGTGGTAGGTAGTCTTCCAACTTCTTAGGATGATGAAATACATGCATCCCTAACATGTCCTCTAACACTTGGTTTACCCTCTTTGTTTGTCCATCAGTTTGAGGGTGATATGATGTACTAAAGGTCAATTGTTTTTCAAAACCAACAAAGAAATATTTACAAAAGTTTGAAGTAAATATTGTATCTCTGTCAGATATGATTTCCTTAGGCATCCCATGTAGTCTAAATATTTATTTCATGAAAATACTAGAAATATCTATTGCCTTGCAAGTTGACTTGACGAGAATAAAGTGAGTTGCCTTGCTCAATTTTTTCACCACTACCATGATGGTTTCGTTCTATTTGGTTGATTTTGGTAGCCCTATGATGAAATCCATGGAGATGGTTTCCCATTTCCATTCTGGAATTGGTAGGGGCTGCAACAACCTTGCTAGATGTCGGTGCTCTACTTTAACCTGTTGACATTCTAGACACTTAGCTAACTAATCAACTAGGTCCTTTTTCATTCTGGGCAAATAAAATAGTTTCCCAATGGATGTGATCATCTTATGATAACCAGGATGACCAGTATATGGTATTTTGTGTAGTTCATCCATTATGAATCTCTTCAAGTCATCACAATTTGGAATATACAACCTACCTTTTTAAGTTAACAGGTTATCATTCAGAAATTTATAACCCTCATACTTCAGCCCGATGGGCTCTTGTTCTAAGTATGATTTCACTGTCTTGAAAAATGCATTTGTTTCTTGTGCACTTTTGACTCTTTCTTTGATGTTCATTTCATAGGTGCTTACAGCTGCCAAGTGAATCACTTTCATACTTCTACTAAGGGAATCAACCACACTATTTATTTTCCTTTGATATCTTTGATTTCAAAATAAAAGTCACTAAGGGGAGCCATCCACCTAAATTTTATAGCATTGAGTTTTGGTTGATAAAATAGATATCTCAACCCACTATGGTCTGTCATAAGCACAAATCTTCTACCTAGGAGGTAATTCCTCCACATTTTTAAAGCATGTACTATGGCAGTTAATTCTAGATCGTGGGTCACATAATTGATTTCATGCGTATTCGATTTTATGGATTCATAGAAAATTACATGTTATTCTTGCATAAGGAGTCCTCTGAGCCCTTCCTTGCAGGAATCTATACACACAAATATCTCTTCACATTCTGATGTCCAAACGAATTTAACTCCCTTTCTTTGAAGGGTGGTGATTGGGCAACCAATCTTGGAAAATCCCCTTATGAGCCTCCTATAGTATCCTGCTGGGACCATAAAGGTTCTGATATCATATACATCCTTTGGGGTAGGCCAATTGATAATGGATTTGATCTTGTCAGGATCAAATATCACCCCTTCTTCAAAGATAACATGGCCTAAGTAATGGACTTGTTTCTGGAAAAAGTCACACTTACTAAAATTAGTATAGAGATGATGTTCTCTTAGCACTTGAAGCACTAGCTTGATATGTTATTCATGATATTCTCTATTCTTAGAATAAATTAGGATATAATCAATGAAAACCAATACAAATTTGTCCAATAACTTACTGAGCACATTATTATTTAAGCACATAAAAGTGATTTAAGCACATAAAAGTGGTTGGTGCATTGGTAAGCCCAAATGGCACCACAACAAATTCGTAGTGACCATATCTTGTCATAAAGGTTGTTTTGTGGTTGTCTTCATCCTTAATTCTAAATTGATGGTATCCATACCTCAAGTCAATATTGGAAAAAATTGTAGCACCCCTTAATTGGTCAAACAATTCATCGAGGATGAAATCTTTCCATGTGGCTCTGGCCTTTGAGCCTTTCGGTTTATCTACGACACTTCACCCCAAACCTCCGGAGTCCCAATGTCCCGAAATCCTGAAGGGTCCACCCTTACATGTGGTGGTGTATTAAATGCAGAGGCAAGGAAAAGTGGATCCAAAGTACTCTACCCGCCAATAAGCCAAGTGAATATGTAGCAGGGGGTGACATGTGGCAAGGAAGAAATGACACATGGCCCCTTCAGTGGGTGACATGTGTCATGTTCTAATGGTCACAGAGGGTCTGCGAAATGTATGAATCCAGGTGACATGTGGCATGTCAAACATGGTTCCACATCACCCCGGGTGATGTCTGTGTGCCACATCACTCCAGACTAATATCCTTCCAATGCCCTTAGTTATAATGGTCGAGAAGCATCCATGTAGATCCATTGATCTACGACCTCTGTTACTTCATAACTTCAGCATTCAAGGGATCCAATGTGTGACCTCCTCCATGCTCCCAGAGTGGTCAATGTTGGGTTGGACATAGTCTATATATAACAGTCAGGAATGACCTCGTAGAGTTTGCAGATCTACCGCTTGCATGACTTTGCAAGTTTGGTGTTCAGAGGATTTCACTCTCTTACCAACCCCTTTCTCCTAGAGTGGTCAACGTCAGACTAACCGCAAAATGGATCCAATGGCCAGGAAGGATCCTGAAGCATCCCTAGATCTACAGTTTGCGTTAGTTCGCAACTCCGACCTTTGGGGTTTTTTGTGTTATAGCAACTCTATTATCCCGAAGTAGGACTCCGTTGAAGTGTTGTATGCGATTCCCTCTACTGGTTTATCGGACGGTTAATAGGGGTGTTGTACCCATTTTGTCACTTGGGTGAGCAAAACAATGGAACTTGCATGCCTAGTTGGGCCTGCTAGACAAGACAGAAGTTAGTGAGTGGGTTAAACAAGCCAAACACATGTAATAAACAAATAAACAAACTAAAAAAACTAAGGAAATAAAAACTATAATGGATAAGAAACTTACAACCATAAACAATCAACCAATGACCAAGATTATGCCACCAATGGATAACTATTTTATTTGGCAAAACAACATAGATAAAAATGAGGACTTATGAGTCCCCTCTTCCTTCTTGGGAGGGCTCTTGAGTTCCCTAATGGAGAGCTCTTCTTACAATGGAAGAAAAATGGCAAATGGTGAAGAAAATCAATGCCTATTCCCTCAAGAGGTGAGTGGAATGGCCTTTTGCAACGGTGCTTGAACACTCCAAGGAGAAAAGAGGATTCTTAAGGGAGGATTGAGGCAGAATAGCAATACTATGAATATCTTAGTTTCTTAGTGCACCAATGGCTTCCATTTATAGCATTTCTTTAAGGAAAAATTCAAGTGGTTCTTAGTGTGAAAAAGGGGCCCTTTAGGGCACCCTTTGGTCCTTGACCAGCCCCCCATTCGGATTTTTCTCAGATATGGAGGTCTATTCAAGTTGGGAGCTGTTCCATAAGTGGTTGGGGGGCTGAAAAGAACCATAAATGCACCAGTCACAGGAATGCATGGATTTTCTCGTACACAGTCGTGAATTTGGCACATTGTGTGCTCTACGGGCTTTGTTGGCCCGTGCATTATGTGTGCGCTTTCTTTAGTGAGTTTGTGCATGTCGATTTTTTCCCAATTGTATAGTTTTTGGATTTTGAAATGCATTTAAATGCTACATGTGAACTAATTGTTGTTGCCATTGTTGTATTTCTATAACCATTTGCGTGCAATGTTGCAAATGAAATTTCGGTGATAACAGATGTCCACAGATGTGTGAGGTTAGAAGCATACGTATAATCAAAATACATCAATTTTTCTTCTACTGAGAGTGTCATTGTAATTAAGAGTGCTGAGAGGAACTGCAAGAGAGGTCCATCAGAGGGAGAGGGGAAACTATGTAACCCAAACCTTTCTCTAGGGGGAAAAAATAAAATCTGTATACAAACGAGGTGGGCATTCCCTATGTTTGTGTCATGTAACTCAAAATGTAAGACAATAAATGAAGTTGTATGCTAATGTAGATAACTGCAGCACCCTCCCAGGCAGTTTGATAATGGAAAATGACAATTCTGAATGGTGAACATACTATGAAAATAGGCAAGGATGCCTGTAAGAAGTGTTGATGACTCATAGGCATTGATGGCCTAACAAATTTAGAGGTCTTTGGCTGGTATAAAAAAATTTCAATAGTCGCATAGTAAGACCCACCGTAACATGAGATTTTGCTAAATTTGAATGCTATGGGGGTCAACGGAATCAAAGAGAAATAATGATTCTCTCTGTGTCATTCGAGACTCCTCGTTGTAAAGGTAATGACAGTCAAGATATAGTCGCCCTTTTGGAAACTGTGTTGATGTCGACAGAAAGGGAGACATGACTCCAAGAAGGAAAGGGCTTCATGAAATCTACTGGGATGAGATCATGTACTGATAGGGAACATGAACAAAGTCAAGATGTGGTGAGACTCAATACTACCCTTGGTTGGGGTATGTTTGAAGGATGATTGGCAGCAACCATAAAACTGTATCTAGTGTGTAATGTCCCCCACCTCTTAGAGAGGTAATGAAGAGACTCAGTGGCCTGGGCACCCCCACTAGGTCATAGTCTCACACTGAAGGGGGGGGGAAGTCAAGAAGTTGAAAGTTATATTTTTAAGTTGACTTAAGAAAGGAAAAGGAAAGGAGTAAAAGATAACTCAACAGAAGAATAGAAGATTAACTCTGGGAGTTAACCTAACTCAACAGAGAAATAGAAGGAAAAGTATAAGTAAGAGGCTAGGGTGCATCTATTACTCATTCTGGTTTTGGATTAGCATTTGCTATTGCTCTTGAGCATTCAGTTTGGGGGTTTTGCTGTACAAACCCTTGTGAGTAACTCAGTGGTGAAATATCCACTCACCTTGTTCCGTAGCTTGGTCTCAGGGATGAAAGACTCCTCCACACCATTCTAGTCTCAGCCCATATCCATCTAGTGCTTCAGGAGGTGCAGGACCATCAGTTTGAGGGATTTTCTGGAGGGTTATCATCATTCTACATCTATCTACAGATTGGGATGTCTTGGAGCCATAGGGGACATCCGGTGATTCAGTAAAACTCAGATCTAGGGAGATCTGCTTGAGATCTGAGCCTGAAACTTCTCCCACAGGGTTCTCATAGCCCGATCTATATTCTTGGAGAGTTTCATAGCATTTGGAGGCCTCCTTCATCAGGGCCAAACCTTCTAGGGTTTCAGTCATCTAGTGGGGTGCACCATTCAGTGGAGATTTCAGATCTACAGCGATTAAGAGGGATCTTGGAGATTCAGGCACCTGGGTTGTTCTTACCATCACCCGATCTATATTCTTGGAGATTTTTAGGTCATTTGGAGATCTCCTTCATCAGGGTCAAACCAGCTAGGGTTTCAGTCATCCAGTGGGGCACACCATTCAGTGGAGAATTCAGATCTACGGAGTTTGAGAGTGGATTTGGGAATTTGGACATCTGGGTTTTCCTTGCAGTTGCCCGATCTATCAATTGGCATATTTATTAGAGTGATTGGACACTTTTGGCAGCAGGGTTGAGTTATTGAGGGTTTCAGCTTTCTATTGGAGCGTGACATTCTTCAGCTGGAGAGTTTGGCATTCAGATCTGCTTGTATTGATCTTCATTTCTTATTTAGCCTTTGGAGGCATTATTTTGTATTAGCGGGAGCATTTTGTAGCAGCTCATATCTATTGCTTGTACGACCATCTGAGGTTTATGCCAGATCGGCCATCTATTGTATTGATCTT
>JASDQU010101953.1:77538-96877 GCA_032191745.1 Picea mariana
AAGATTAACCATGGGAGTTAACCTAACTCAACAGAGAATTAGAAGGAAAAGTATAAGTAAGAGGCTGGGGTGCACCCATTACTCATTCTGGTTTTGGATTAGCATTTTCTATTACTCTTGAGCATTCAGTTTGGGGGTTTTGCTGTACAAACCCTTGTGAGCAACTCAGTGGTGAAATATCCACTCACCTTGTTCCGCATCTTGGTATCGGGGATGAAAGACTCCTCCACACCATTCTAGTCTCAACCCATCTCCATCTAGCGCTTCAAAAGGTAGCAAGTTGTACTGTTTTTGTGTTTCCGGCAAGGGCACACCATCATCTGGAGGGAGGTTCTATCCAGCTTATCCTGAGGGCCTGGGGCCATTCCGACAGTTGGGTTTTGTTTGCAAGGGAAGGATCATTAGTTTGAGGGATTTTCTGGAGGGTTATCATCATTCTACATTTGTCTGCAGATTGGGATGTCTTGGAGCCATAGGGGACGTCCTGTAATTCAGTAAAACTCAGATCTAGGGAGATCTTCTTGAGATCTGAGTCCAAAACTTCTCCCACGGGATTCTCATAGCCCGATCTATATTTTTGGAGAGTTTCAGAGTATTTGGAGGCCTCCTTCATCAGGGCCAAACCAACTAGATTTTCAGTCATCCAGTGGGGCACCCCATTCAGTGGGAAATTCAGATCTACAGGGTTTGAGAGTGGATTTGGGAATTTGGACATCTGGGTTGTCCTTACAGTTTCCCGATCTATCATTTGGCATATTTCTCAGGATGATTGGACACTTTTGGTAGCAGGGAAAAATTATTGAGGGCTTCAACATTCTAGCAGGACGTGGCACTTTCCAGCTTGGAGGTTGAGCATTAGTACGGCTCAGATCTGCTTGATTCAGTCTTCATTGTATATCTAGCCTTTGGAGGCTTATTTTGTATTGTCAGGAGCATTTTGTAGTAGCTCATATCTATTGCTTGTACGACCATCTGAGGTTTATGCTAGATCGACCATCTATTGTATTGATCTTACATTGCTCATAATAAAAAGGTCATATATTTGCTTGTGCTTCTACATCTTGAATATATTGTGATCTCCATGTGTTGATGTATCTTGTATGCACTTAATAACTCAATAAATTAGTAGCAATTAGTGATTCCAAGAAAGAATTTGGCTTGGGATCATTACAAAATATGTATGTGGGCTGTGAAACATACCTATGACAGCTACATGCAGGCTTAGGATTATGAATATGGTTAAGTACATCATGGATGTAAGTTAACAAAACCACAATATGTATGGATACGTAATTTGGGTGCATGATAAAGATGCATGTTTATATTCCTTATGGAATATTTGGTAAACAATTAAAGCCAACTCAAGGATGAGTCCATCATAGATAGTGATGGATATGTAATGAGGAAGTTGCATGCTAAAGGAATTCCCTGTGAAGAGACTGTGTAAGGACTCTGTTAGGAGGATAGAGTCACAACCTTAGTAATTGTGGAGAAACTGAGTAGTGAGATGCAAGATTATATATATAAGAATCCTGGATTTTATTTTGAAAGAATCATGTAATGCATAGAAGACTAATGAATGAATAAAGGAGTATGTTTGATTGAATAGGCTTAATTAAAGCCATGTTGAGAAAAGGCAGTGAGGCCTTTAGAGATAACTCAGCTAGGCTGAAAAGTCCCAGGCGGTGTAGAAAGAATTAGAAGAAGGGGAGAGTCCCTAACTCCTTTATTGCTATGTGTTATGTTTCCTATGGAATGCGAAAGCTGAATTTACTAATAAAAGTAAATGTTTTGACACCATAGTGATGATGATTGTATTACTACATAAACAATTGAGAACTGTATGTATTGCATTCATGAAAACCCTTGAGGATAATGTGATGAAGTGCATAAAGATATGCTAGGACATTTTGAAGATGTTTTATGGATTTGAATATTATAATACATGCATCTTATCTGATATTACAACCAATGATGCATGTTGTCTATAGAAAGGAATTGGAACTGTTGAGGAAGATGGTTACCAATGATGGGCAACCTAAACCAGAGGATGACCATGGGAAGGCTGCAGTCAAAAGATTGTTGACAAGTCTGTAAGAATACCCCTAAAGCACTGCTGATGAGGTAAAAATCAGAAAGAGAGTGCTAGCAGCCAAGACCAGGTATGAAAAGATTGGGTGAGAATCCCTTCTGAAATATTTTATTGTCTCATGTTATGCACAAAATATTGAAAGGGCGGTTGTATGCCATGGATTTCCAAGTAGGGTATGATTCGAGAAGGAGAACCCGAATGATGGAAGTGTGAACCTCTGGCAGTGAAGACTGATTGTATGATGCAAGAGCATCCGAACCAAATGATCTCTGTTGACTCAAAAGGTAAAAATACTTTACTAAGAAATCGTATAAATCCCTTCGATCAACTACAGATCAAGATCGTGAGGATTGCGCAAGAAAACCCTGATCGAATCGGGTTAATCAAGAACCTGACAGAGGAGATGAACACGAGTCATTCATCGTAAGGAAACCGATCTCATTTGTCATATTGACTTCAAGATCCACTAGATTTAACGGATCAGACGCGAGTTGTTCGATAAGATTGACGACCCGTATTCATTGCGGAGTGCGGAGGCAGAATTAACAGACGTGCTAGTTCATGGACCACAATCAATCTACACCGTTGATCTCGTTGGGATGGATGATCAACGATCACGATTAAAATATTTGGGTGAGCACTTTTCAGATTTCGGATATTGAACTCTCCGATAAAGAGCGAGCACATTGGGGATTCTGAAATCATTGTGAATCGTTGATCTGTGAACGATTGGTGGGCGAACCTGCAAGGAACCCATGCGTTAATACCACGTAAACTTGTACCATGATTGGGTTCTATGGTTGAATTTGGAAAATTGAAGTTCTACTCTTAGTCTAAATTCTCGGTCAAATACTTCTATGTCGGGGTTGTTGTATTTGAAATTGTGTGGCTTAGAATCTATCTAGGGATAAGATCGATGACCCGTATTCATTGCAGGGAATATATATGCACACGGGTTAATGTCAAGACTTGTACCCGTAAATTAAACTCAATATAGTTTTGTTTTGAGTTTGGGGTCCAATTGTAGATCTAACGACTTGTATTCATTGCAGAGATCAGAAGGAGAATTAAACCGTGATCTAGTTGAGGTTCCGCAATCCCTTGCAACCACTGGATTTGTGGGAAGACGGATCTTCACCGTTGGATTTCAAACAAAGGGTTAAGCTAGGATCATAGCGCCTGGACACAAGATTTGAAAGGACAGTGCCTAAAAAGAATAAAGTCGAAGTCACTGCTCTCGGTCGCATGAAGAGAAAATGGAGTTCCTCCGGGCTAGTCAAGGGAGATAGATTTTAGCACACTACGATTAGACAGTGGTCGCGGGGACTGATTCTATGGGAATCAGGGTGCTCATAGTTAGCACGTTTCATGGAATGCATTGAGGGAATGCATGTTTACATAAGAGGGAAGACGACGGATTTCCCATTAAGGAAGGAGGACCTTCCAGTACTCTACTTAAGTTATAGAGGTATTAAGGAAAATAAAATTTCTTGGGTGGCCACAAGTGTTGGCACCCTAGTTACTAATGAAGGCATAATGCTTGGGTGCATTCATGCAAAGCTTTTAAGTTTCATGTGTACTGATTTGGGATCATGATCGGGCTATAGAAGGAAGTATGGTCTTGCTGTAAGAATGAATGAAAATGAATAAGACATATGATGAAAAGGTTGGTTAAATTCCAACACACCATGACCAAGAACCTGTCATAAAGTGTGATAAACTTGAAAGCAATGCAAGAGTGCATTAGGTATGAATGTGGCCATGAATATTGGCACATTTGTTAAATACTTTAAAATGTTGAATTATGTTTTGAAAGGTTTGGTATGTTGAAATGAGGCATAGGCAAGGAATGGGATTCCCTTTTAATGTTTATATAGTTGTGATGAACTGTTAGTATGCATGGTTTTGAATATATATATACATGGATGCATGAGAGACTAACAATTTGTTTGGCTGTGAAAAGAATGAATTGCAAGGAGAACAAGGGTCTTGGATATGGCAGTGTTGTAAGCCCATAAGGAAGACCAATTGCCCGTTGAACCAAACTGCAAGGAATGGTATTTCCTTTTTGAGAAAATAAATTTGATTGTTAGTATGCACAATTCTGAAATTGTTTGTGAGCCACTGCAAGTATGCGACGAAAATATAATGTGCATAAGAACTAACAATTTGTTTAGTTGAGGAATGAATTGAAGGAAGAAAGAGTCTTGGATATGGCAATGTTGTAAGCCCACAAGGAAGTCCGATTCCATCTAAGCTAAACTGCTATGAGGAAGAAGGCCCCATGCTTGTGAGTCTAGTTCTGTGCGGAACAGTTCTGAAAATAAACGAAGAAATTGGAAAATCTATGGGTGACATATTTGCAATAAAATTCTGAAATTTAGAATTTATGATGATGTCTCATGAATTTTGTATACCTGTGATACTAGTGATCAGAAAAAAATATTTGTCTAGAAAGGATAGATGAAGGCTGTCAAGCTGAAAAGCATGAAAGAGGCCACTGTTGAGGTATGAGAACCCCGTGGTAAGTCATGATTGCCTAGAACATGCTGCATTGAGGTAACACAAGCTAGAGGGATGCCTCGACAGAGCAAGTTTGAGGGACACCTAGATTGTAAGGCTCGATGAAGTCTCTGAAATTCTTTCTGTGCGAGAAATCCTTGGCAAGACAAGATGGATCACCCGAGGAACTATATAGAAGAGAAGGGGATGCCTGAGCCTAGGCTTGGAGGGTGAGCAACCGTAAGGGAGAGGAGACTCTGATAGTTCTTGTAAACTATTGATTAGGATCATGCACACAATGGGGATATCTGAGAAAAACAACAAGCCTGGATGACAAGACAGTCATGTGGATGCAAACCCACGAACTGCACAGATAAGTATTGTGCTAGATTATGAAATTTTCCTTTTGAATTTTGAAAAAATGTAAGATGTTTTCACATAAAATTGTGATTAATGTGCTTTTTGTCCAGAAGTTATTGAAGGCAGGTGACAAAGACTAAGATTCTGAAAAAGGACCTAACCAAGGACAAAGGTCAAGACTTCTGAAGTGGCTGAATAAGAAAGGCATGACAGGTGTTTCTGAGAAAGAACGTCGAGGATTATGTTCCTTTAAGGGGGAGGGAATTGTAACACTCTGTTTCTCCCAACTTCTAATTAATCATAAAATAGGATTACCATGCTAAGGCATGTGGACAATGTAAATGTATTATTGTTAAACTCCCCATAACTGACTGTTGGGGGGTGAAGCCTTGAAGTGTGAGCTATGATATCTCTATAGGAAAGAAATCAGTTAATGAAGGGAAGGACCAGTGGTTGAATAATCAACCACACTCATGAATGGAAACATGGGTTGTCAGCCCGAAGTACCACAAAAACCTGCAGACCTGAATTTCCTTCTGACAGAAGGAGCAGGATAGGTCGGGACCCTTCCAAAAGAAGAAAGGTAAGATACATACACATAGACAACAAGATATAAGGGGAGAGCGCAAGCTCATGAAGGAGATGCACGAACCACAGGAAGTGCAGAGAACATGACCTGAAGGACCCGAATGTGAGCTTGATGTTGAGGAATCATCTGATACACCTCGCATGGATGTTGTGACAGAGAGAAGGTCTCTGAGAGATGGCATAGTTCCCTAGTGATATCATGGCTTGGCACAGGGGTGGCTAGAGTGATAAGAATGAATGCCTTTGAGCCTATGGTTGGGTGGAAAGGCACACACCCACAGTTAGTTAGATGGTAGTAGATGGTTGCAACTTGTAATAGATAAGTATTCTCCTACCCTGTGTAATTGAGTTGTAACTGTGTAATGAAATTGGATATAGTGTGAACGTTTTCAGGGATGTGCATGGTTTCTTAATGGTTATACTATATCCCTTTTATTTATGCTTGATTGTGTAATTAGGCAAGTAAGAAATTATATGGTTCGGACATGAATTGTACTCATAAATGCTTGAGCCCTGTGGTGGTTTAAGATAGAGCCACTAACTGTGAGTTCGTTGGCCTTGGCCACATTTTTTACGGGTGTATGTCGATACTCCCAGTTGCCCTGAGACTTGGGGAGGACGAAGTCTGTTAAGTTCAGGAGAGGTAGTGTGGATATGCACAGAGCCTCTATGAGGTGGGCAGAGGTCGAGAACCACTTAAGTTGTAGACTTGATGAATGAGCACAAGGGGTGCGCGGAATATTTCTTCCAAGTGTTAAATTCAAGAGAAGGAGCACAAATCTCTTAAGCCTTTCTGAGCTAACAAAGCTTAGGAAGGATATCGAGATCCAAGTATCGAAAGGGGAAGGTCCTTTGTAAGGAAGGCAAATGGACAAGATCTGTTCGAGAAGAGCTAAGGTCTATTGCGACCATTGGATACAGGAAAGAATGTGTGAGTTAACCCCCTTGAGTCCTTCGGACTTCACGAGTTCGGTGAATCAAGAGAATTCATCGCAAGGGAGGTAAAACCTCTGACTTCCGAAGTCACGAAAGGATTTGGACCATGGTTCTATGGATCCTTGGGGGTCCTTCTTGACCGTCCAATCTACGAGATTGGAGATTCACGCTTCGGGAAAATTGTGAGTTGGAGTGGCCAAAACCTTTGATGTTCGAAGTCACAAAAGGATTTGGACCGTCGATCTCTGGATCCTTTGGGGTCCTTCTGGACCATCCGATCTATGAGATCGAAGATTCACACTTCGAGAGAATTGTGAGTTGGAGTGGCCAAAACCTCCAACGTCTGACGTCACAAAATGATCTGGACCGTAGATCCAAGGATCTATCAAGACCCACCTTGACCGTCAAATCTGTGATTTCGGAGTTTGCGCGACGTGAGAATAACATGTTGGTGCAACTGAACCTCTGAAACTTGAAGTCACAATGTGACCTGAACCGTTGGATAGAGGAAAGTCATGGACCATTGATCGGATGCAAGTGAATTTCAGGGATTAGGAATCAGGGAAAAGAGGCAAGAAATATTCCCACTTCGCAAAATGTGAAATCCTAAAACATGAAGTCTCGATTCACAAAGATGTGACCTGGACTGTCGGATCACAGAAGGATGTGGACTGTTGATGTGACATAAGTGAATTTTGGAGTTCGGACTTCAAGAGAAGGAGGTGAGCTAATTTTTGAGTCTGCGAAGTCACGAAGCACCTTTTGATTAGGCATGTGGTCACAACCTGAGGTCATATGAAGAAAGGGGCTAGCATGAAGAGCTAGCACCTGTTGTTCAAATCCTTCAAAGGGGCCAAGAAAGAGCCCACGGGTTTGGAAGAACCTGTAATATGAAGAAAGGTGAACCTAGAGAGAGTTAAGGAAAGTGAAATTTTGATGCCCCACCCCTTAAAAGAGCACTTAGGGGCTGGGTGTGTTACAAAATCTACCCATTATAGAGCATAAATGGGAGAGCATTTCTATGGATTTCATTACAGGCCTTCCTAGAGTGCAGGGCAGGGACTGTATATTTGTTGTGGTCGACAGACTGACCAAATTTGCACATTTCTTTGCCATACCCACAGACTACAAGGCCATATAGGTAGCAGAGTTGTTTTTCAGGGAGGTATTCCAGTTGCATGGTTTACCCAGGCAGATAGTCAATGATAGAGATGGGCACTTCATCAACATGTTTTGACAGGAGATTTTCAGGTTGACAGGCACAGAGCTAGCTACGAATACCAGCTACCACCCGCAGACAGATGGACATACAGAGATCATCAACAGATGGGTGGAGGGGTATCTGAGGAACTATGTTTGGGGGCAACAACGTACATGGGTGAGATGGTTACACATGGGTGAGTATTGCTACAACACAACTTACCATATGTCTATCAGTATGTCACCATTCAGGGCATTGTATGGATATGATGCACCCTCCTTTGTGGAGACTGTGTTTGGAGATAGCAGGGTCTCGGGGGCCAAAGAATGGGTGGAGGAGAGTTAGAGGATTCTGCAGTCAGTGAAGGAAAACTTGCAGATGGCTCAGAACCAACAGAAGATATATGTAGACCGAAACAGAGTCGAGTGCAGTTTTGAGGTAGGGGATTTGGTTTTTCTGCGATTACAACCATACAGACAGTCCTCCTTGAAGAGGAGCGGAGCAAAAAATTTGAAGCTCAAGTTTTATGGGCCTTACAGAGTCATTAAGAGGATAGGTGAGGTGGCATATGAGTTAGAGATACTAGAGGGTAGCAAGATTCATAACATATTTCACTTCTCTTGCCTTAAAAAGGTCGTGGGACAACAAATTAGTATTTCATAGGAGTTTCCACCCTTGGATGAAGAGGGCTAGTTGGAGCTAGTGCTGGAGGAGGTACTAGAGTAGAGAGAGCATAGGTTGAGGAGCAGGGTCATCAGGGATTTCTTGGTTAGATGGAGAGGTCTTCCCGTGGAGGATGCAACATGGGAGGGAGAGCATATTTTGTAGCACCTAAGATTAATGTTGCTTGAGGACAAGCAATCTCGGGAAGGGAGGACTATGATGTCCCGTTCCGAAGAGTAGGCCAATAGGGAGTGGCTTAGTAGTATAGGCGTTCCCGTAGACTATAGTCAGGCACAAACAGGGAACAAAAGGCATAAATAAGGGTGATTTGGTGGCTAAACAATGAATTAAGCCAAAAAGCATAGGAAAAGTCACTTAAGCCAAAGTCAACGAAGAATTAGAACGAAAAGGTGCTAAAGGGGGACTTAATTAATTAATTATTTGCCTTAGGAGGAAAAGAGCCTATCTTAAGTGAGGTCAATGGTGAATTAGATTGGGAAGAGTATAAAGGGAGGAATTTGACCTAATTCCTCATTATGCATTGTTATGATTTGATGTTGAGAGTTCCCAGAGGAGGAAGAGATTCGACTTTACTGTTTTGTATATTTTTGGAGGAAACCACCACCATTGATCGATTTCGGTGTTGAGAGACACACCCTAGCCCATCGAAGATACCATCCAAGTATTTCACCGTGCTATTTAGGAGTATCCAGTTTGCAGTGTCGCGCAACTCAGCCAGTGAGGGCGCAAGTCAGATAGAGGGTTTGTGGAGTTGCATGAGGTCATAGCTCAGATTGTAGTTTCCTTCCAACCCAGTTGAGATCCAGCCATGGCACTTAGATTGAGCCACTTTCCATCAGATTTTGACGGTGGAATCCTTCATAGCACATCATCCAACCATTTAGGGTGCAACTCTTTTGGAAGGACATTTGGGGTTGCAGATGGAGCATCAGAGCATATCCAGAGAAACCCTTCCAACCCAATTCTGCATTTGGCGAGGTGATCGTTTTGTGTCCTATAACAACTGATAACATTGGTGGAATCATTTGGGGTGTATCCAGAGACCCACAAGGTGCGCCAACCCCCCAAGGGTTGAGATCCAGTGCATCAGAGACTAGATCTATTATCTGACATTCATCACTATCATTCTAGAGGCTAGGATGCTTCTATCGGGACAGTTTCAAGCTCATTCTGACAGTGTAACCTTCCGGACGTGTTTTCTAGCTTGTAGCGGTTACCATACTTCTCTAGAACTGCCTATTTTGTCGATCTATCCGTGCATGCATCAGATCTTCCTTCATCTTCTGGTCACAGGTATTTTTATGTTATTTTCTTGTATTCAAGCAATGATCCATGAGATCTAACTGATGGCTATTTTCTATATTTCCAGTATGTCATTGTATTTCCATGCTTGAGCCTCATAATACAAATTATTGAGCGGTTGATGTTCTTTATTCCTGTATGCATCATCTATATAATGTTTAAACCATAATATACAACATGCACATGCAATAACCATAAACATCTCAAGCACGCAAAAAAAACGCATCCAGAAACCCCTAGAGTATCATATCTGAATATAAAATGCATCCAAAAACCCCCAGTGTATCAGATCTGCGAGACATAACACTAGATCCGTAGTAAATATCCTGATTAGCGAGATCAGGGATATTTCATCCTCACTGGGAGGTGTTCTAAATACATAAGTACATTTATAAGCATATTCTACCACGTGGTGAGAAACCATAATTGATGTTTAATATTTTTCATACTCACTCATTTTAATGAACATTCTTAAAATATTAGCTAAACCATAAAGGTGCCAAATCCATGATTATCTTATATATCTGACCTTAAAACAAATTTATTCTACTACAATTGGCAGGGACTTGCTTCCCTTTGCAGCTCCTATTGTTTCTTATACTACCCTTTTATGAGGTGGAACATTTCCTTCACTAGATATAATATGCCTTACAATCTTATGCGATGCTATTGATGTTAAGCTATATGACACTAAATCTCTAGCATGGATGTTTAGATCAAAATTCTTTGTTTTGCAAAGATGCACACTTAATAGAGGTTGAGAGAACTACTATTATAGTTTCTTACCAGAAATTTGAAGGGACGGTGGAGGGAAATGAAGCATATTGAGTGAATCATAGTACTATTTTGGTGGGATCTGATAGATTGATAGCAAAAGTGATTATGACCATGATCATAAGAGGTAACATGTGATCATATTAAAAAAATGGTAGATCAAAATAAATGATCAATAAATTCTTATGTATCCCTCTCTACTAATTGTAGTGTATTATATAATATGTCTTGCTAAAATTCCACAATAAAAACTAGGAATAATAAAAATTAAAGAAAATACATGGTCAGGTGATCATCTTTAACTTTTTCTATGTCATTAAAATAGTATTCATCTAATTTGTTTACCTTAAGGTAATGGAACCATCAATCACAATGAATCCTTGGGGTCAATAGAATGCATTCTCCTAAAATCTTCCTCCAAGTAGGGTTAATCTTCACCTTCCAAAATAGTCTTTCAAGTACTATTTGGTAAAAATTTTGGTAAGGTAAAATAGTACTCCAACCTTTTGAAAAATAAAATAAGGTTCTAGGTGGTATCCCTCTTCAACTAGCTTTTCTATAATCTCTTTATTGAAATAATATCTTTCCTTTCTATACTCTCTTTATTGAAATAATATCTTTCTCGGGTTTGCAGGAGTTTCCATGGAGATTGTTTGTGCTTTGTGGATGAAATGATTATTGGATATCACCACTTGTCTGCATTTCTCCCTTAATACTACACCTCTTATGTCATACTTGGGTAACTATGATTTGTCATTAAACCCCAAAAATTTAATGCAAGAATAATACTCCATCTCAAAATCAATCCTCAAACGATTCTATCATGAGTATTCCTCAAGTTTGAAACTATTTATCGAATTTTCCTTCTATTATCATGCAACACTTCAGGGTCTTGTCCTTTGTGTTGAGATATAATATCTGAAAGACTAGCTCACATTTGAGTGAGATATAAGATTTGAAAGACTAGCTCACATTTGAGTGAGATATAATATCTGAAAGACTAGCTCACATTTGAGTGCAGTGGTAGGATATTTGAATCATTTATTGCATACTTGGGTTTAATGTCCTATGTATGTTTCCTTCTCTCTAACTCTCTGGTCAACCATATCGAGTATGTAGTAACCTCATCTATGAAAATCCCTTTGGGATTTTGAATACATGTCATATTGCTTCAGTTTTAAATGGGATTGGATTTCATGTAGAAGGCACTACAAGGAAAATACCAATTGGTAGAGTGCAATATCATTTTCCCCTTGTATTTTTTAGCAAATGTGGGTAGCTAGATAGTTTTTGGTGATTGTTCTTTTTTTGGTGCATTTATATGACGTACATGCACCAATGCACTTTAATATAACATGCACTAGCATGGACATTGTAAACGTACCAAAAAAATCAATGTAGGTCAAAATATTCTATAAAAAATAATGAACATTGTAACACCCCAATTTTGATCCTGAAATTAGAAATGTACATTTATGTATACGATGAATGGTCGAGGACCAGGAAATGTAATATGTAAATATTGTACATTGAAGGTTAATAATAAAAATACAACATCGATTATAGATGGAGAAGGAAAAAACATGGGAAGCTATGATTCTTTGAGAGATCAATGAAAGAGGATTTAGGGGCTCAAAGGAGGATAAAGTAAATAATAATATTTTATTTCTAAGACCAAATCCTTTATTTCATAATATCATAAGTTATTTATCTTGTTGGAACAATGGGTTCAACTGCTGACTAAACTAATGGTTGACCATGTCCACTTTGGATTCTAGATCCACATTTTATGGACAATTGCAACTCATGTGATCTCGTGATTGTTGGTTTGGTCCATGACCAAATCTATATGTAGATGATCCTTATGGATTGTTCTATCATTAACGAGAGAGATTATTTGTGCTCTCATGGAGTTCCTTGTGCTTAAGTGAAACGGTGTATTTAGACACCACCATTGATCTCAGATCCTCCATTCTCCTTTGCGTTTATTTGTTTGTCCCAACATATCTCATATATTATCCTTTATTACCTTGGAGTGAGTTTCCAAGTGAAATACACAGGTTTGTTAGGAGGACAAGTAGTGAGTTGGGAGCATGCAAATGTATTCCTAAACTTTGGGTTGTTGTGGGGGATTTTTCCATTCGTTCTTATAGAGGTTGTGGGGAGAGCCTATGCCACAATATGACCTATAACCATAGAAATATGGTTGTTGTGAATACTAAGTGAGAATTATGTCACGTTCATGAGGAATTACTACCATTGAGAAAACTCCATTACAGTTGAGAATTCCTAGAGTCTCTAGCAGGAAATTTCCTATCCGACCTGTATTGGATCTCTGTAGAGAAGTGGGATAGCCTGAGGGAATGAATGACATAGAAGATGATGCCATTCCTTGGGTTTTGAAGGTTGAAGGGGAAAGAGAGATGGTGGATTGAAGTTTCTATGAGAGTTTACAACTTATGAATTCTAGGGAAATGAGGTTGTGAGAGAGCAATAAAGCATCCATAAGCCAATTCATCCTTGTGGACTTAGAGCCTTAGCTCAGGGGCGTCCCTATTGTAGAAAGAGTATGGGAAAAAAGAGTCTATGGTTGGGTGGAAAATCATTAATCTACAACCAGTCGATGTTTCATTCCATAAAGATAAATGTTATGTCTTATTTCTTCATATGTTGAATTTAATGGTGTGTATGTTATTCTTTGATTGATAATATGTTTACATGAAAATCATTTGTATTTCTTATAGCCTTAATTTCCACCCTATAGGCAAGAGAGGAAGCCATCATAGGATAAAATCTAGAATACATATTTTTCCTAAGGTTTGACCCCTTTTGGAGCACTTTTGGAGCGCTTTTGGAGGTCCTTGCAAGACACACAGTAGACAACAAGCGAGGACCCTCACTTGTCCGCAATGTTCAACAAGTGAGAATCTGGAAAAATTCTAGAATTGAGGAGTTACAAGGTGATAGGAAAGGGATGAGTTGGATCTTCATGTCAAAGGCCTAGGAACTTGCATCATTCGAGTCTCTAATGGTCTCTAGAATATCTAGAAGCCTCTACCAAACCTCCTCCAAGAGCTATATAACAAAGGCAAGCTTTAGGAAAGAGGAGCAAGAATGGAATAGTTTTTTTATATTTTACAACTACAGAGGTATCCATCATCATATCTTGAATTCAATGATCCTAGCATGACCAAGAAGCTACAAGAAGAGGCAAGGAGAAAGGAATCAGAGGAGGATGCATAGTCATCAAGTTGAGGTATGATTTGGTATGTATTCTCCATGTTTTAATAATAGACCATTGGTTTTCTCGCATGAATGTTTGTCTTTTATGCATAAATGTTCAAATCTAGTTTATTTTGACATAGATCAGGTTATATCCAATCTAGATATAGGATTCTAACACTAGGAAGAGAAGTAAAATGGTATTGTTTTGTCAGTTGTGTGCGGGAAGTAGGTTGTAAAAAGATGGAGTTGAAACTTCAGGACTATAGCAGCCAGGATACACGAAGGACAACCTTGAGGAAAAGGTATGTCATTCTTCCATTTCCTTGTCTAATGTTGAATATTATTGCTTGTTTCTAGGAAATACATAAGAATTCAACCCCCTTTCTATCTAGGATAACTAGGATGATCCTAGGGAGATTTTTCTGTGTATTCAACAAGATCCTGGTGAGAAATCTTCCCATAACAGAACTGGTGACCATACTGGGGAGGAATTCTTCTCTATTTGAGTCTCTTTTCCTACCTTTTTCTTTTCTTGTTGTGAATTGCGTTTGAGTTTTCTTCCATTCAATCATCCTAGGTCCTAGATCTAGTAGATATGATAGGTCTGATTCAGATCTGGAAGATCTGCAACAGATCCATATTTTTTAAAACAGGAAATTTTTGTAGATCCTCGTTGGTTGCACTATAGGTGTCCCACGAGGCCCTCGCTAGTTGAAAAATATGTGCCCCACGAGGCCCTGTAAAAACTACAAAAATGCAAACCCAAATCATATCCTTTTGTTGTGGGTATGTCCTCTGATCCAAAGTGTTCTGCAATGGCATTTTCTTACCTAGTTTGATCTCTGTTTGAATATTTGATTGTCATATAAATTTATTTTAAAAGTTTTCTTGAGTACATTTGTGTGAATTGATTTGTACTTCTTGGATAGTTTCCCTTTCTGTCTAAGAACTTCAGTAAAGTTGGATTGAGAATCCAACAAATATGAAGAGATCTAGTTGTGCTTATCATTGGTTGTTCTACTTGTCCTTGTATGACCACTGCTCATCACTAGATCTTCCCCTCCTAGGTGAGTTTTAGGTGTGATTTATGTAGTGACATTGGAGTGGACTGATCCGACCTCATTCCCAATATCCTACAACCCATGTTCTTTTTGTTTGTTGTTGGTTTCCTTTTTCATTTATTGTTCTTGTTTATATCAGGAATTGTTTTCATTTCAATTGGAAAAATTACGAAAAAAATAAAAATATTTCCTGCATGATAGATTTTCTTTTGAAGCATTGGTGTACAAGTGCATTGGAAACATTGGTTATCCTTAGATATGATTTTTTTGTTGGTTTCTTTGTGTGTGTGTGAGATCATATTTCTGAAATTGGAAAAGAAAAAGAAAATTCTCTTTCCCTCCCATAGCTAGAGTTCATTGAAAAGAATGAAATTGCATCATCATTCTTGCATTACTTGGTTGGTTCAAGAGTCCAAACATCACAAAAGTTTATTTTTCTACCCTTGGACTTGAGAAACAACTGTAAAATAAGTGCTTATTATAAAATCACTAGAGTATGACCTGGATTGTCAAATTGCTAGAGTATGACCTGCACATAAATCCCACCAAGCTGATCAAGGGACGGGGACTTTCCAAATTGTTATCAGAATAAAAATGTAAGGTGTTGGAACTACATCAGACCTTCACTCAATCTGATGCACCCATGGCATAGTCTGGACAAGGCATCATGAAGGTATTTGAAAACTACTCTTCTTCACCTTGGTATAAAGATGTTATTTACTTTCTGCAGCACCTATAATGTCCACCGGATTTGAAGAAGATGAGGGTTAGGTCTCTCAAATTAAAAGCTATAAAATTCTACATTTTAAATCATAACCCATATTGGATGGATCCTACTGGCATCTTATTAAAGTGTCTTGATGAAAATGAATCCAAGCAAGTCATAACAGATATGCACAGGGGAGTTTGTGGGGGACACCAATATTGGAAAGCTATAACCCTCAAGGTCCTAAGGGAAGGGTACTATTGGCCCACCCTGTTCTCATATGTATTTACTACAGTAAGGGAATGCAATGAATGTCAAAAGTTTGCAGGAAAACATAAATTACTTTCACTTCCCCTGAAACCTATCACTACCAGTGGCCCCTTTCAACAATGGGGATTAGATTTCATAGGTGAAATAAATACACCCTCCAGTGGGTAGCACAAGTGGATCCTCACTTCCACTGACTACTTTACCAAATGGATATGGGTTATGCCCACTAGGAATGTTACTGACAAGGTGATTATGAAATTTTTGGAAACCAATATCTTTGCTAGATTCGGCTGCCCTAGAAATCTTGTAGCAGAAAATGCCCAATAATTCAAGTCCAAAGCCATGATTGACTTCTGTGGTATCCATAACATTTCCTTGACACATTCCATGCCCTATTATCCTCAGGGGAATGGGTTTTGCGAGTCATCAAATAGGACTCTCATCAGGATCATCAAGAAATTGTTGACTGAAAACAAGAAATCTTGGGACTCTAAACTTAAGTATGCCTTGTGGGATGATAGGATCAGCACCAAGAGCTTTTTGGGGACCTCACCCTTTCATCTATTTTATGGGATAGATGTTGTATTCCATACTCAATTTAGTCTGCCAGTTCTAAAATTCCTACAGGAAGAAATGGAGGAGCCAAATGACATCTAGAGGAGAATCTTTCAGATTATAGAGGTTCAACAAGAGAGAGACGAACTGAATCAGATAACTGAGACATACCACAACAAAATCAAGTCATCTTTTGACAAAAAAACCAAGAAGGAAATATTTCAAGAAATTGATCTGGTCTTGAGGTGGGATGCCAGAAGGGAAGAACAGTCTAAGCATGGTAAGTTCGATAAACTCTAGTTTCGTCCTTTTAAGGTGGTTGAGGTTCTGGAAAATAATACATTTGTCTTACACAATCTAGATGATACTGAAATGTTTGGAGGCCTAGTAAATGGGCACTTCTTGAAACACTATTTTTCTTGAAAGAATGAGGGAAGGTCCCTCTTGTACCATAGTTGCTTTCCTTTTTTGTTTTCATTTGATGAGTTAAATTATGTGTGAATAAAGACTCCATATCCCAACAAAGACACTAGGGTATAACTGCAGTTTTAAGTTCAATAAGATGCATGGATGAGAGACAGTAGAATATATACATGGCTGAAAGATAGAAACAAAGGTAAGAGAAGGAAGGTGGGATCAAGTTATTAAGTTCAAAGGCACTAATCTATTGTTCTTAGAACCTCACAGGAAAGTGCTATCCTCGGTTGGAGCCAATGTTGTAACCTAGGTTTGCACCCCTGCCCCTCCTCTCTCTCATTTCCCTATGCCTTCATCAAATTTATTCCTCTTCTGGTTGGTTAAGTCGTTTTCCCATTACTAAATGACTTGGTTTTTCATCATTATCTTTCTTGATTCATTCTTTGCGCAAATTGTTTCTGTTTTCTTGAAGGATAATTGCATGTTGTGATTTGGTTTGAAATACTCATCATCATGTTTGTCATTGATTGAGTGTGAAGCAGGTCCACCAAGTCTTTTGTGTGCGTAGGAGATGCCCAAGACCACCAAGTACTTTGTATGCACAGTAGCTTCCATAGGGAGTGCCTGTGAACATAACAGGACAATTCAGAGTAGCCACTTTCGGGCCTAGATTGTGAAAATAGACAGGATAAATTTCAACAGTGGATATCTAATAGGTCAATCATATTAACTTCTCTCGTACATTCGGGATTCCAGAAGTCACGTGAGGTTTAATCATAAGAGTTACACATAATCCACTCCGTGAATTCGGTGCTAAAACGTCTGAGCTTGTCTTTGTCAAAAACTCTCGAACGTCGAACCATCACATTGCTTCGACGATCAACCATTTGGGAGATCTCCACACTTAGCACTCAAAAACTCTTGAATTACTAAACGTCAGAGCCACATGGAATTCATCAGTGGAGACATGTAGCATTCATCTAGAACCAACATGTGGCATTCATTAGTGGAGACACGTGGCACTCATTTCAAACACCTTTGGTTACGTCATCTTTCCATTTCTGGGTGACACATGTCACTCTCTTCATGCAGACACATCAGCGACAGTGATGTCATGGACACTTCAGATCCGAAGAGTCGAAGTGTCAATCAACTGAAGAGTTTAAGTGCCGAAGTCCCTAAGTGCCACGCCACTGTGCTAGTCCGGTCCTCCGGGAGTTATACATACTTTGCGTTTGAAAGCCCCTAAACCCTGAAGAGTTGGAGACACATAGCACTCATCTATGTTGACGCGTAGCATTCATCTATGGTGACATGTGGAATCCATTGGTATCTGATATGTGGCACTCATTTCGATCAATTTCAGCACATCATTTTCCCCATTCCAGGTGACATGTGTCACCCTTCTTTTCATGACACATCATCGGTCATGACATCATAGCCACCACGTCACTCCGAGGAAATTTCCTCTAGGATATTTTGATCGAGAGTTAACAGAGTTTCCAAAAGTGTTGAAGTCCTGAAGTGCCTAAGTTCCTTTCATGCAGGTCCTTCCTCAAGATGACATGTGGCACATGCCACTTGGAAATCGGTCCTGATGATGATACCTGGAGTTCGTTTCAATCATTTCTGGTACAACATCTACTCCATTCTAGGCGACAAGTGTCATCCTTCTTTTTGTGACACATCAACAATTTACATCACGTTGCCACGTCATCTCTGGGAGATTTCTATCAAGAGAAGGCATAGTCTCCTGAAGTCCCGGACACTGAATTCCTGAAGTATTTAATGGTAAATATGTCTTAATATTAGATCAATTAACAGTAATCATGAATTAATCACTCCGAGAGATTATCACTTTGGGAGATTCCAACCCAGAGCGAACACAAATCGTCGAAGTGTCAAAGAATCGAAGAGTCGGAGACGCGTGGCACTCTTCTATCATGACACGTGGAATCCATCAGTTGAGACATGTGGCATCCATCAGTTAAGACATGTGTCACCTTCCTTTCCGTGACACGTCAATGATATGACGTCAGGGCTGCCATGTCAGATTCATGGGATTATCCTCCGGGAGGTTTCCAAGAACAACATTTTAAAGACTCCCAAGCCCCGAAGAGTCGGAGTCTTGAATTCCTTAGATGATGAATGCTAAAGTAATCTCAGGTTAATAAGTAGTTAGTGCTGGATAATGAATCTGGGATTTCTGTCCTCTAGAGGATATGTATACCCTGTGCTCTGAATCCCCCGAATGTCAGAGTTACGAAGTGGCTCACCCACATTTATTACACATTTTGAAATGTTTAAAAAGGAGCCACCAAACCAAAATTGGGGAAACTACACGTCCAAACTGCAGAAAGAATATCAGAGACTCCAGAAAATGCCAGATGACTTGCTTCTTTCCTCCAGGGGATAAGTAGGGGAAAAACATCGCCAACATATTTAGTTATCTCCAGTGGCCTCCAAAAGTGCACCTGCATGCCAGTGCTCAATGAAGAACTCAGTTCTGTCACTCCTAGTCATTTTCTGTCAAATCTCAGTTCATTCCAGTGCATGCATCAGTCCAGTTTCATTACTAGTAGCAATTTTTAATTGTTTAGTTCAAGACTCTTTTAGTTTAAAGCATGATAAGTGGTCTTTTATGTGTGATAAGAACCACTCTTTTT
>JASDQU010101953.1:112060-147829 GCA_032191745.1 Picea mariana
ATTCAATGGAAACCTAAACATGTGATCAAGGAGTCATGTAATAAAACACTAATGATTTTATGGGAAAGAAACATGTCACCGTATCATATTAAGTAAAAGTGGAAGATAAAACCAAATCTCCGTGATGTCGCAAGTTCCCTTTTGGTGATCCTTTGTTCCAACACACACATACACTTGCTCTGAATTTGTATGAATATGGTCCACAAAATCTTGATGGACAAATAGAATCCACAAGCATAAGTTGTAACAGGATCCTTCACACAGTTTTCAGCCTATTCTTTCAGCAATTCTTTGCTCAATCTTTCTTAACCTTTTCGATGAGAAAACCATCATTATATAGGAGAAGGTGAAGTGGTTACAAGGATTAGAATGATCCCACCAAATTAGATAAGCCAGTAATATCGTAACCATACGAACGCCACCTCACATTCTAGAAGATTCTCCTTCTAGAAACTTTGTGAGGAAGAACTTAGTCATTTTCGTCATGTAAAATATTGTTTTGAGAGCCTAAACACATGCATGTAGGATCATCATCAGAGTGACCAAAATAATGTGTAACTTAATGCCCCCCAAACTATGAGGCTAGAACATGTGACAAACGAAATACTTTGTAAAATGTGTGTGTGTGTCAAGAACAAGGAGTAAACCAATCGGGAACCTGCAAACAATCAATAATCTGGATAAAATTATACCATTTTTGAGGTAGGCATTCCCATGCTCAGACTACAAGTGATTTAAATCATAAATGTAAGTCATGGCCACCAATTATACACTGTGGATCCATGTCATCAAGATTATACATAGCCACCAGGAATACACTGTGGATCTATGTATTAGAAAGATTAAATTCAGACACAGCCATGAGACATACAAAGTGGATCTGTGTGTTAATACAAATCATAAATACTCCATCCCAACCTGAACCAAAAAAAATAATATCTAGGGTCTTCAATCCTGTCATCCGTAAGTACGAATCTAACCATGCGATTACATTTGTTGAAGTCGAACATGGTAGAAACCACTTGATTACCGATCATTGATGAAAACCATTAACAAGTGCGAGGGAAATCACCATTGATGTTAATGACTCCCAAGGTACCTTAGGAAAATCCAACAAATGTGAATAAGTGAGCTGAAGTCGAACACTCGATGAAATATCTCGATCAGGGACCAATGATGTGAATCCACTGTCGAAAGAGAAGAAACCTGCCATTGAAGCATGCAAGCTCTAAGGTACTAAATGATTTATAAGTCTTGTTCCCGGATGATGAGTTGAAGTCGACAGGAAAAGACTTGTCACAAGAGGGCCTTGATGTATCCCCCATCAATGACATGAAATAAGTAACATATTTAGGGTAGATCAAAGTATGAAAATGATTTGAAACTGACACAGGGAAGGCCGACATGGTAATAATTGACAATTGCAGATGGCCAACTCGAGAGAGGGCTTGTTTGGAATTCTCTTGAACATATGAATGACACGACAATGGTATTGGAAGCATTGACTCAAAGATGACCCAAGATATGGTCTTGTAGAGGGACAAACGAGAGACAAATGGATTTCCAAACCTGGATTCAAATGATGAAGGGGGTTTCATGTTTAAGAGCGACTAGTACTGCCACTAACACGGGTACATAGACACATTTCTTTCCCAAATTTTCCCCCGCCATTTCTAGTGAGTACCTTTTTATTTTTACGCAAGATTGAGGAGGATAACATATGCTTTTTTATGTAAGCTCGTCCTTCAGACGAATCCCTCGGAGTATGTTTAACAAACCCTAAGAAGGAGTGGTTCGGTCCCATGTGGGTCTTTCGATGTTTGTTTAATGATTCCAAACATAGAAAACTCAGGCGTTTTTCATGTTTATAGAGTCTAAAAAACACATTAAAGAGAACTCTCTCGGTTCCTTTTTCATAGAGTAATTCGACGGGACCAGAAAAGTGATAAAATATCGCCCATCGAATGTTTTCTTCAAATACTTTTATGAGCATGAAAAGAACAAGCTCGCTTGACAATCTTTTCATTTTTATGGAGCGTGAAAAGGGATTAAAGGATACTCCATGGGTACCGCTTTTTGTGTTTCCATGACGAGTGCGAAAAAATGACAAAAGTATACTCGGTTGCATTCTCATTGATTTTCGAGCATGAGAATGAACAAAAACTAGGCTCGAGGTTTTTCTAAAAAACCCTAAAAAGTACTGGTATATGTAACAAACAAAAAAGTGAATCAAAAAGACATCCATATTGTATTGTTCAGGACTTTAGTCTTTCCACCTACGAAAAATAAGACTCACGGGACCATTATACCTTTAGGTTATGATAAAATGCATTAAAATAATATAAAATATTATTAGAAAAAGAAAAAAGTTAAATAAATAGGGGTAAAACCTCTTATTGCTATTTCATTTGCATTTCATTCAAAACTTGTCTAGAAACCCTGTTTTTACCTCATATTTTGGCTGCCGATTGCAAGAAGCACATGCTACCATTCAGCAAACAATGTCCATCAACACGATAAGCTCGTCATCGTATTATTTTTCAATGGATTGAAAGTTATTTATTTTGGTTAAAAAGTAGTTTTTGGATGACTTTTTGGGCCGGTAGGCACGCACTGGGGCCGCCGCAAGTGACTAGTATCAGGACCTGCAAAAATAAATGAATTTTGTAGGCGCCCTATGAATCACCTGCAAAAACCCTGCACTGTACTAAAATCTCGTCTTTGATGGTCGAAAACCCAAAACATTATGCATGCGTTTGACCTAAAAAGAATTTCAAAAGCAACGATTGAAGATGTTAATCCCTTTTTCTCGTCTCCATGCAGGTATTTGATTGCCAAAATGTTGGAGTGGAGAGAATGGAAACATGAGGATGATGACTTTGAGGCCTTAAATGATCTGGGCACCGTCAATTCCCTTCGACGGTGTGGATTGTTGAAATTTTTTAAAATCCATGGCATCAGAGCCCAACTGAGGTTACTAGAATACCTGGTCCACATGTGGGATGTAGACCAGCAGGTGTTTCATGTGGGTGTCCATGTCCTTTCCTTGGATATCGAAGACATTTTCTTCTTGACGGGGTTATCCCGTCATGGACCACATGTGACCTTAACAGGAGGCCGAGGTGGTGGTTTGTCGATGAGCGAATACATTCATCAGTACTATGAACCTAAGGCCGAGAGGCACAAAGATAAGGTAGCCATCAGAGGTGTTCAGGATTTAACTCTCTAGACCATTCTATTTACCATTGCACAGATGGCAGGAAGTGCATCTCTACACATGGCCCTCCAAAGTTATTTTCAATATGTCATGGAATCCACAGAACCTCATGTGTTCAACTAGTGTGATGGTCTTCTTCGCAGTATGAAGACACAGTTAACCAAAAGAAAGAATGGGTTCCTGAAGAAATTTGAGTATGGATATATTTTGGTGTCTTTATTTTTAGAAAGAGTCCTTCATTTATGCCTACAGGTAGAGTGGGCTATACCAGTGCCACAGGATCCGAGGATGAAAAGGTGGTGTGATCTCATGGCTAGACATGTAGCGAGCCCCATTATGAAATACAACGATGCATTGTTTGTCTGGTTGAGGCCTCAAATATTGATGATAAATGATTACACCTATGCTGGTTTGGACTTTCGAGGTAACCCCAATTTGGTTGTACCCGAGGGTTTTCAATGGGGGGACCTAAGTAAGAAAAAAAATAAAAATTTATGGTGTTTTTGTGAATTTTTTTAGAATATAAGATGTTTTTTATGCTCTCTATCTAATGACTAATCAAAAAATTTGACCATGCAGATATAGGGCCACACTGGCCTCTGGGTACATCCCCCATTCAGAGATGAGGGGAAGTAGTTGTAGTAGCAGGATGGGATGCTGACGACTATGAGGCAGTTGAGAAGAATCTAGAGGGTTTGGCAACAGACATCCCAGACATCCTGATCAACGAGATCCTGAGGCATTATTAGCGCCACACTGTAGGCATGTCTGGTTCACTCAGCCAACTACTTCATAGGGTAGAACGGGAAGTAGTATGCTACCATGAGTAGCATCCATGATGCTATTTTGTAGAAGCCATGGGCTTCATATTTTTATATTTTGGTCTTTGGACAGAAAACACCTTTTTGTAAAAATCATTTTTATCGTTATATATATATACATGAGGCTTGTACCGACTTACTTTGCTTTATATACAACATGTGATGTGTGATTGGATTGTGATGTGTGATGTGTGATTGGATTTAGTTAATGCATCAGTTAACGTATTTAGACATCTAGGAATGTGGTGATACTCAATATAATCAAAGTAACGTTCCAATAGGCAAATTTGTAAATATACCTGTAACAAAGTAGGGCTTCAAATAGTATAGATGTTACTTAACTGTAGAACTACTAGCTCTGAATCAAGTCATACAACTAGTTTTCGAATCCCAAGTGAAATAGCATCAGTCAACAATTCAATGAGTGTACTATATTCTACGATATTATTGGTTGCACAACCAAGGAAAACGCCTTGCAGACTGATAAGTTTGTTCGTGGGTGCGTAGATTTCCCAAGTAGTAGAAGCGAGGTTTTGAGTATTATGAATAGCACCATTGGAGAAGCCAATATAGGGTAGTGAAGACGCTGACATCTGGAAACCAAGCACAATGCAAGGTAAGCATTTGGGGGTCGAAACCAAATAACGTAAAGCACAAAAAAGCATGATACAGTAAAAATATAAGCATTCATGCAAAGATAGTCTAAGAATAGTACTTCTTCAAGTAAATACCATTTATGGGTTCACTCCAAGGAATGCCATCATAATCTACTAACTCCTAATCTCCCTTCTCCAACACTCGTTTGACGATATAAAGGTTGCACGACATAGCCTCGAATTTCTTGGCCCCTAGTAAATCACGATCTTCTTCATAGAGGAGAACTAGATCACCTTCTAAGAAAACATGTAGCTTGACATGCTTGTCGTATTGGGCTTTTACGCGTTTCTTCTGGGTTTCAATAACCAGGGTGGCATCACGAAGGGTTTTGTCTAATCGCATAAGATACAATAGACGTTCTTCCTTGATAGAGGTGTTGGGAAGAAGTTCAATGACTAGCTTCAACGACGATATCTCAGATTCAATCGGTAGAAAAAATTCGATACCATACACCAAATGAAAAGGCGTAAATCTCGTGGTGGACTTCACAGATGTATGATACACCCACAATGTTGAAAACATCATGTGCCAACTTGTCTTGTGAATTCCTATTATCCGTCGAAGCATAGTGATGAGAAAATTGTTTATCGCTTCAACTTGGCCATTGGCCTGTGGATAGTAGGGGGTTGAGTTTTCATGTTGAAGAACCAACTTTTCGGTAAGCTCGAACATCATGAAATTTTGAAAATGGCTACCATGATCGGTGACGATAGCTTGCGGGATTCTGAATCGTGTGATGATATGATTGAATATGAATAGGGCTGCATTTTTTTTGGTATTATCGAATGTCGTCATCGCCTCGGCCCATTTCGTGAAATAATCCACGGCCACGATAATGTATCCATGCCCCTCAACCGAGTGAGGGTTACATGTCATGAAATCAATGCCCCATTTCATGAAATGTCCTATGGAAACTACAGGGTGTAAAGGAGCGGGATGAGATTGTATCTTGTTTTTGTATGTTTGAAAAGCATGGCATTTTTGGACGAAAATAATATAGTCTTTGAATAAAGAAGGCCAAAAATACCCTACTCGTAAGATATTTTGGGCAGTAGCATACCTAGACATGTGACCACCACATGCTCCAGAGTGGCATTCATTCAAATCTTTCTCATCCTCACCATGGGTGAGACATCGTCGAAAAACGGAGTCAACACCACGGCAATAAAGAGTGTCGTTGAGGATAATATACTGATGGGCTTGGTAACGTATACTATTATGGTTAGTGCTAGATAAATCAAGCTGGAAAGTCTGAGTCTGGAGATAAATAATGATATCTCCATACCAAAGGTCATCAGAACTTATCAGAAAGAGGAATTTGTCAGGTAAAGAATCCTCTGCTACATTTTCTGTCTGAGTGTAGGGAAGATCACATATCAGTTCAACAAACACTAAGGATAGCTTAGACTTAGCGCATTCAAACTCTAAGTCAAACTCCTGGAGAATCACTATTCATTTGGAGTATTTTCCCCCTAGAAATTGGCATGTAAGAATGTGTTGCATAGCGTTGCAATCAAAAATTACATTGGTCCTGCATAATAGGATATAGTGACGAAAACGTTGGACACCTTGAATAGCCTCCAATGCCAGTTTTTCAACATGTAATTATTTGGCTTCGGTAGTCGTGAGACTCTGACTCAAATAATAAATGACATGTTCATCATGTAAATCATCTTCTTGGACTAGAACCGTGGAAATTGTAGATTCCTAAAAAGCGAGATAAAGGAAATAATCTCGACTATAATTGGATGGGAAAAGTAGTGGGGTACGGGTTAAAATCAGTTTCAAAGCTTCAAAGGCTTTGTTGGAAGTGGTGTCCCATATGAACTCATAACCTTTCTTCAGCAATCGATTAAATCTGAGTGTTAACTCAATGTAGTTTTGGATAAAATGACGTAAAAAGTTTGCCTTCCCTTGCAAACTTTGCAACTAGTGGAGTGAGGAAGGAGGAGGGAGATTGATAATCACCTCGACCTTCAAAGGATCTACCCTGATCCTCTGACGTGATACAATAAATCCTAGGAGTCGATCGAAATCCACAGAGAAGACACATTTGTGTGGGTTTAAGAATATACGATAGAACCGACAATGAAGGAAACTGGCTCGGAGGCGTGCTAGATGGTCATTATGATGCATGGAATGCACTGACAGGTCATCTAGATATGGTTGTACAATGTGACTGATATCATGAAAAGCGTAAGACATGGCACATTGAAAATTCGCACCTACGTTCTTTAAACCGAAGGGTAGTTTCCGGTAGGAAAAGGTGCCCCAAGGAAAAATGAAAGAGGTTTTGTGTTGATCCGTGGGAAAGATGTTGATTTTATTATATCCAGAGAAACTGTCCATCAAAGAGAAGATTTCACTTCTGACGGAATTGTCGACGATCTAGTCAACGAAGGGGGTGGGAAAGTTGTCCTTAGGATAAGCTTTGTTGATATCCCTATAATCAACGTAGACACAGATCGTACCTTGTTTCTTGTTAACCAGAACTAGATTGGATACCCAATCAGTTAAAGCCACAAGATAAATAAAGCCATCTTTAATAAGTTTTTCGAACTCAAGCTTGATAGCAGCTGCCTTATAAGGGTGGACTGGGAAAAGTCTCTGTTGGACAACTTTAGTGCCTGGGTAAGTCTTAATTTCATGTACAAAAATATCAGGGTCAATACCCGACATCTCTTCATAGCTCCATGCAAATATGTCACAAAAATCCTGAAAAAGGGACTTATATGTGACAACCTCATTGGTGGAACATGAAGCTCTGATGTGAACATTTTTGACAACTCTAGGTTTAATAGATATGTCGAGGGGGATGGTGGGTGAAATGTTACTGAAGTTCCCTTCATATAACACATCATATGTGGACTCGAGAACAAAAGAAATGACAACAATGGTCAACGAAGTTGAGATCCATTGGTAACTCTCTAAGGTGTGATTCTCCAGGAAGAGGATGGAACGATGATGCCCATCATCCCATGGGTTGTATTCCATGGACATAACTGAAATGATTATGTCATCCATAGGAAAAATAATGTGGAACGGATAAGGAGATGAATTACCAAGAGAGGGAGTAGAAGGGTCTGTCGATTGAATGGCTTGATAAGAGAATTCAACCAGACTTAAAGGCATCTAGTCACCATAGTGAAGATAATCACCAGGTTCGGGTACTATCCACGGGTCAGAAGACACGGGCGTTTCACGAATGAAGGTGGAAATCATGTTGATCGAGGAAACCAAAGGAGGTGGAACATCAGGTGGTGGGATCGGGAACGTACCTATCAAAGTCGAATCTCTTAGTAGACCCACACCGACATTCTCATACCTAGGAGGTGTCTTTGAAATGAAGGTTACATTGCTAGTATGAGTATCAGAGTTAAAAAAGGCCAGTTGGTCTACTGTAACAACTTTTCCCTAGTGTGGAAAACGTATGACATGGAAAAGAGTAGACACAACTGCACGCATGGAATCAATCTAGCTATGGCCAAGTAAGAGGTTGTAATTGAGAGGTGATTCAAAGGCCTCAACTTCAGCATTGACCAATTTTCCTTCTAACGTAATAGGCAACAAGGAGAGTACACTGTAGGGTTTAAAGCCAGAGCCATTGAAGGCTTTGAGTGTGTTGTGTGATTCAGTTAAGGGAGGAGAGCCAATGGCTTTCCAAAAGGAAACAAACATTACGCACGTCGAGCCACCCTCACCAATAACTATTATACAAATGTTCTTGTCTACGACAACAACTTGGATTTGAAATGCAAGTTGAGGGGGTAACCTTGGAATGTGATCTTTGAGGTAAAAAATGATCAAATTCATATCCGTAGGGTCAATTCCACCAATATCCTTTAACATAGACTTCCATTGAGTGGGAAAACCTTGAAGGACTTTGAGAGCCGACATCGTGAAGGGTGCTTGTGCAAAATCCTTTACAATACTGTAGTTATGAGAAACACATGCATGAGGATTGAAGGCAAACTTTCAAACAACACCCTTTTAGGGAGGGTGAAGAACTGTATCGAGACTCGATCATTCGAGATGAAGAGGACCGTTGGGAGGTGAAGTTGAGGGAGACTGTTGAACCAACGAAGGTGGTATATTGTCAACTTTCTCCTTTGAGGAAGAGTAATCTTTGGCCTGAGTGGTAAGTGTAACATCATTCTTTTTTGAATCACCAGTACACATAAGTACATAGGAAGTAGTGGAGGGGTAGGGTTGGTTGTGAATGAACAATTTGTTGAGAAGGGAAAGGTTGGGACAAAACGACAGGTGTGGGAGGTTTCACGGTCCCTTGAAGGAACTTAGTAACCTCAGCCCATATTGGACAATCTTTCGTGTAGTGATCATCACCACAGATAAGGAAAGGGTATCAGGGTTTGCACTTATCCTTATCATCATCAATTTGTGTTTTGGCTTTCTCATATTGCGAGTTATTTTTATCCTCCTTAATCTTACCATTCCCTTTTATAGATTTATTTTTTCCGGTAGGGGTAGATTGAACGGAGTTCACCTCAGAGGTTTTGCCAGTGGAAGGAGTAGGAGTCATATCATTTTGAACATTAGAAGCAGTAGACTTGGGATTGGTGGGAGAGGCTTGTGCAGATTGAGGTTGAGCATGGAAGGTGCCAATCACACCATCATCCGCATGAGAAGCAACAAGGGTAGTTGAGGTAGTGGTGGTAGAAGGACGAGGTGTGTCGGGGAGAAAATCGTAAAGAGTACTCATTTGTGAATAAATGAGATCGAGGTACTGAGCGTGATTGATTGCCTATTCTTCTGTGACAAATCCACCCATGGAAATGTCACGAGAGATTTTATTCACGAAGTATTTCATGAACCATTCTGCCAATAACTGATCAGGAAGATCGAGTTTGATTAAATGTCGTCTTCGTCTCCACTCATGAATGTGATCGAAGATGTGAGTGGCCTTATTTTTCTTGAAGGAACTCAAAATCTCGGTTCTCATTTCATAACAGATTGGAAACTGGTAGTGTGTGAGGAAAGCCATGGCTAGGGTATTAAAGTTAGTGAATAAGCCTCATGGTAATTATATATACCACTTTGTAGCCGAACTCGTAAGAGTTTGTTGGAAGAGTTGTAACCAAATGGAATCGTCCATTAAATATTTGGATGAACACCAAAGGTGAAAATTCATGACATGGTTGTTTGGATATTCTCCCGGTTTACCATCAAATTTTGGAATTTCAGATGGTAGCTTGGTTAGTATAACAGGCCAATGGGGAGAATGCAAGATGGGGTCATTCAATATTATAGACAAGTCAGGAATATGCAAAGTGGATAAAAAGGTTAACTGTCTATTCACATGAGGATACTGGTGACTTTGGGGAGGAAGTCCTATCGATATACCAGTAGGACCATAAGCAGTCTGCATGTGAGGTGAAGGTCTTGAAAGATTCATACGTGAATGTGGAGGCATGTAGCCCATAGGGTTGTACTGATTAGGGATGCTCCCCTGGAAAAGGAAACTAGATTGAATGTTCGAACCCCAAATGGGATTGGAAGAATCGAGATATGACTGGCCCAAACTAGGGGATATGAAAGAGCTAACTTGAGGTTGTTTCCCCCCAGATGATTATGGATTTCCCTAAATGAGGAGGTTCCAATATTGGGCTAACGATCCTAGAATGTTTTGTCCATAAGGTGGGGTAGAACCTCCAAGTGGGGGTTGTCCTCCAAGTGGGGATGGTGTTCCAATTTGGTTGTGACCTCCAAATTGAGTTTGCCCCCCAGTGTTATATTGTCCTCCAATAGGAATCTAAAAACCAGAAGTGAATGATGGAGTAGAGCCTCCAATTGGATTGGAGCCACTTGGGCCAAATCCTCCCATAAAAAGTGGATAAGACCCTCTAGAGGGGACCTGGGAAGGTGTCAGAATGAAACCGAAAGAAACATTGTACCCAGGAATAAAAATTACAGAAGCTCTGGATGGAAATTGAGTAGGAATGGAGATAGAAGTATTTAAATCATGGTACCCACGAGTAAGATATGGGATAGGTCTATACGAAAGTGGTGTACCGATGGGAGCTTGGGTAACCACCAGATTCCCAATGGGAATAGTCATAGTATGTGGGTCCATTGTGGAATGGACCATCTGAAGAGGAATGGTCGAGCTAGGACCAACAGAATGTGTGTCTGAACCTACGAAAAAGATAACAAGTCATGTTATTAAAGTGATCTATAGGTATCGTATAGGTAGCAGACGTCTCAGGTAGTTCAGAGACGATAGGTATATCAACACCTGCCCCTGAGCCGTAAATGTCTCACATAGTAGCCGGGATTCGAAATATGTCAGTGGTCCAAAAAGGATCCTCACTTTTTGGGCCGATAAGAGGTCTGATTAATATTTGAGAAGTTTCAACAACAAGTTCTCTAGAGGAATTCAGTCGGAGAGTACGTCTCTCATATCCAGGAGGGATTCAGAAAGCATCTAGAGAATCAGAAACAATTTGAAAATTGGCTAGAGAGTCAATTCTTTCTTCTTGAGATGGTATGTTGTCCTAGACCTCACTCTGTTGAGGAGATCCCTCCAGTGGGTTAGGAAGCAAGGGTTTAGAGACTTTCATATCTTTCAGAGGTAGTCCTTGCATCCTACGTGAAGGATGTGGACGGTCAATGTTGGTTGAACCAAAAATTTTACGGAAAAAATCTATGGCCAACTATGAAAATAAATAACACTCGCTAATAAAATCTAGGAATCAGACCAAGAAAACAAAACCTTCTTATTTTGAATTCACTAGTTGGTGATGAAATCCAATGTCGCAAAGTTGATACAAGAAGGGGATAGGACAAAGAAGGTAGAAAAGTTACATTGATGACCTACTTAACGGACTTACACCTTGGTGCAAGTTCCCACACATAATCATGGGTATACCCTCCAAGGAGCCTGAGTGAGTCTGGCCAATGTCAATTCTAGGTACCGTGAAGACTTTCCCCTCCATAGTCACCTCGTATAAGACCCTGAGAATATAGGAAACTAAGGATACCAAGAAAAACAGTGATGTCTGGGGAAACAATCGACAGTTTGAGCCATGCGCAAAGGCAGGGTATCTATCCTGAAATCAACTTGAGAGGCTTCCACTCATCATTGTGGGTATACCTTCAAGTGACCCCCATAATATTCACAATCTCTACACTGAGATAAAAAGAGTAGGGTGAGTAACTCTGCTAATCTCAATGCGACCTCAGGTTTGACCCTTGTGTGAGAAGGGCTTCCTAGGACAAAATGTTGCAAAATGGAATTAAACACTCCCTATCACAAGATGCTATTTTGTATTTTGTGCTTTGGAGAGTGTGTCTCACTGCCTATTCCAAAGCTCTAGCCTAGCTAATGTTGGTGTAAAAGAGCCCTAGAAAATAAAAGTTACTAATTGATTTTTAGATTTCACAATATTTTTTAAAGGTTGTTGTTACACGAGAGGTAGACGAGAATGAAACCAATGTTGTGTAAGACCTTGACCCAATAATATGCAAATAGAAATGAATGATGCAAATTTTCATTCAATGAACTCTATCTACAGCAGGGAGAAGGTATTTCTAGAATGATGTAAGCTACGAAATAACTTTCTTTTTCTTAAATGAACACAAATGAAAACAACCATAAACAATGAAGTTTCTCAATATTCTCTTCTTTTGGGCAAAATAAACTTTCTTGTATATGATTACTTAAAAGAATAAGTGGTTGATGAAGTGGTCATGTCGATGCAATATTTGTCTGATCCCACTCTTCTCTAGGAGAGTTTCAAGTGTACCAAAGTGGTGACATCGATACAATATTCGGTTGATCCCACTCTTCTCTTGGAGAGTTTTGATTTTACCAAAGTGGTCATGCTAATGCAATCTTTGGTTGATCCCACTATTCTCTTGGGGAGTGTCGAGTATACCAAAGTGACCATGCTGATGCCATATTTGGTTGATACCACTCTTCTGATGGGGAGTGATGTGTCTACCGACTATGTTTTTAGCATTTCTAGTTCAGTACTTTCATAACAAGGGGGCATTCCTCTCACTTTGAGCACACCCCCTCTAATTCCTAGGATGGTTTCCTTTGATTGGAATGACCTTGTTGAGCCTCACCTTCCTTCTTCTACACCCTTTCAAATAAGTGTTGAAGTTAGTTCAAAAAATATTTACCGATGTATTATGGATGAAGGATCCTCTGCAAGTATTTTATCCTCCTCAGCTTGGCAAGCTTTGGGCTCCCTCAAGCTTGTGTCTACTTGTCATGATCTATTGGATTTTGACAGACATCTTAGTGAGTTTTGGGGGATTATTCCTCAGTTTCCTACCTTGTTAGGTGGGAAGACTCTACTCGTCGATGTTATAGTGGTGCAAAGCTCGTTAGATTTCAATATGCTTCTCGAGAGTGATTACGTATATGTAATGAATGTTGTGGTGTATATGCTCTTTCGGGTGATGCATTTTCCTCACAATGGAAGAATTGTCACTATCGACCAGTTGGCATATGATAATCACCATCCTAATTCGACGTTAGTTCATTCTTCCCCTTTATATGTTACTAGTATTCATGTAGACTCTACCCTGCCACAGGAAAATTATGTGGCGTCTTATCCTCAATGTTTAATTTCTCATGAGCAGGACCTTGTTCACTCATGTTTTCCTTCTCGAGACATGTTCTCAACAATTGATCCATTGGTTTATAAAAAGGGGGCATGTGATCCCTTGATTACGCCTCTTCGTCCAAGCGATATCGATTTTCCTTTTGATTCTGATCCTGCTGTTTGTTGATCCTCAAGCCTTTGTGCCTGTGATTCTCCATTGATAGACTCTTCTAGTCTTGGCCAGAACCTCCATTTTCATATGGAATAAAATCAATTTTCTTTATCCTTTGGGACTGTCGACCCTCCTCATTTGCGTGATTTCTCAGATATTGAATTTCCTTTAGATGATTCTATCCTTGAAGCCATGGCTATGGATTGTATATCGTGGGAAGATTTACACTATGGTTTGTATTTTATTTCCTTTTGGGAGACTTTCTAGGTTGACTATTGAAGAGACTCTTGGTTAGAGCCTAGCAACGGGCTCTACTTGAACCAGTACTATGCATGAGTCGTAAGGTTGTGCGGTGCCTTGTACCATATTGTACAATCCAGGTTTGTTGTTTTCAAGTTTTTTATTCATTAGCAACTCTTATTTTCTGAAGTTTCTATCTATATTGGATTTATTAACTTATGGATGAGTGGTATTGGCCTTATATGTAGGATATTGGAGACATTTTTATTTGACATATGTTCATCATATTGATCTGTTATAACATGTTTTGACCTCAAAACTGGCATATAGGTTAGGATTTTCCCTACTTGCATTTTTTCATTATCCGTTTCCTAGTTCATTTGGCCTTAGGATCGAACCCACTGAATTGTGACACTAACCTTCTTTGATGATAAGTGTGTCATATTTTTTGTGGTAGATCCTTTCTTCCATGAGAATCCTAGTTAGAGCCTCATTTTCCTTTTGGTGTGCATGCCAAATTACTTAATAGGCACATGAGTCCTTTTCGTTCCTCCATGAATTTGTGTTGAAGCCTCATCCTTCTTCTTCATCATATTTTTCTGGCCTATACCCGAAGGAATCCCTAAGAACATGGTTTATGGTCTTTCAAGCTCACTTAAACTTTGAAAGTGACATCTAACGATAAATTATTTATCCTTTTTGGCCTCATTTAGATTACTTAAGAAAAGGAGCCTCCTTCAAGTCTTATTTAAGACCTTTTCAGACTATCCTAAATTGAAATTATTGTCAAGCAATCTTGTTTCCCTTTGTTGCTCCTCAGGTATGCACCTAACTGCTAAATGGAAAAGATAGGCCACCTATCAGTTAAGAATGATTGCTTCTTTTAAATTTTTGTTGGTTGGTCAGAGGGTTATTTTATCAAGACAAAGGCAAGCTTGGTTTAGCAGAACGATATGGATGAGGGCCCTCCTTGGCTAATGGCACACTAATGACAAATCAGTGAAATAATAAAAAACAGAGAGAAACAGCAAACTACTCAATGAATAATCTATTGCAAGAAGTTCAATACTTAAATTATCATTTCAATACATTAAACATGTATCAAAACACGATAACTCCCATAGTTTGTAGAAAACAAATATTCACCAAAGAATTAGTTGTTTGACAGGTTGCATATCAATAAAAATAAGTCATACAATATCTGAAAGGAAATGAAATGTACTTTGCACAAATAAAAAACTGTATTCAAGATAAGAATGAAAACACATGAAGAGTTGAATGAAACACTGTCATCAAGATTATTTTCATTGGATAGAGAGCTTTAATACATGCATAAAATGGGTCCAACCAGTCTTTTGTATTTCTATTCCTGCCTCAAAAATCCGACCCTTACAATATCCAAAAACTCACTATTTAAAAGAGTTGCAGAGTCTCTCATCCTTAGGGCACTCAGACATTGATCTAGGGAACTGTTCGTAAAACAAAATATTAACTTCACTAAGATACTGGAATTAAACAACAACAATGGTTCTTGTCACACATAGAAGACCACTCTTGCATCTAATCTAGGAAAATGTTGGACTTAATAAAATAAGAACTACCACTGTCTCTGCGACATAACTGATGCATGTGATGGAGGAACTGAGTGGCCAAAAATAGGCCTCGGATGATAGAACAGAGCTCTATGTTGAACAATGACATGTCTGCGAGATGTTGGAGGCCACTAGATATAACTAGTTGCATGAGAAGAGCTTGCTGAAGTGTTTCTGGAACTAATCTGCGTCGACCTGTGACTGAGACTTAGCTCCCTGTCTATGTCTGAGATTTTGGAAGCCAAGCGCACTCTGTACTAACCCTGTTAGCTTCCATCTGTACCTGTGAAATGGTTTCACTGGAATGGTTGTCGGCCAATCGGACATGAGGGGAGACATGGAGGCGAGCATCCAATTAGGAGACATGATGAATGGACATGAGGGTAGATGACGTGTAGTGAGGGATACAGGTGGCACGTAGGGAGAGGAAGAGTATATAGGTTGGGAAGTGAGTGGAGAACATGTGGTGAAAGGAGAGAGGGGGCGGTATTCATAAACAAACCAAGAGGAACTCGGAGGGGGGTGTAGGTGGTAAGCAGATTAGAGAGAGGGGGGGTCTAAGTTCTTGAGGAGACACCACGTTAGGTAGGGCCCACGGTGGGAAAACCACTTGCTCCGAACCCCCCCATCGTTAATAGTATAATGGTCAGGGGGGTCTGAGCTATGACAAGGATCGTTGATTTGGAGAGGTGGGCCACCGTCGATGGAGATTAGCGTGGGGTTTAATGGAGGACAAGTGTCGGGTGGTGATAGGAGTGAGAGTAGTGAGTGGGATGAGGGGAGATGAAGAGTGAGGTGAAGTGGTGATATGATGTCATTCAAGCACATGATTGTGGGAGATGTTGAGGGTGGTTTGGATCCAGACCACCTTTGGGCTTGAAACCCCCTACAAGTTGCCATGTACCCTTCCAAAAATACCATGGTTCCAATTGCGGGACCGCTTAGGAAAATTAACGTTCGAGCAGTTTGTGTCTCCACAATGAACTCTAGTCATCGATCTGATTACGATCCGAGATCTGGGTGACATTTACATACTGCGAGGATCGACTGTTCTTGTTGACCTGGGATCAATGGTCTAGATTCACTTTGGACTTTTGGGCTTCAGGTGGTTTGAATGTGAAACATGAAACATCTCTCGGAGGAAAATATCTGAAGTGAATGATCTGTCACCACATTCCATGAGGGATGAACGGTCAAGATTCTCTTCAAAAATCCAGGCTTTGGTAGTTTCAAATGTGAAGCGTGAAGTCTCCCAGACGCAAACTCCCGAAGTGGACGATATTCTTCCATGTGTCTTTGTTGATGTATGGTCTTGTTTTGTTCCTTGTTTTCATAACTTCAAGCTTCGGGAGTTTCAAATGTTTGTGGTTGGAAAAATCTAGAAGTGAAAATCACCAAAGTAAATGATCTTTCACCTCATTTCATGATTGATGAACGACCCATATTCTCGTCGAGTATCCGGGATTTTGGGCTTTAGGTCTTTGGTGGGACTTCTGATGACTCTTGGTGTTAAAATCCGTCCAATTCTACACCCCCACATGGACGACATTCATTGATATGATTTGCTTGGTGGTTCTTTACCGTTGAAAATTTCCCTATTCATTTCGGCAATCATGGGCCAAAAATGACCATTCTGAATGGATGCGTTTGTCCATGGGTATTTCCTACGTATATAAAAAGGCTTGGTAAACATGCGGTGAGCTCAATCAATGGTGCAAGTGATGACACACATTCCAAAACAAATATGACATGTATTTTATCCTTCCAAAAAAAAAGAAACAAAAATGCACGAAGACTCAAAAACGAATAAGGGTCAAGACACTGAGTAGTGGGAAACTGACTTAACCAATGGGAAAGAGGAAAAATTGATGAAGGCATAGGTAAAAAGAGAGGATAGGCAGGGGATGTAGACCTAGGTTACAACATTAGATCCAACTAGGGATAGCTCATCCCTGTGAGGTGCTAAGAACTGTAGATCGGTGCCTTGAGATTAGATAACTGCTCTTACCTTTCATCACTTACCCTTGTTTCTATCTATCAGCCTTGCACAACAATTTTAGAAGGAAGGGGAAAAACATGCACATGACCTTCAAAATCACTTTCCTCACAGTTAATCAAATCTTTATGAGAACATAGAACAACAGATGTATCATAAAAATGAATATCTTAGTCACCTAGAATAATGCAATATGTATCCAAATTCTTGCTATCATCAATTTGATCATTAATGTAATTCCCAACATCATCCTTTTGAATAAAAGGATCACAATAAGACTCATATGTAACCGAATATTCCTCCACTTCCTCAATGGAAAATTCCCCTTTACTTTCACTACTAGAAGAAGTAATAAGTGACTGTCGAATATGAGACTCAAATTCTTCACATAAGTTCTCAAAAAGTAAATCAGCTAGAAAAAATATTTACAATGATTACTGAATGCAGCATGGAATTGTTCCAGGGAAGAGATGCTAGCATGGGGAAAGGATCGATAACACTCATGAGCATATCCCTCTAATGATTACATGAACATATTCATTAGTGCATCCTCATGATGTATTTCCCAGGGATGCATGAGGTCATGAAACTCAAGCAAATTCTCAGTAGGGTTGTCATCTCTATGTTCTCTAAATATGGGAAAAAAACCACCCCACTCATCTATATTAGGAAAAACATTTGGAAAACCAAGAACAACAAAGAAATTTAAAGGATCAAACCTCCAAGCTGATATGGCTTCCATATGAAACTATGACTTCTTAAAATTATGGAATTGCCATTGGATTCTTTAACCATGGAGTCTCCAGGTGAAGGATATGCAGTCTGAATGTGTATAGTATTTGTCCACCATCAAATATCAGATCTGATCATTTTATTTCTCCCAGGGAAAGATATTTCATTACTCCATTCCCTGGCAATGATGCCAAAAGATGTTGGTTGTAAGGTCTGCACCTGACTGCTAAAGGGAAAAGCTAGGCCACCTATCAGTTAAGAATTATTTCTTCTTTTAAATTTTTGTTGGTTGGTCAGAGGGTTATTCTATCAAGAAAAAGGTAAGGTTGGGTTGGAATAATGATATGGATGAGGGCCCTCCTTGGATGATGGCACACTAATGACATATCAATGAAATAATAGAAAACAGATAGAAACAACAAACTACTCAATGAATAATCCATTGCAAGAAGTTAAATACTTAAAATATCATTTCAAGACATAAAAAATGTATCAAAACATGATAACTTCCATAGGTTGCAGAAAAAAAATCTTCACCAAAGCATTAGTTCTTTGACAGTTTTCATATCAGTAAAAATAAGTCATGCAATAGTTGAAAGAAAATGAAATGTACATTGCACAAATAAAAAACTATATTCAAGATAAGAATGAAAACACATGAAGAGTTGAACGAAACACTGTCATCAAGAGTATGTTCACCGGGTAGAGAGATTTAATCCATGCATAAAATGGGTCCAACCAATCTATTGTATTGTTATTCCTGCCTCAAAAATCCGACCCTTACAATATCCAAAAACTCTCTATTTAAAAGAGTTGCAAAGGCTCTAGTCCTTAGGGGACTGAGACCTCAATCTAGGGAACTATTAGTAAAACAAAATATTAACTTCACTAAGGTACCGTAATTAAACAACAATATTGGTTCTTATCACACACAAAAGACCACTCTTGCATCTAATCTAGGAAAATGACGGACTTAATCAAATAACAACTACTATTGTCTCTATGACAGAACTGATGCATGCGCTGGAAGAACTGAGTGGTCAAATATAGGCCTTAGAGTGATAGAGAAGATCTCTGTGTTGAACGACAAAATGTCTGCAAGATGTTGGAGGCCACTAGAGATAACCAACTACATGAAAAGAGCTTGCTAAAGTGTTTCTGGAACTAATCTGCATTGACCTATGACTAAGAATTAGCTCCTTGTCTATGCCTGAGCTTTCAGAAGCCAAGCACACTCTGTATTTACCCTGGTATCTGCCATCTATACCTGTTAAATGGGTTCGCTGGAATGGTTGTCGGCCCATCGGACATGTGGAGAGACGTGGAGGTGAGCATCCAATCAGAAGACAAGATTAGTGGATGCGAGGGTAGATGACGTGTAGTGAGGGATACATGTGGCGCATAGGGAGAGGAAGAGTATATAGGTTGGGAAGTGAGTGGAGAACAAGTGGAAAAAAGTGAGAAGGGGTGGTATTGAGAAACAAACCAGGAGGAATTCAGAGGGGGGTGTAGGTGGTAAGTGGATTAGAGAGGGGGTGGTCCGAGTTCTTGAGGAGCCACCATGTTAGGTAGGGCCCACAATGGGAAAACCACTTGATTGGGNGGGGGGGGGGGGTCCGAGTTGCGACAAGGACCATTGATTTGAAGAGGTGGGCCACCGTCGATGGAGATCAGTGTGGGGTTTAATGGAGGACAAGTGCCAGGTGGTGAGAGGAGTGAGAGTAGTGAGTGGGATGGGGGGAGATGATGAGTGAGGTGACATGGTGATCTGACGTCATTCAAGCATGCGATTGCGTGAGATATTGAAGTTTTTTTGGATCCAGACCACCTTTGGACCCGCAATCCCTTGCAATCTACCATGTACCCTTCCAAAAATACCATGGTTCCAATTGCAGAACCGCTTAGGAAAATTAACATTCGAGAAGATTGAGTCCTCGTAATGAAATATAACCATCGATCTGATTACGATCTGATATTTGGGTGACATTTACCTACTGCGAGGATAGACAGTTCTCATTGAACTGAGATCAATGGTCCATATTCACTTCAGACTTTCGGGCTTCGGGTGTTTTGAATGCGAAACATGAAACATCTCCTAGAGGAAAATCTCTGAAGTGAATGATCTGTCGCTATGTACCATGAGGAATGAACGGTCCAAATTCTCTTTGGAAATATGGGCTTTGGGAGTTTCAAATGTGAATCATGAAGATCTCCTGGAGGCAAACTCCTAAAGTGGACGATCTACTTCCATGTGTCTCCATTGATGTATGGTCCTGATTTGTTCCGGGTTTTCGACACTTTGGGCTTCAGGAATTTCAAATGTTTGTGCTTGGAAAACTCCTGAAGTGAAAATCGTCAAAGTAAATGATCTGTCGCCACATGTCATGATCAATGAACGACCCAGATTCTCTTCAGATCTCCGGGAGTTCATGCTTCAGGTCTTCGGTGGGACTTCTGATGACTCCTGGTGTTAAACTCTGTGCAATTCTGCACCCCTGCATGGATGACAACCATTGATATGATTTTCTTGGTGGATCTTTACCATTGAAAATTTCCCTGTTCATTTCGGCAATCCTGGCACGAAATGACCATTCTGAATGGCTGCGTTTGTCCACGGGCGTTTCCTACGTATATAAAAAGGCTTGGTCGACCTGCGGTGAGATAAATCAATGGTGCATGTGATGACAAGCATTCTAAAACAAATATGACATGTATTTTATCCTTCTATAAAAACAGAAATGAAAATGCGCGAAGACTAAAAAACGAATAAGGGCCAAGACACTCAGTAGTGGGAAACTGACTTAACCAATCAGAAAAAGGAAAAATTGATGAAGGCATAGGAAAAAAGAGAGGAGAGGCAGGGGATGCAGACCTAGGTTACAACACCCTTCATGCTTGTCAAAGTGAAATTCAAAGGCACATATGTCTTGTAATAGTTTACCCATTTTTTGGCCTGGATAGATAATTTTAGGAAATAATTATGCCCTAGGAGCTACAGTTCACTAGGAGAGTATTCTCAGGTGTAAGTTTAACCCTTTTTCGTGCCTGAGGGACTAAATTTGTGAAAAATGGTCATTCTACTTGGTATTGGTTTATCACTTTTTCAGACCTTGGATTTTATTTTAGAAAAAGGAAACCCCTTGGAGTCTTCTTTAAGCCCTTTTTAGACTCCCCAAATAAGAAAATATCGTCAAGTGAACTTGTTTCTTTCACACTCGTTAATTGGTATAGAAGGAACATCTATTTAGCATAAGTTTAACCCTTTTTCTAGCCAATAGATTACCCCTCAAAAAGGTACTCCTCAGTAGACATATCTCGCCGGGAGAGTTATCCTAAGTTATTTTTTATACTTTTTTGGGCTTAGGGGACTAAATTACGAAAATGGATGAGTGAGTCCATAGTTAAGCTCATTTAATAATCCTTAAAATTGAAACGATAGCCAAGTGATCGTGTCTCTATCACACTCGTTAAAATGGTTTTGAGGAGATGTCCTTTCGGTATAAGTTTAACCCTTTTTCACACCGACTGGACTAAGTACGAAAAAGGAATACTCTAGCCCTACTGACAAGAAGAGTTCTCCTTGGTATGATTTTATTCTTTTTCAGGCCCTGAAGACTAACCTTATGAAAAATATCACTATGGAGTCTTCTTTTAGTGTTTATTAGAATCTTTAAAAATGAAAAACCGACGATCTTACCTTCTCTGGGCTCATAAAACTTTACATGGAAGGAGTCTCGTTGTGTCATTATGTACTCGCATCACATGTATCATCCTTGCATATTTGGCCTGATGTCAAATTCATGTTGCTATTACTGAAACTTTAGAGAATTCCTTAGGTGTAATCCTTGTAGCAATTTTTCCCTTCCGATCTGACACCTTGACCCATGGAGGAATTTCCCCGAGTGTCTTTATCCTACACATGTCTCCTTTCATTGAGAATTAGTATGTTCCATGTTCTTGGAACCAATTTTCTTTCCCACAACACTTGTTCATCCTTTGTAACGTAGAATTATTTTATTCTTTTCAAGATTGCTAAATACATGAAAAAGAAAAATAAAATCGAAAATTCCAAAAAGAGGGGATGTGGAAACATTCTCTTTTTTTCGCAGCAATCTAGTCACCCTTGGACATAGAACATCCTTATTTTTGTTCTGTAAGCATTGGGATCTAGTATGGCCTTAAGAATTTGTTCTCGTTACATAGAGTTGTGTCCTGCTCCATTTGGTCACTCTTCCAAACACATGGAGAGTTTGTGGTTCCTCCTGTGCCATAGACTTATGTCAAGAACATGTTTTTTGATTCTTTTCATCTATCGTGCTCTTGTCCAAGGGGAAGTCTTGCAAGCTGAGTGGTCCATTCTGTGATAAGTATCTTAACATTCATGAGTCAGCCATCCCGAGAGTCTTATCAAGTTCACATTCAGAACTAATGAATTTTTGTGCATGATAATTGAGGTCATCCAATATTTCCATGACGACATGTCTAAGACCTTAGAATAGTGATTATTACACTCCTATTATACTCCTACCTATTTTTTGAAGTTCTTGAAGCTATTGCTCAAGTTATGAAGCTATCATCTCCATCCACAAGCATTAATTCCTCCTAGGTATTCTTATGACATTTTATATCCTCTGATGATTTTGAGATGTAGATCCATTGTGTATTATTCATGGCTACACTTTATATTGGCATACACATTGTTCATGTAGCCATGTTTACTATATATGACATGGATCTGCAACATACTTGATTGGCATCCATCCTTACTTTTTCATGAGCATGGGAATACCTGCCTCAATGATTATTATTATATTATTGCATATGACATGCTCACAGATACTCGCTTGGGTTTACTCGACTCCAGTTATTTTCCATTTTATTAAAGATGTTGTAATTTATTTCGGCCATCATTTCCTCTTATGACCCCACACATTAGGGGGCATCTATTATAACTCAAAATGCCACTAATATGCATCTATGATGTTGGCCTACTCTTTCATACATCTGCCAAAATTGTTTGCTAGAGTTCTTCTAAAAAAAACGTTTTTGTATGGTATATGCACCCTGTTGCATATTCACAGTGAATAGATATGCTAGCTTCATGCCTAAAATCCTACATACATACACTAGCTGCATAACTAAAAGCACGCGTGTACTCTAAAAAGTTGTAAAAAAATATAAAATCCAATATTTTCAGTGGAGTTTACGGGTTATCTTAGGTTTTGCAACCATTTTACCTCTTGCAACCCTTATGGAAATGAATTAACCATCATTTTATCATATAAAAAGGGACCTAGGGGGGGTCATTTGGACATATCAAACTAGAGGCAAGAGAAGTCTGCCAAATTTTCTCCCTTGTCTTCCAAGCCTTTTTACATTCTATTATGAGTTTCATTCTCAGCATTCCCTTCCATCCATCCTCCTTATATCGTCCATCCTTTTACCTTATATTGGAATGTTTGTGGTCAGGATAGTATATCAGGAATAGTGCACTTGGAGAAAAAGTAGAGGAACCCAAGGAAGGTTCATGGAGCAACGTCGACAAAAATCAAGTTGTAACTTACAATTTTTTTATTAATAAAAGAGAATACTTCTTGTCCCATATCATTATTTCTATGTGTTTGTGTTTATGAATGTTTTCATGAATAACTAACTCTTTATATAAAATTGATAATTAAGCATATGTTATCATAGTTTGTTTTGCAACATTATTTCAAGACATCTTTGGGAGGAGGCCTACAATATTGGGGAGGAGGCCAACAACTAGAAGGGATAGATAACAATCGTAAGGAATTAAGGTACACATTTCAATCTTCTTTCCCTTCCCTTAATTATTGTAAGTTTTTTTTTGGTGTGGGTAGAATATAATATTTTTTGTCTTTTACGGTGTCAAGGCTCTGCCTAGTCGCTAGATCCAGATTATGAGGATTTTCCCCATAGTACTGAGATAGGTTAATATGCCTACCATATCCCTATAGATGGTTTAATATATTTTTGGAGCATCATCATCTTTGTTGAGTTTGTAACTGGTAGTCATAGGAGTTCTCACTAGTGCGCAATTTTCCTTGCCAAAACTTTTCAAGATTTCCTTGAGATATTTACTTTGAGAAATGAAAATTTCACTTTATAATTGATGAATCTATAGACCAAGAAAGAAGGAGATTTCTCCTAACATGGACATATCAAAATCTTATTGGATTGCAGCTACAAACTTCTTACTCATTAGTTCAATGTTATTGCCAAAAATAATATAATCATCATGTACTACAATAATTAACAGATCATTAACTTTAGCCTTGATGTATAAGTTGCTATCAATTATTCCCTTTTAAAAACCTTGCTGGTGCAGATACCTGTCGAGTCTGTAATACCAAGATATTTTAGATTGTTTTATCCCATACTGGGATTTATTTAATAGGAATACATAATGTTTTTTGTCAGTTATCAAAAAATCTTATGGTTTCTCCACATAAACTTATTCCTCAAGATCCCCATTCAAAATTGTTGATTTGACATCCATCTAGTAGGCTTTGAATTTTTTGTAGCATGCGAAAGCCGAAAAACTCTCAATAGATTCAACTCTTGCAATAGTGGAAAATGTTTCTTCAAATTCCACTCCTTCGACTTGAGCATACCCTTTGCATACCAATCTATCCTTGTTTCTGACTATCTTTCCATCTTCATTTAACTTGTTTATGTATACCCATTACTGTTACATTCTTGTCATTTGGTCTTGGGTCAAGATCTCGTGTCTAATTTTTCTCTATTTGGTCTAGTTCATTCATGGATTTGACCCAATGGTCATCCTGACTTTCTTTCATAAAATTTTGTGGTTCACTAATGGATAGTAGTGCAAAATTTGCAAAACCAGATGTATCTAGAAGTTTTCTTCTAGTTTGTACATTTTCTTCCTTGTTTCCAAGAATCTATCTTTCTGGATGATTTTTTTGAACATAACTTTATATGGTCTTTGGTTTTGATTTCTCCTTTCTCTCTTCTTCCTATGAATCCTTTTTCTCCTAATACTCATGCATTTCATATCCTTGTGGTTCATTCCTAATTGGTTTATCATATGAATTATCATGGTGTTAGTGTCTCTCTGGATGAACTGGTCACTCATCTACCTTTACATCTATACTTTCAACTATTTTGAAGAGTCTTTTTTTTTATCACTTGTATCCTTTACTTATAGAGGAGTATCCTAACAAGATACCTTCATTAGATATAGAATCAAACTTACCTAAGCTATCTTCATTTCTTTTAATTTAACATTTGATTCCAAAAAAATTAAAGTGTTTGATTGATGTTGGTCTGCCATGCCATATATCATAAGGGGTTTTATCACTATTTACTCTTATGTGCATTTTATTGAGAATGTTAACAGTAGTTTGAACAACATCTCCCCAAAAGGTTTTAGGAACTTTTGATTCATCAAGAATGGCCATGGCCATTTCTTGAACTGTTATGTTCATCCTTTCTACTACTCCATTTTGATGTGAGGTTCTGGAAATAACAAACTCTCTCTTGATCCGATGCGTTTTGTAATACCCCTAGGCTGAACCCTAATTGTACATATAAATGTAAATGAACAAATAGGATGGTGAGCCAAGACATTTTGAGGCCAAAGTATCTGTGTGGTTATCAGGTTATAGATCTATATGATAAAATGGCCAGTGATCCATCATTATAATATGTAATCACACACACATATTAATGAAAACACATTGTTGTTGCAGACCAACCATGTAAAAGAATATGGAGGGCTAAAATCCACTATATAGGGAAAGGGGGATACAATTTTAGGAAGAGGAGCTAAGATAGTGGGGCTTAAGCCCAAAGGAATATTATATTAATATTCCTTAAAGTATAAAGTATGGATATTTATTTTATCCTAAATTCTATGGATGGGGACAAGTGGGGGTCAAGTGGGCCCAAGGTAGTTCCCAACATGACAAGTGTCAAGTTGGGAACATTCATACATATAGTTTGGACTTAGTTCATTTTCCTATCATTATATATCCATTTCTTCACTTACTAAGATATCATATGTACCATATTGTTACTGTACATGTACCTATACCTGGGAATATTTGGAGCGGAAGAGGCGAGTTGTCGGGTCCATGGACTATTGAAGAAGTAGGTTGTCAGGCCCATGAGCATTATCTCCGGGTGAGAGAATTGATGGGATTTAATTCCAAAGGTGAAAAGATGCAGCTACAGGGCTCCGAGGCTTCTTTTCTAGCCTATTGTTGAAGCCCCAGAAGGGAAGTGGTGAAGCCAAAGGACTGTTGAGCAAAGAACGAGAACACTTCCTGGGGTGGGACAAGAATGTGGGGAATGAGGGACTATAAGATTTTAGCTTGAGTTGGAACCTTATTTTGATATTTATGATGTCTAGGATAGCTTACAATGGGTTAGGAATACCTTTCCTAGGTGGAGTTTAAGCCCCATCGCAGGGGTGATCCACTATTGAGAGTTTTGAGTAGTGTGGTCTAAGGCTGGGAGGAACATGGAAGGTCTACACACAATTGGTGTTCCTTTTATCAAAGATAAGTTTCAATTGTGTGTTAATTTATGTGTTGTGTTAATATTTATGCAATTATTTTCATGGGTTTTACCTGTGTAAGATGCATGTATATTTTTGTTATTATTTTGTATGAATCTGTGCTTTTGTAGAGTATTTTTATGAATTAAATTAGTATCAGATTTCAAAATTTTATGTCAAATAAACCATTTAGTGGCTAGGGATGGTACAATGTGGTATCTAAGCCCATTTTTCGACATTGATTCTACATGGGCCAATTAATAGAGAGAAGAGTTGATATTTTCATAGTTGCAAGAAAACTGTTTGATAAAATGTCAGGAAGAGTTCGTTTACAAACTGTTTGACAAACAATTTACAATTAAATTGGGGAAAATTGAGCCCAAAAGTTTAAAGTATCCAATTTAGATCTTTAATTGAGAAAAATTGGGCCTATAGATGGCCGAAATTGTAAATTTACAAAGCACCCATGGAGAAATTGAGCAGAATTAGACATTTCTAGGAAAACGCCCCAAATGCTAGAGTTAAATTATGGAGAATTAAATGTGGAGGTGGTTGAAATTCATGTGAAAAGGTTAAAAAAAAATTCACAGGATGATAATTAGCCACACGAATCTATGTGCAAAGTTTTCATGGCGGCTTGAAAAAGAAATTTCAAAATGATATAATTTGGGTGTTTTTGGACAAATTGCGAAAGATTCAAAATAACTGAAATTGGGAATTTTTTCATACCATGATGTTAGCCCGAAGTGGAGGGTATGTGTCATATGAAGTATCTAAGTGGTGAATTTTAAATCCATGGTGGCTAGACCATAGTGGAAGGTACACTGTGGTATAGTAGCAGGGGTTTCATGGAAGTTGGTGCTAAGGAGGCATCTCCTTCCTACCCCGCGGAACCCCAAAACCCAGACACACGACAACCCCACATTAATTTCAGGGGGTCATGGGTGTTTATGTTAAATAAACACCATAGGGACACAATGCACCAGAGTGAAACACGTCACAACGATATTAATCATAGTCAGGTTTCGCAACCCCTCCCCCCTCGGTTAACGGTCGATAGGCGAGGGGCCTGAAATGTGATAAGGGTCATTGATCACAACTGACACCCTCCACACCATGACCATTTAATACAAATGAAATGAAAATTTGTAGCACATGAAGAATGGGTGCAGGATGGGGCCCTCCCATCCCTGTGACCCAATACAAATGTGCCACATGGAAGCCAAGGGCTTATGGGGCCCAAAAACAAATTAGCATGTGCACGCCAGTGATGAAGATACGATCTAAGGAAGAAGAAGGTATAAGTTGATGAGGTAGGGATGAGGAGACCATAGGCTCACATGGTACCACCTCAAGATGCCATGTGGAATCAGGTGCCATGTCAATATTCTAGTCATCATATGGAGGCTAAATGTATCAGAAAATTAATGAAATTTATTGTAAAGTTTTGGTGTTTTCCAAGTTATGATTTTTTAGGGAATTTTTGAGGCTCTAAACAATTTTTTTAGTTACCTGAAAACACTGCTCGATGATATCTTTCTAACATTGTATTCCATTCGTTAATCGAAGTTAGTATGAGGGATTTATAGGTGAAACAATGGAGGGTAAATTTTAAGACCCAGTTAACTTCCGAAGGCCATAACTTCCTTCTCAGGAATTAGGTTGAGACACAATATAAGTCTATGGAATGTTATTCATCCATAAGAAACATTCATAGATCTAAATTAGAAATATGGACACAAAAAATGCACAGGAGGGGATAAAAGGTACTTATAGCATGTAGGACACACACACACACACACACACACACACACACACACACACACACACACACACACACATATATATTGACCTAAAACTTCAACAAGTTGTATCTAGCAACTTGGAGCTCAGATGGGGGTGAAAATTAGCCAAATTTTCCATAATATGTTTATGAAGGGACCCAATTTGGATCCTTCCAAAAATCTAATTGGGCATGTTCAAGGATGCCTATGCACAGTTAAGAATTGCACTTGGATGATGGGTGAGAAAAAGGAATTAATGGGTACTATTTAAATGACCATAACTGTATGCTCAAGACTTAGAATTGAGAAAGGAAGCAGGATTTGGAAATGTCTTGGATAGAAGAGTCTAGATATCCACCCAAAATATTGATCTAGGAAGTTAATTTCACAAGGAATTTGAATAAATAATTATGATGCATTAATGGAATATAATTGTACATAATTTTCATGAATTTGTTAAATTATTTAGTCTAACAAATCTGGTTTCCTGCACATTTTGTAGAGTAACAAAATTTCAAAAAGATCGGTACAGAGATCAACAATATGGAAGATGCACAGAGGAATTAAAACCATGAACAAGAAGTCAAGGAGTTATATGTCATCATGGGTAATGAAAGAACTGAATCCAATGGGCACAAAGAGGACAAGGAGGAGAGCATGAACTTGGTGAAGACCATCAAGAGTCTACAGAAAGATGTATGTTGAGGAAAAGATATGAATTGATCTTACTCAAACATTTTCAAACTTTACTTGGATAAATAAAAGTAGACGGGAATATCACCCTATGTTTATAGACAATAAAAATAACATCCTAACTCACAAGTATTAATTACGAGTGCTTAGGATATTCTTTTATCAACAAAAAGCTTGCTGGGAATTCACTTTTTATGTAATTTTATGAATATAACAGTGGTTGAAATAAATGTAATAACATAAGTAAAGACACCAAGATGATAATAAAGAAAGATAATACATAAAGCAATCCTTTATTTCATTTCAATTCACCCAAGAGTCATTTTATTTACAAAATCTCATACAAAAATATTGGACAAAAGTCAAACTTAGAAATCCCCGATGGAACATACAAAAGGACCTCTGACAAAAAATCAAAACTAAACTATAAAAGCTGGATTAGCTTGCCAAAGATTGTTTCCCACTCAAATCTTCACAATAGCCTTTATCAGTCATGAAAATTAATTCACAAACAGACAAGTCTACACAGACTATCAAAGATGGATCAACACCTCTGAAAAACAAGTTTTTGAATGATTTAATTCAGCCCTAAATATTGTTGTCTACAATAAGACCCTGCTATCATAAAAGAGAATTAGGCTATGATGAGTATATGAATGAATGAAAACTGAACTATCTCAACATAAACTCAAAGAGAAAACCTTAGCATGCTTCTTCTTCTATCCTGCTCTTGTTCCTCCCTTTCCTTTTGCTTTTAACAAATTAGAATTTGTTGAAGAAGTTGAACTAATTCATTAGTTAAGTTAATTAAAGACTCAACTAACTTTAGTTAGGGGGAAGAGAAATAATTATAATAAGGGTCATAATTAAATAATAACTAGTAGGTGGGACCCCTTTTGAATCCCTTTACTTCATAACATTCATAACATAAAAATTTGTTAAGCAAAGACACCTCCTTCTGTCTCCCATCAACATATTCACTTTTGGAAATTTAAACTCATGAAATTTGAAATTATTTCAAAAATAATACTCATATATCCAAAATAATCATGTTTTCCAAAGATCCCTGAAGTCAACTGTCATAAAAAAATAGATATAATAAAAACCCAAAAACCATATTTCCCAGTCTATGATGCAACCCTTCCTTGATTGCTGCTGTCACCTCTTGATTTTCCTGAATTTACCTTTGGTTGTACAGAGCCTTTAGGCCTAATTTCACTGATCACATGGGAACAATCGTCCCTTAAATGCATCTGAGAAGACATGGATTTGTGAGAGCCATTGGAGGGTGAGGAGGAGGCAGCAGTGACTTTTCCTTTATCAAGGGAATGGTGGGCCTTAGTTTTCAATCTCTTGCTAGCATGGGAGGATTGCAGTGGCAAGTGATCAGGGGAAGCTTTGGAAATGGGGTTAATCGACAAAGGAGGAGGAAAAGACAAGTTGGGCTAGCCAGGATGTTGGGAGACTTTCGGGTGGATAATCTCCTGCCATCCATCATTTTCAGAGACCTCAGGTTGTAACAATACATGAGGAGGTACAGGGACACTAAGGTCTTTCGGGGCTTGGAAAGGAGGCCTTTCAAGCCTAGTTTGGACTATTCCCTACCCCATCCAATTGAATAATCTGAAATGAAACAATTTGCCAAGCTCTTGTGAATTAACCTCAAAATGTATGGAGAACCTAGGCCTTATTGGGCCTCGGTTCAATTTAACTCTACCTTTGTTTCCTCGTCCATGGCTACCTCAACTGAAAAAACTCATCCTGCATGTGTGATCAATTAGAAAATAGTATTTTAAATAACCATACATGACAACTCTTAAAAATATGAAATATATTTGGCTCAGCAATGTATCAGACTCATGCAATCTAATCCATACATTTTTTTTTACTGTTTATCAATGAGCAGGGGGTGAAAAGGATTCTGGGAGATGTGAGGGGTTTGTATTGAGAGAAACATGATCTCATGAGGGGAAAATAACATGGTTACTTCTCAATGACAGCAGCAATCATCTGTAAAACAAACCAATAAAACCTCACTGCAATCCACACAAGACACTGCCACTTTCATCCACTTTAACACATAATTTATCTTGATTGTAATACATCTCATAACAGGGAGTCAAAAAAATGAATATGGGAGGTGATGGGGTTTATAATTAATGGAAAGTGAAAGAAGCAAGATCAAACAATAGCCCGACTAGGGTGGTGGATAACAGGAAGAGTAAAGGTGACATACAGTAAATGAAATTTGCCTCCACCCACAATGCATCAATTCATCAGTTTATGCCAACACATTAACCATTAATCAAACCATGTATCAAAACCCCCACCACATTAAAAACCAATAGCACAACTTATTCCATAACATAATGCAAGTCCCATATAATCAACCATTCGCATAACCAACAACACTATCACCTTTCCAAATGCTCCACCAACATTCCATATCATATGCATTTTAACCATAACCCAATCACAATTGCATAACCACTCACTTGTTAGCTAGGCTTTAACAATAATTGTTAATTCTTTCATGCATGTAGTATAGTGAATAGGATAGCTTTAAACTCTCCCCCCTTGCAATTTTTTTATTTCTTTCCAATTGTTTGCATGTAGTATAGTAAAATTGTCGAATTATACCCCATTTGTTATAGTATTTGTTTCTTCCCTCAAAATTGTCCTTCATGCAATTTCACTAACATGCTTTTTCTGTAGGTGTGATAAGAACAAAATAGCATAGACTATAGTAACATCATGAATCAACACCTCATAAGCTCAAAACATAACGAATAACAACAATATCTCATCAACCATGTAAGTCATGTCCTATATCATCACAATATCAAAAGTGGACAGATCTGATCTTCAATAGTTCAAGGGGGTCCCACCTACTGGTATTATTTTTTTTATATAATAATAGTCTTTAGCAACACTTTGCGGGCAAAACTTTGTTGACAATTTTAATCGTCAACAAACTGGCGACTCCACAGAATTTTGTTTTTCCAACAAATTTAGAACTCAGAACTCATGGTTTCATAGACCAAGAACAATAATTTTGGAAGACATAACCAGAATAATTATGCAACAGGGGGAAGTGAGCAGACTTAATGGAAAGATGACCGGGAATTTGGGAATAATTGATGAAAAATGTTAAGTATGAGGGGTTTTTACCACTGTATGCATAATCATTCAACTTGAATATGCTCTTAAATTTCGAGGAAAACTTATAGAATTTCTCTTAAGATCTTAATGGATGAAGAAATGGTAATAAGAAGTGGGAAATAACCAATTCCTTGTAAGACAACAGTGGAAATAAGTAACAATTTCAGGGGCCCTTCAGAGGAGACATCATAAAAACTGTGTAAGCTTGATTTTTATCGACTAAAAATGCTTTGCAGGAGTGTCACTATGGAATAATTTATCCAACATTCTATCTTGACCAGACATTAAAAGATGATAAAGACAAAAATTGCAACAGAAGTAATAATGTAGAAATTAAAACAGCAGTAGTAAAAGACTCAATTGAAAAACAACAAGGAAATAAAACTTAACTTAGAGGACATAAATCAAGGTAATGTATGCATAGAAAAGAAAAATAAAAATTGAAAGCATAGCTAGGCTACTAGTATATAGAAAAATCCAGACAACATTAGATCTTTTCATGTTGGTTCCTTGCAATATTTCAAGCGAGGGTTGTTAGTGCTGTAGGGAAACAATTGCTCCTATAAATCTTTCGAGATATCAAAATTAGTATCCAAGACAAAAGAAATTTGGAAAGGACCGATCACCTGGAAATCTGATGTAATCATCATTCCCTTGACACACACAATTATCTCATCAAGATAGAGATGAACACTGACCAATTCATCGAGAGTCGTGTGCATAGTTTTTTTAAAAGCAGTGCCTATATCAAGTAAGATAAAAAGCTGACATTTGTAAGGCATGGTATCACAATTAGTAATGAAATTGGTTTTGTGAACATTTTCCCCTTTTACTTTGATTCTCTTATAACCAAACAGACTGTCAAGTAAGGTTCTTAACTGTGACTCTACAACCTATTGCAAAAACATTTCCATATTGAGAGGGGGAAATGGATTTATCATAATCGCTTTCCTGAAAGTTCGAAGACTAATACAAGTTCTGATATTATTAGTGGTCCCCGAGTTCGATTTCCAAATTGACACCCATTCATGGTGGGATGAAAAAAACATTACAACCCTTAATAAATCTCTCAAATCCCTTCGAAAGCGTGCTTTCGATGCAGATTTAACAAATTCTTGGTTTTGCCTAGCTAGTTTCATAATATGTTGAACAAGACCAGGTTCAAAACCATGAAGATCCTCATAAGACCAAGCAAACCCCTTTTGAGATTCACCAAGTAGTCCGGTGGACCCCATCTCTTTTCTAACAAAATATTGGACATTTGTTTTAACATTCATTGAAGATTCAGGTGTCCTAGTGTTCAGGAGGATGGTTTCAACCATCTTCTTTTGTAACTCCTCTTCTTTTTGTCTTTATTTGTTGCCTACAACACTCAATGAAAATGAACTCACAAGAGGATTCAAGCCCTCAGGGATCTCATTATTTTCTATGGATATAATCTCCTCAGGATTAAGAGGTTCATTTTGAATGACAACACAAATTTTCTCATTGTTAGGGATGGCCTTCCAAGATCCTTCCTTTTTAGGGATGTATGGATGATGTAGAGATTGAAAGGCACAATCAAGCTTGTGAGTGTAACATCCCAGTTTTAACCCTTATAAACTATAAAGTATTATGTAAATATGACTTAGGCTGGTGAGCTAGTAAATTTGAAAAGGGTCAAAGTGCCTAGGAAATGTAACGCTTCCTATACATTAATAAAATACACCGTTGGCTGCAAGACCGACAAGGATAAAAGAGATAGGGGGATATGATTCCGCGAGAGAGGGGGCTTGAGGGGATAAGTCTTGTTATTATTATTTTATTTACCCATAATTGATTTTATGGAGAAGAGGGGGTTACATGAGATTCTTGGGAGGGAGGCCATGTGGCTCTTGTATTCATGTAATTATTTAAACATCCCTTGGGGGATATTTTGGGGTCGTTCCTTCCTTGGTTCATTCCCTTCTCATTGGTTCACTTTTTATTCTTCCTCTTCACTCACTACTGCAAGTTTTTGTTATCTTGGGATGAGCATGGAAACAGATGGAAGGAAGAGTAGATCCATTATTGAATGGATATGATGATTTACTAATCATTCCAGGAGGGAATGGATGCATGAACTAAATGGCAGTTCGGATGGAACTGTCCACAACTGAGAGTCCTTGGAATTTCCAGTAGGGAAATTTCTGGACCAGTAGCACTGGATCCCTGGAGAGAAATGGAACAGCCTCAGGGACTACATGGTAGAGAAAGGTGTTCATTTCTTGGGGTTGTGCAGGCTAAGGGGGAAAGAGAGCTGGAAATTAGGATTGTTGTGAGGTTGGGAAACCTGAGAGATACTTAGCCAACTACTGTGTATTTATACTTGGCCTAGGACCCATCCTTGTGGATTCATAGCCATGCCTCGAGGGTGACCTGTTGTTGAGAGTAAATGAACAACAATGTCTATGGTTGGGAGGAACGCCCTTGGTCTGCAGCTAGTTGGTGAACATTTACTTGCAAAGATAAGTGCTCTCTGTGTTTTATGTTTAATGTATTTCATTGTGTATTTAATTATCTCTGAGATATCTACTCTAATGTGCATGTCTGTCTACTGGTTATTTTTTGTGCATGGCACGTTGTTTATCTCTTTTATGTTGTGGCATGGATATTGTCTTATGCATGTGGTGTGCATGCCCTTAACATTGTTGAGAAAACCTTTGCCTTTGAATTAGAGATCAGAGAACTGAGTCTTGGGACTATAGCGTTCCTAGCCTATGGGTGGTTGGGTGTGTTGCAGCCTATTTAAGTGGCATATCCCAGCCTCTAGGTGCTTGGGTATTTTACATATTGGTATCAGAGCTTCTAGTTGAAACACCGGGCTGGTATGGGCCGGGTCTGTTGGTTAGAGTCTCGTTGTTGAGATCAAATTCTGACCGTGAAGTTGAAAATCTCAGGAGGAATGGTGTTGCAGAATCTACGTAGGAGTTAGAATGTCATAGATCCATTGTAAGTGTTTGAAGGATCATGACCATCCTCTTTGAATTCGGGAGTGATCACCAATGTGGGATCAAGAGAGATCCGAGATCATTGGATCAGAGGGTAGGTGAGCAAGGGTCGTCCGATGAAAGTGAATCAAAGGTTAAGTCACAACCTTCAGATTGCTTGGAGAGAGATCAACAACCAGGAGGAATTGCAGGNAGGGAACCAAGTTACATGGGATTTAATTCCCCAAGGCGTTCCTGCAATCCAAACCATAGTTTCACTAAGGGGTTACATGTCACCGTCAAAATAATTGTGGGGCAAAAGGCGGGTTACTCCAAACCATCGATACGTGCCCCTACAAATTGAAAGGCATGTAGTGATGTGACATGCTAGTGCTTGAACACCAAAAATCTGAATAGCCAAGGTAGTTGGGGACCGTTGATCTGTAGGAGGACATGCGTCAACCAATTGTGTGCTCTGGATAAAATGCCTCGGGAAAAAGAAAGCAAGGAGAAGTTTATAATTGAGATTTCTAGACCCCGGAGATACAAAGTGAATCTCATTCGTTTGATTAAGGAGGACACATGGTGCAAATCCATGGACTTTGGGTGAAGACCCAAAGTGAATCTTAGTCGTCCG